>JAKSZT010018658.1:21871105-21937197 GCA_026826555.1 Tolypeutes matacus | reverse complement strand
CCCAGGCGAGGGGGCGGGGCGAGCCCCGAGCCCAGGCGAGGGGGCGGTGTGCGCCCGATCCCGAGCAGTGCGCTGGCTGGGTGGGGGCCCCGGGAGGGGGCACCGCCTCCCTGGAGGGACTGACGCTCCCTCTCGGCCCCTCACTTCCTGCTTCCGCAGCTCTTCGCGCCCCCAGCCCGAGCAGCCCCGGATTCCTGCGGCTCGCTCAAGTCGCTGTCCCTCTGCACGCCGATCCCAGGGCCCCCGCTTCACACTTGATTTCTGTTTCGTTTCCCAGGCCCCCGCAAATACCGCAGACCTAGTGACCTGACGCTCAGTCCCAGAGACCCCTAGACCCCTTGCCCTGCAGAAATAGACAACACCCACTTCACCACCCTGTGTACACCGATATACCCGCCTCCCCGGAACCCTTGATCCCAGCTCCCGTTCTCTAGGATCCCAGATATCCAGGTGTGTCGCTCCCAGGAAGGAAGGTGGGGTTGCTCCCGGAGCTTCAAGGAAGAGAAACAGACAGGAGTCAGCTTCTTTTCTGGTTACTGGAGCTGGGAACGTCACCCCCTCACCTTCCTCTTCCTCTGCAGCCCTAACAGCCCCTAAAAGCAGTCAGTTCTGACTCTGTTCTCAGGGCCCTCTTGCTTCATTCTGGAACCGTCTGCTCCCCCCTCCCACATACACACACCGTCTCTCCCCTCCTACACCTCTTATCCCTCATTTCCTCCGTCATCTTCTTCTCCCCATTTCTCACTTTTCTCCTCATGTTCCCTCTCTGCTGTGAATGCTCCCTCACCCTCTAGATCATCCCATGACTGTGAACTTCACAGCTCATGGCTAAATGGCTATTTATTTAGCTGATACCATGTCGGAGACATACCAGAACCTCCTTTTCCTCCTTTTCTCCCCTACCCACCCCAAAATGAAAATAGCGACCACCATGGAACCAGGCATTCCCCTTCCCCGATACTGGGAGAAGGAGGTGTTTCTGAGCCTAAGCTGAGCCACACCTCCCTCCAATTTTGTTCCACCCCTACACCACTGAAGTCTTATCTCCCCAAGTCCTTCAATCTCCCTCAGTCAAGCCTGCATATGTGGAAGGCTGGGTTGAGTAAAGGTAGAGATACAAAGTATACAAAAGGAGAATAACAATGCAAAGGCACAGAAAGGAGGGTGGATTCTAGCCAGGCACAGTTCAAGCCTTGGTTCAGTCAGCTACAAGCTGGGTGACCTTGCACACATCATCGAATCATGCCTTTCCCCACCTGCAGAATGGGGATGATAACAGGTCGCCCTGAGGATTTAGTAAGACAATGGAAGTAAAGTAACATGCTTATCAGAGCCCTGTTCTCCCAGGTGGCTCCCCAGTCAATATCACCTGGGAACTGGTTAGAAATGGGGATAGGGAAAAGGGGGCGTTATTGCTTAATGGGTAAAAGAGTTTCTGTTTGGGGTGATGAAAAAGTTTTGGTAATGGCAGCATGACATTGTAAATGTGGTTAATAACACTGAATTGTACACTCAAGGAAAGTTAAAATGGCAAATTTCATGCTGTATATACGGATACCAAATTAACAAACAAGCAAAACAAGCTTTGGTAAACTGTCACAGGAAAGTAGTGCCCTGGGTTCCTCCACCTTCAGTTTGGAGGAGAATCTTAGCCTCTGCTCTCCCACCTCGGTCACATTTGCTTTCTCGCCCCTTGTGGCACTCACAACCCCCCCCATCCCCCAGGCCTGGGAACAAAGCAAGAGGAAGAGAAGTTAGGACAGACCCCAGCCCCTATCTACTATGGCCCTCCTGAGTCCTCAGCTGTCACAACTGACCCTTCCCACCTCCACTGCCAGGGTCCCCACACCCACCCCCATCCCCAGCCAAGCCCTTGTCCTGCCTGAAATGGGGAGCTTCCTCTTCCTTCCACCCTCTCCTCTCCCCTCGGCGCATCGCACTTCACTTGGATGAGTGGCCCTTTCCCTGCCCGAAGTGCAGGCAGCACTTCTGCCAAGGAGCCAGCCTGGCACTGCGCCTACCCTTGCCTATGGGTGACAGCTCACACCTGACCCTGCACCGCTGCACATACCTGCCCAAGCCCCCCATGGCTATAGCCAGTGTGGCGAGAGCTTCTCCACAGGCTCCGGCCCCTGCAGCACACCTCTATACACACAACCCCATGTCAGTGCCAACTGCAGATGGGGTTTGGGCTGCCACCCGAGCTTCATCAGCCACAAAAGGTCCCACTCACTGAGCATCCTATCTCCTGCCCAAGTGTGGCAAGTGCTTTGCCCAGCGTGCCAAACCTGGCCTGGCACCTACGATGCACAGAAGGGATACACTCTGTCTGGGCAGCGAGTGTGGCGATGGCTTCAGCCAGCACCGTGGGCTCGTGGCCCCTCTAGCAGGTCTACTGCTTAGGCCCCATGCCATCCCCACCAGCCCACAAGTGCCACGACAGCAGTGAGCTCTTCCCCCAGGGCTGGCCGTGGCTGGCCACGGAGCAGATCTCACAAGGCAGTGAGAAACCCTTTCTCTGCCCCCAGTGTGGCCAGAGCTTTGTACAGAGCTAGGTGGGATGGCCCCATCAAGTCTGCCCCGGCTGCGGGTGTGTCTTCTGCTACAGCTCCAATCTGGCACAGCATCACCGGAGCCGCACTGGAGACAGGCCTGACCGCATGGCCTCTGAGGCCCTGGCTTCATTCAGGGCTCTCATCTGCTGCAATCCCAGGCCACACACAGTGGGGGGAGGGTGGGGAGTCTGGAGGTGAAATTAGGGGACCTGTGGCAGCCCCCTTCTCCCCTGGCCCCCTTCCAGTAATCCCAGCAGCACTGCAGGAGGGTAAAGGAGCAGCACTAGTTCTAGTCTCCCTCCACTGTCGCAGTGGTGGTCCCTTTTGTGGGAGGCATAATGGAGCCCAGCTCCCACGCAGCCCCAGCCAAAACGACTTTCAAAGCAACCGCATTTGGTGGCCAGAGTGTCTTATCTGGACTTATTCAAAGCTGGAGTGGCCAGGTCCACCGAATCCATGGTCAAAGTGCTGATCCCCAAGGGAGCTCCCAGGCCTGGAAAGAAGCTTCCCCTGTTTCTTAGAAGGCAATCTAGGGAAGTGGATGTGGCTCAAGTGACTGAGCTCCCACATGAGAGGTCTCAGGTTGGGTTCCGGGTGCCTCCTACAGAAGATGAGTAAGATAGCCAGTGGTCATGACAGGCGGGCGCGGGGTGCTGACACAACAAGAGACACAAAGAGGAACCACAATGAGAGACACAACAAAGCAGGGAGCGGAGGTGGCTCAAGTGATTGAGCGCCTCTCTCCCACATGGGAGGTCACAGGTTCTGTTCCCAGTGCCTCCCAAAGAGAAGATGAGCAGACACAGAGAGCACAAAGCAAATGGACACAGAGAGCAGAGAGCGAACACAAACAACGAAGGGAGGGGAGATAAATAAAATAAATCTTAAAAAAAAGAAAAAAGGCAATCTGT
The DNA here is from genome assembly GCA_026826555.1 of Tolypeutes matacus. Taxonomy (NCBI): domain Eukaryota; kingdom Metazoa; phylum Chordata; class Mammalia; order Cingulata; family Chlamyphoridae; genus Tolypeutes; species Tolypeutes matacus. The sequence continues at coordinate 21,933,731 of JAKSZT010018658.1, read as the reverse complement.
ACTTCCCAGTTAAAAAAAAAATTTCCCTGGGCCCGGTCCCATCTCCTGGCCTCTATTTTAGAAGTTTAACCAGGTGGTCAGGCTGTCTTGGACATGCTATTGTCATGTCCAATTCCCTGGAAGCGTGTTTTTTTTTTTTTTTTTTTTTTTTTTTTAAGATTTTATTTATTTATTCATTTATCCCCCCCTTGCTGCTTGTGCTCGCTGGGTCAGCTAACCACGCCGTGCGGGCAGGCTTGCCTTCACCAGGAGGCCCCGGGAACCGAACCTGGGGCCTCCCATATGGTAAACGGGAGCCCTACTGATTGAGCCACAGCCGCTTCCCTGGAAGCGTTCTTTACAGAGAGATAACTGAGTCCCCAGGGATCTCCATGACAACCTTATCATCAAGTCCTAGTCCCCCCACTGGTCCCACCCAACCCCATCACTTCCCCCAGAGGTTGCCTAGTCCTTTCTGCCCCAGGTGCCAAGGCTTCATCCAGCACCCCTATGTGATGGTGCTACTGCCCTGTGCCCACCCCCGACCCCACCCAGTCCCATTCCTAGGACCCCAGAGCTTTCTAAAAACCCTTGTAGCGATTAACTCGGAGATTACAGTGCAGACTGAGGCTGCTTTTCCGACTACACAGGTGCCTTTTCTTGAAAGGTAAAACTGACAAAGGCAGATGTCCGAGGACAGAGCAGGGAAATGAACGATGTGGAGACCAGAGGAAGAAGCCAAGGGAGGTTGGAGGAGAAAGGGGAAGGTCCTTGAATGCGGAGAAAGAACGGAGCTGTGTGAGGCAAGACACACAAGAAACATCTCAGAAATCTTAGAAATGCCTTCAGGTAGAAACATCTCCATGAACCTGTCATTTCTTCTTCAGTTTACATCTTCCTGCCAGTGTTGCCATCAAAAGGGCCACTGCCATTCACACGTCATCCACAGGATTGCTTGTTTCCTGTTCTCTTCATTTTCTGGGAAACTGGCTTTGAACAAAGAGTCAGCCGGGAGCCCAACAGGAGTGTCCCCTCCTGCTCTGCGCCCCTGGGCCCAGGCTGACACAAAAGGGAGCTGTCATCCATCACCTGTCACCTCGTAGAAGGTTCAGTTGGTGGAGTTACTCCCTTGGGCAACGCTTATGGTAAGTTTGTCGTTACTGTTCGTGTAAAAGGTTAAGTTAGACCTTAGATCTTGTATTGACTTCCCTTAATGTACATTCTTTGGAATTTGGCATCATTTATCCCCGTGACGTGTCAAAGAGAGGTTTGATTATTGATATGTGCAAGAAGGAATTAAAGAACCTTAGAGGTGAAAGGGATCATTTGAGAGATGACTCTCAGTTTCACCCTTTCAGGAAATATGTATCAAGTCCACTCTGTGTCAGGGACTGGTCTGGGACATGAGTATTGCACACGGGGATATGACGTGGACCTGCCTTTGATCTAGGGGCGTTGGGTGTGAGCATCTCCATATTGAATCCAGGGCCTAGTCCTTTCAGTTTTATCAACTGTAATCTCTCTCAAGTCTGTCCACTCTCGCTATCGCTCCACCACCTTGGCCCCACCATGGGTCACTCCCCCTACATCCTGCAATAGCCACCCTACTGCTCTCCTCTTAAGAGGCTGGGAATAGCGCTCTCTAATCCATGCTGCACATCAGAGTAAGAGAGATCTTTTTGAAATGCAAATCGGAGTGTTTCAGGCACCCTGCTCCAACCCATTCAATGGTTTCCCACTGATCTTGGGTTGAAGAGCCAGGTCGTTAGCCTGGCCTTTAAGATCCTGAGCTGTGGGGCCCTGCCTGCGTCTCCTCCTACCGCTCACCCTTACGCCCTCTGCCCCAGCCACGCAGCCCTGCTTCCGAGTCCTGTCCACTCTGTGCTTCCTCCGCAGAGAGCCTTTGCACGCCCTGGGCCCTCTGCCTCAGAGGCAAAATTGAGGAATTAGTCAGTCTAAAAGCACTCCTGCTCCTTCACCTAGAAGTGCTGGATAAAATATGAAAAAAAAAAAAAAAAAAAAAAAAAAAGCATATGTAGGAACAAAGAGGACATTGACAGTCCGAGGATGAGCTAGCTGGAAGAGGGACTGGGAGGGAATGGACTCTGTAACTAATGGCCTGGATTTTCTGTTTGTTTGTTTGTTTTGCTTTGTTTTTGTGAGGTACCTGGGATTGAACCCGGGAGCTCGTACATGCGAAGCAGGCTTTCAGTCACTGAGCTACACCCGTCTGCACGGCTTGCGTTTTTCCAGCCGCCCAAGGATAGGAGATGAGGCCTTGGTCTTGCAGAGTAGGGCCAATTAGATGAAAGGCAGCCCAAGCTGAGGCTTAAAAATGTACACATGCACACACAGTAACCAGGTGGTTTTACAGAGATATTCTGCCAACTCTTGAAGGAACGTTTATCTGTTTATTCATGTAAACTGCTCCAGACAATTGATAAAGAGGGTCAGTCACACTCATAAAGCTTAAAAATAGTATATAAAACAATAGAAAACTGGATCCAGTGGAGTTTGGGTGTACACATGTTTAATGAATAACCAAGCAGAGTGTATTCCAAGAATGCAAGGAATTAAAAAATCCATTAATGGGGTAGCAAATGTGGCTCAAGTGGTTGAGCACCTGCTTCCCATGTAGGAGGTCCCAGGTTCGATCACTGATAACTCCTAAAAACAAAACAAACAGGGGGTCGGATGTGGCTCAACTGGTTGGGCGTCCGTCTCCCATATGGAGGGACTCGGGTTCGATCCTTGGGACCTCCCGATAAAAAAAAAAAAAAAAAACAAGGGAAGAAAGAACTCTCACTGGGGAGTGGACGTAGCTCAGTGGTTGAATGCCTCCTTCCCATGTACAAGGTCCTGGGTTCAATCCCTGGTACCGCCTAAAAAAAAAATTCCTTAATGATATTCACAACTTTGAGTTATTAAAACGAAAAATGCATTGATCATCTGAATGAGTATAGAAAAATAATTGGATAAAATTTAGCACTCATTCATGATTTTTAAAATAGAGCTAACTAGGAACAGAAAGCAACTTCTAGTGTCAAGATAAGGATGCTAGTTTTTACATTTTCTATTCGACTCTGCATTGAGTGGGGTGTCTGAACTGGCACAATAAGAAGAAGAAGTAAAACCCTCACTATACAGAGATAATTGGTTGATTATATAGAAAATCCATGAAAATCTACAAACCAGCCATTAGGACTAATAAACTGTCCAGCAATATTGTTGGGGACAAGATGATTATACAGACATAAATGTGCCTATCCCACAGGAATAAACATTTTAAGAAAATATTTCATTTTAAGAAAATATCATTTGTAATAGCAACAAAAACTGTAAGGTACTTACAAATAAATATAACAAAATATGTACATGATCTTTAGGGAGAAAATTGTAAAACTTTAGTTAACATAAAAGCGGACCTAAGAGAATGGAGAAACATTCCATGCTCATGACGAGGACATTTCAGTATAAAAATATTTTATGGGGAGCAGAGTGGCTCAAGCCATTGGGTGCCTCCCTTCCACATGGGAGGTCCAGGTTTCGGTTCCCGGTGCCTCCTAAAAAGAAGCCAAGCAGACACAGAGAGCAGACAGCAAGTGCAAAACAAAGGGGGATGGGGGGGGTGGAAAGAAATAAAAAATCTTTTTTTAAAAAATGTGGGACATTAGGAACTCATATATTGTTGACTGAAGTATGAACAAATACAATAAAACTGAAGAATTATTTGGCAATATTTAATGCTGAAAATGCACATACCCTATGGTCTAGTAACCCTGCTTCTATACCTCAGAAAAATACTTCTTCATGTGCACAGAGATAAGGATAAGAATGATCACTGCAATACAATTTGATTGACAACCTAACTATCAGTAAAGGAATGGATAGATAAGGTATACTTTATTCTTACAATGGAATACAGCACAGCAGTTAAAGAAACTATAGCAATCTTTACCAATATAATGAGTAAAAGAAAGTTGCAAAAATGGATGTTGTATGATATAATTTATATAAGTTTCAAAAGACACAAAGCAATGGTAGATCTTGTTTAGGAAAACAAGCATATTTGTTAAAAGCACAAAATATGCATGGGAATAATTTACAACTTCAGAATGATCATTACCTCTGAGGAAAGAGAGAAGTGGGATGTCCTTAGTTGTATCTGTAATGTTTCAAAGAAAGAGAAAAAGGAAGGAAGGGAGGGAGGGAGGGAGGGAGCTACAAAACCAAAGAGATGATAAAAAGGTGGGGATTTACTTAATGGGTTGTTGTGATGCTTAAATGAGCTAATAAATGGGAAAGTGCTGAGTGAAGGTGAGTTGTTTCTCTCTTTGGAAGAGTATAGCTCTGATGTAAGTAGAGAGATCTCTGGGAAGCGGCTGTGGCTCAATCAGTAGGGCTCCCGTTTACCATATGGGAGGCCCCAGGTTCGGTTCCCGGGGCCTCCTGGTGAAGGCAAGCCGGCCCGCACGGCGTGGTTAGCTGACCCAGCGAGCACAAGCAGCAAGGGGGGGATAAATGAAGAAATAAATAAAATCTTAAAAAAAAAAAAAAAAAAAAAAGTAGAGAGATCTGCCTTTCCTGCTCTCTGCTATGTGAAGTTCCCACTCCCCCTACCGATACCTGTTAGTTAACCACTATTCGCCTCAGTTTCCTCATCTGCAAAATGTGTGTATTAAAAGTATCTACCTCGGGAATGCAGAATGGTACAGCCACTGTGGAGGACTGTTGGCAGTTCCTAAAGAAGTTGAATATAAACTTGCCACGTGACCCTGCAATACCACTACTGGGTATATACCCAGAAGAACTGAGAACAGTGACATGAACAGACATCTGCACACCAATGTTCATAGCAACATTATTCACCATTGCCAAAAATTGGAAACAACCCAGGTGTCCATCAACAGATAAACAAACTGGATAAACAAACTGTGGTCTATTCACACGATGGAATATTATGCAGCTGTAAGAAGAAATGAAGTCATAAAGCATATGACAACATGGATGAACCTGGAGGACATTATGTTGAGTGAAGGAAGCCAGACACAAAAGGACAAATACTGTATGAATGCATTACTATGAACCAAATATATTGTGTAATATATTGTTTGATTAAAAAAAAATTTATATGTATCCATTAAATTTAATTGAGAAATGTATATATTTATTCATCTGTGTTTACTTTTTAGTTTTTAATTGTTTATATTTTCAATTATTAAATGTACAAAATAAAAAAAAAAGTAAAAAAAAAAAAAAGAAGAAACGAAGTCATAAAGCATATGACAACATGGATGAATCTGGAGGACATTATGTTGAGTGAAGCAAGCCAGACACAAAAGAACAAATACTGTATGATTGCATTACTATGAACCAAATATGATGTTTAACGTATTGTGTGATTTAAAAAAATTTTTAATGTATCCAGTACATTTAATTGAGAAATGTGTGTCTTTATTCAATTGTGTTTTCTTCTTATTTTTATTTTTTTATTTTTTTATTTTTTTGATTAGGCCAGTAATTTTTTAAGGTAGGGAGAGAAGAGAAATGGGAGAAAAAAACAGATCATAGGTCCCAGGTAGAGAGGAAAGGGCCGAAGAGTGATAAAGAGGACCGATTTACAGACTACAATTTCCCATCACAGATTATAAATGCCCAGGTTTTACTTGCGTGTTGATCCATGCGGGGTGGGGGACGACACGGCGAGAGCAAGGGTGCAGAAGGCGCGCGCGCGAGAGAGAGTCTTCTTATTTTTAAATTATTGTTTATATTTTCAATTATTAAAGGTACAAAATAAAGTTTAAAAATTTAAATTAAATAAAAGTGCCTACCTCCTAGCATTGCTGTGAAGCTTAAGTTAATGTAAAGTGCTGAGAACAGTTCCTGGCTTTGACTAAACAGTCTACAAGACTATTATTGTTGTTAATTATTATCATTATTGTTGTTAGGTATCCTTCTCCAGCTACATAAAAATTCTTTTGTCATCTCAACTTTAATCTCGTGAGAGATAGAACCTCACTTGGCATTCAAAATGCCCAGTCACTGAAAAGACCCAGCCTCTGCCCTGGAGGAGCTAAATCAAGGGTTACAAACTCAAATTCCTGTAAGGGCAGGGCAGATAATGTGCCTAGTGCCAAGGTGAGGTTGTAACACACTGGAGAGCATCGTCTCCCTCCAGAAGGGGCAGCGGTTCCTGGTCGAGTGTGATGCTAATTCAGAGGCAGCATTGCCAATTTTTTTATTTTTCAAGTGAAACTGCAAATCCCATTTTTTTCTGTAAAATCTCTCAATGTTTCAAAGTGTTAAAATTCATTCAAAAGAATAGTAAAAGAGCATTGAGAATCAAATGAAATATTTGAGCGGGTTGCCAGTGTTAGACCTCTAAGCTGGAGGCTGATGCAGAGACAGACACAGAAGCAGATCTTGAAAATACAGCTTAATTAGAGCTATAATAAAGGTGAGTACCAGGGTGCAATGGGAGTGTGGTGATTGACGATGGCAGCAAACTCTTTGTCACTCCTCCCATCAAGATATAAAGTCTATTTCCCCCTGCCTCTGAATCTGGCCTTGTTTTGGTCAATAGAACATGACAGAGCAATGTCATGTAACTTCATGGTTGGGCCCCAAGAGGTCTGCAGCTTCCACTTTTGCCACTTGGAAAACCTGATCATGTCACCATGCTGTGAAGAAGCCCAAGCAGCCAGGTGGAGAGGGCCAGTGAAGTAGAACTGAGGGCCCCAGACAGCAACAGTGGCTGAGCTTCCAGCTGGCAGCCCACATCAAAAGCCTGCCAAGGTTACAATTAATGTAACCTGTGGACTATAGTTAACAGCAATATTGTGATATTCTTGCATCAATGTCAAGGAAGTACTGTGTTAATAAAAGGGGGCTATGGAAAAAAAGATACCGAATGTATGCTATAGACTGTAACTAGTGGTAATAGCCTGAGGATGCTATCTCACAATCTGTAACAAATGCTCCACAACAATGTAATGTGTTGGTGGACAGGTGTTGTATGGGAATTCTGCACATTTGTGTGATTGTTTTGTAAGTTCACAGCTTCTCTAATAAAAATATATATATTAAAAAAAAAAAGCCTGCCAAGTGAGTGAGGCCGTCTGGGAATATCCAGCCATCCCAATGCCCCTGCCAATATTATGTAAAGCAGAACTGCTGAGTCAACCTGCAGAATTGTGAGAAATAATAAATTGCTTTTTAAGCCACTAAGTATTAGAGTGGTTTTTAAAGCAGCAATAGCTAATCAAAGCAGGCAGCATTAGCAAAAGGGGGCTTTTTTCTTCCTAAAAGAGTCAGAGATGGCATCATAGGAGTTAAGGTTTGGACTGATTCTTGAAAAAAGCATATGTTGTGTGTGTGTTTTCTTTGTTTGTGTTGGGGGTGAGGTAGTTAACTTTCCAGGTGGAGTGAAAAGCAGCATGGATAATGAAAAACATGATGTGAGCAAGGATCCCCAAGTAAATCAGTTTTACTAATTGGAACAAAGATGGGAGAGCTGGAAGATAATCATCTCTAACATTTTTCAAGGGCTTGCTATGTGCCAGGCACTGTGCTAGATGCTTCACGTACTCCTGTAAATCATTAATCCTCACAACACCCCTGTCTCATTTTATACATGAGAAATTAGGTAACTTGCCAAAGGTCACAAGCCTGGCAGACCTGAGATTTGAAGCAGCCCTATAGGGCCTGTGCTCTTTCCACAGACACTACAGCTTAATATCTTGAGTCTGCTCCTAAAGGGCCTCAAGTGCCAGATGAACAAGTGGAGATGTCATCTGAAGGGGAGAGGCAACCATTAAGGAATTGTTACTTGGCAAGTGAGATGCTCCAATTTTCACTTTGGAAGTATCCCTCCGGCAGCAGTGAGGAGCATGGGCTTAAGAAGGGGCCGTGAGACTAGAAACAGAGGACCATAATGAGACACTTCCAAAGGCTCAGGAAGGGGATGGCTGAGCATCTAGGGTTAGAAGTTAGGTTCACGGGTGAGAACCAGGAGAAAGGGTCTCTATGAAGCAGATGGAGCACTGAAAGCCATGTCATAACCTGGCACGGAAAACAGATTCCAACCCTGGGATCCAAAGGTCCAGAAACACGACTTAGGTCAGGATCACAAAGTCAAGAGTGAGGAGGCGGAAGGAGGCAGGAACTGGAGCGGGTCAGGAACGCTCTGGGCAATGGCTGAAAACCCCCAGGAATGTGTGTGGCTCGCCTTCATGAAGTTGGTGGGGGCTGTAGGAAAGAGTCGGAGGCAGGTGGGCAGGCAGTGTCAGCAGGGCAGGGGGAGGGTTCAGACAGGGTAAGGAATGAGAAAGTAAAATCCTCAGGATGTGGGGGAGTAGCAAGAGAACGCCCTTGTGCCTCCCAGGTCTGGGTTGGGCCACTGGGTAGTTGGTAATCCTACCAACTGATCTCAGAACAGTGGGAAAGGAGCAGGTTTGGGAGAAAAGATGAATTCAAATTTAGGGATATTCAAAGCTTATTTGATTGGCTTAAATAGAAAGTGTCTGGGGGACATGCGGATGGAGAGATCCATAAAACATATCTGGGAATGGGCGTTAAGAGAGAACACTTAGGAATCACTAGCACTGGATGGTAGTTAAAGACATGGGTGTGCATGTGCCCAAGAAAAATGTGTGGGAAAGGAGAGAAGGGTGCAGGGACCGAATCATGGAATGTAGCAAATTTAAGAGTCTGAGAAACATCAGCAGAAGTGGGAAGAGAAATGAGAGTGGGAGTAGTGTCACAAAGATCAAGAGAAAAAAAAAAAATTCAAATGGTAGTCAAAAGGGTCAAATGCTCCAGAGAAGAAAAGTGAAATGAAAACTAAAAAGCGCTCATCAGATTTAGGAATAAGATCCATGGTTCCCTTAGTGAGAACAGTTCCAGTGCGAAGGGTTGTAGGAAAAGAACCTGATTGCAGTGAATTGTGAATTGAGGAGGTGTATTAGTTATCTAGTGCTATGTAAAAAACAACCCCAAAACTCAGTAGCTTAAGATAACAATAACTGGGAAGCAGACGTGGCTCAGACAACTGGGGTCTCGCCTACCACACAGGAGGTCCCTGGTTCAGATCCCAGTGCCTTCTAAAGAAGACAGCAAGCTGGAGTAACAGGCAGGTGCAGCAAACTGACACAACAAGAGACACAAGAAGAAAAAACATAATGAGAGATACAACAAAGCAGGGAGCAGAGGTTCCCAGGGCCTCCTAAAGAGGACAGTGAGCTGATGTGACAGGCAGGCACAGCGAGATGACACAGCAAGATGATGCAACAAGAGATGCAGGGAGGAAAAACATAAGAGACACAACAAAGCAGGGAACAGAGGTGCCTTAAGTGATTAGGCACCTCCCTCCCACATCGGAAGTCCCGGGTTCGGTTCCCGGGTGCCTCCTAAAGAAACAAGGAAGAGGGAAGCGGATGTGGCTCAATCGATAGGGCTCCCGTTTACCATATGGGAGGCCCCGGGTTCGGTTCCAGGGGCCCGGGGCCTCCTGGTGAAGGCAAGCCAGCCCACGCGGCAGGACGACCCAACAAGGGGAGACAAGCAGACACAGAAAAACCCACAGCAAATGGACACAGTGAACACAAGCAGCAAGGGGGGATAAATGAATAAATAAATAAAATCTTAAAAAAAAAAAAAAAAAAGAAACAAGGAAGACGAACAGACACAGCAAGTACAAACAACAAAGGGAGTGGGGAGAAATAAATAAAGTCTTTGGAAAAAAAATAAATAACAATTCTTATGGTTTCTGTGGGCTAGGAATTTGGGCAGGGCACAGCTGGGACCTCTCATCTCTGCTCTAAAATTTCTTTTTCTTTTTTTTTAAGATTTATTTTTATTTATCTCCCATTGTTTGCACTCGCTGTCTGCTCTCTGTGTCCATTCGCTGTGTACTCTCTTGTCTTCTCTTTAGGAGGGACTGGAAACCAAACCTGGGACCTCCCATTCTGCTCTACAATTTCTAATAAAAACGAGCCAAAAATTATTTTTGTCAAATCTTCAACTTGGATAAGTTTGATAAAATCCCTACAACTTCATATACTTTATTAATTCGATTACTGATGAAAACAATGAGAATGTAGGTGGCCTCTGTACTTTTACCAATTTTTAAAAATTTAAGTAGACTGCTTCTTTGAATGTATTCTATTTCTTTTTTTTAAATTTTCACTCTATTTCTTTGAGTTTCATGTTTATATTTTCTCTTTCTATCATGATTTCAATTTTTACTCATTCTTAATGATCTAGGATTAAAACATAAAATATCATTGTAGTCAAAATGTACAAAATTTAAATGTATTTTCACCAAAATATGTGAAGTAAATATAAAAAATTAAAACTTAAAAATCATTTTTCACGTACATTTACCAGTTATTTTTCTTCTAAAATCTTCAAATGTATCTATTACAATTAAAAGACAAGAAACAAATTATAATTAATAAATAATATTTTAAAACAAACTAATTTAAATAAAGCTGAATTTTTTACTTAATTTTTGAAATTTTATTAGTTTTTTTTTTTTTTTTTTTTTTTAAAGATTTTATTTATTTATTCATTTATCCCCCCCTTGCTGCTTGTGCTCGCTGGGTCAGCTAACCACGCCGTGCGGGCGGGCCTTGCCTTCACCAGGAGGCCCCGGGAACCGAACCCGGGGCCTCCCATATGGTAAACGGGAGCCCTACTGATTGAGCCACAGCCGCTTCCCATATTAGTTTTTAAAATATCAAACTATTTGCAATTTAGCTTTCAACATCCATCTAATCACCAAAACAGAGAATCAGTATCATATTTAACACAAGTTATGTCTAGACCTCCACGCATACAAATTAGAAAAAAAAAATTTATTAGAGCAGTTGTACGTTTACAGAAAAATCATGCAGAAAGTACAGAGTTCCCATACACCTCCCCTCCATACATACAAATTTAACAGTAATAATTGTTTAAAATTTAAAAATGTTTCTTGGCCAAGATGTGCAACTGTTGTGAATGCAACACTAATTCCTGCATATTTCGGGACCATGTACTGATTCCTCTAGAACACGAATAGAAGCAATAAAAATGGACCTTCAACACTATTGGGAAATAATGCTTAATCATGCTACTTGAGAGGTAATGTGTGACAAGTTAATTAGTTAGTATTTTCTCTTTCCAAAACGCTTCCATTGTTTACATCCTCCTTACGCTCCAAAGCAGGGTGTGCCTCAGAAGTTGGCAGACACACAACCTCCAACTTTCACAGCATTGGATTGTAGTCACCTTTTGTTTCCAGGATACAGGGCAAGGGACGGCAAAAGGTTTTTCCCTGGGGTCTGAACGGTTTTAATTACGAGAGCAGATGTTGAGGGTTTCAGGATGTGCTGTGCCAGCACTGAGGGCTGGACCCCAAGTGGCATAAGCAGCCAGGTGTCCTTTAATAAACATTGGGCATGATGGGTTGTTCTGTTTTCTATCAGTGGGGGCCCCCTAAAGCATGTGAACCAGGCTGGAGCCTCCCTTGCCCGTATCTGGGGGTGAGATTGCTTATGAGGTAAGGTCATGATGTCCACTTTAAGTATGCTAAGTTTGTGGTACCATTGAGACATCTAAGTAGGGATGCGAAGTAGGCAGTCAGATATACAAGTCTGGACATTAGAGGAAAGATATAAATTTGAGAGCAACCAGCTAATAGGAACCAAATCCTTGGTCTAGGTGTAAGCCCTTGGAGGAAGAGTGGAAAGAGGAGGGTTTCAGGGCTGAACCTTGATGACCTCCACATGGCTGGACAGAACAGGATGAACCAACAAAGGAGAGAAGGAGCAGCCAAAGGGTGTGGGAAGCCAGAAGGCGAGTCCTGGTGGACAAGGAAAGTGCTTCCAGAAACAAAGCTTTATATTTTTGGGAGGTCAAGTAAGAGTGTGGGATTTAGAAAAGAAGGCTTGGTTCTCCAAGCTCACTGAAGAATTCATTGCTACCTCTCAGGCCAATTGTGGCTTCTCTGGAGATGGTGCATCTAGCTCTACTCCAAAAGTACAAGAGGTCAGTGTTAGCAATGCAGAGGACCCTCCACAAAGAAAACCTCCCTGAACCCACCGATTCCAAACAAGAGGGGAGAAAAAAGAAAGACAGAATCCGGATGTTTTCATGGTGAAGAAGACAAAAAAGTACAAGTGTACATGTGTCTGGTTTGCCTCCAGACATTATGATGGATGAACTTACACAGCCTGTGTTCAAATCTGTCATTATAATGACAGATTCTCAGACAGACGAATTTAAGGTCAAGCTTTACAAAGAAAATCAAGGAAATCTTAAAGGAGATGGGCTTTGTTGTTACTTGAAGAGGAAATCTGTGAATCTTGCATTAAAACTTTCAGATGAAGATGAAATTAGAGGCTACAAGTTGCACGTTGAGGTGGCAAAGTTTCAACTGAAAGGGGAAGATGACACCTCAAAAAAAAAGTGCAAAGAGTACAAGAAGCTGTCTACAACAAAAGCAGTTGGACTGGAAACCTGACAGGAGATCTGGGCTATTGTGCCATGAGTGAGTTGATATCATCAAACATATATTTCATCCTGTGGGTTTTGAGCATGATACAGTGGTGCTGAATGAGATTAGAGAAGACCATCGAGCAGTGTTAAAGTTTGGAAAACTCAGGAAGCTCTTGCTCTGTGGTACAGCCTCTGTATTCTTTAGGAACACAGAGGCGGCTGATTACTGTACTCAGATCCCCAATAGAAGGTAGTTTGGTGACCATCAAACCACTGCGTAGGCATGGAATGGAATTACAAATTAACAGGTTGGGGAGACCACAAGTGAAAAGGAGGAAAGGCTGAGAGGATGGGAGGCTTTCAATGTCCCTGAGGCCAGCAGAGGCTTTCCACCTTCAAATTCCCTGTCTGCACTTTAGAAATGTTCAGGAGGAGGGCTTTGACAGGGCCTCAACCAGCTGAAACCTGCTCTCTCCCCATAACTTCCATTCAGACCACTCTTCCCAAATACCAAACACTCCTCAGATGCCAAACCCAAAGGACACCGCCCAATCTACCCGATCCGTTTACATGAACTCAGGCAATGAATTGGGGAGGGGGGTGGTTCATTTGTAGCAGCATAACCACCTCTCATTTTACAGTTGGGAATGTGCAACTAGGGAATCACTGCCCTGATGGATTTCTAGCACACCCTCTCCCGGTTATTCAATCAGACTCTAGTGTAGGTGCAGCTGTGAAGGGATTTTACAGATGTAATCCAAGTCCCAAACCGGATGGTCTTGCGCTACTTAAAAGGGAGAGTATGTGGAGTGGGTCTGACTCATTCACATCCACGACCTTTAATAGTGGCTGTCCCTCCATGCGGTCCAGAGATTGTGAGATGCAGAGAGGAGAAAGCAACCTCCGTACTCCACTCTGAATTTTAGCAGCTTAGACTAAGTGTAGGCTACCTGCCCACTCTGGAGAACAGATTTGCAGGTGAAAACTCAGGAATAAAAATGGAGACAGTGACACTTCAAAGTATAATTACCAGAAAAGTCTTTGGAAAGTAAAAGAAGAAAAAGAAACTCAGGGACCAGAGAAGGCTTAATGCCATTAACTAAACAATGGAGTGACCAGGAAACCTAAGGTTTTCTTGAAGAATGGGAATTCCTTGAGAATGAGGCACATCTGGGGATGAGGAACAGTCATCACATACTGCCAAAAGCAACTTTCAAGGTGCTGAAGCACGGGGGCATGGTGACAATGACTACAAACCCTGAGAAGTTTGCAAGACTTATAGTGAACTGGGGAAAGGGGGGCTCAAAAACAGTGACAGGAATGGCGTAAACACTCAACAGTGACAGCTGTGTTATTGCTATTTGAGGTGGGTACTGGGCAATGAATTGGGGAGGGGGGATTTCATCAGCTGGGGCAACTGGCTCAGCAGCTCTGCATGTCCCAACCGAGTGGAATGAGCTGAGAACTGGGATGGGGGAGTTAAGCAGGGGAATGGGAAGTCTCTAGGGGCTACCTGTAAGGGTTAAACTCCCCCAGAGCACAGTGGAATACCAAGCAGGGTGGGGGGTGGGAGGGGCTGCCCTCCCTATCCCCGCAGCAGGGAGGAGTATGCTATCACCGATGTTGTTTAGAATTGCTGGTGTACAGTGACAAAAAGTCGGTTTTTGTATTGTCTTTAAATTCTCTACACTGCACCCCCTGACTGCCTGCACCCAGGGCAACCCTTCCTCGGCCTTGCCCATGGTAAGGTGCTGCCAGTGGGCCTATATGAGTAAATAGTTCAGTTCCTTTACCATATTGTGTGTTGCGGGTGGAGGGAGAGCTGGGACCTCCATGGTGAGGATTATTTTGCACATAGTAGCATAATTTTATGCCCCATAGTTTTGTACAAGATGTGTCTCCTAAATATTTGGGGAATGAATGAATAACTGAATTGAGTAGTAAATAAAGGAGACCAGAAAATATGGGCAGAAATTCCATGAGCAAACATTTAGTTGAAACATGAATAAAATAAATACATAAGATTACAAAGGAAAACAATTCTCCTGAAATAGTTTTCAAAAAACAAATTTGTGATATAAGATGTAGTGGTGGTATGGAGGACTGTTTGGCAGTTCCTAAAGAAGTTGAATATAGACTTGCCACATGACCCTGCAATACCACTCCTGGGTATATACCCAGAAGAACTGAGAGTAGCGACACAAACAGACATCTGCACACTGATGAACATAGCAACATTATTCACCATTGCCAAAAGTTGGAAACAACCCAGGTGTCCATCAACAGATGAATGGATAAACAAACTGTGGTCTATTCACACGATGGAACATTATGCAGCTGTAAGAAAAAACAAAGTCATAAAGCATATGGCAACATGGATGAATCTGGAGGACATTATGTTGAGTGAAGCAAGCCAGACACAAAAGGACAAATACTGTATGAATGCATACTATGAACCAAATATATTGTGTAATATATTTTTGATTCAGAAAAAAAATTTATGTATTCAGTACATTGAGAAATGTATATATTCATCTGTGTTTACTTTTTAGTTTTTAATTGTTTATATTTTCAATTATTAAATGTACAAAATAAAGTTAAAAAAATTAAAAAAAAAAAAAAGATGTAGTGGTGGGTCCACAACTACCATCATTATGAAATAATTACAAAGCAGACACAACATTTTGAAATTTCTGCAACAACTGGAAGGTGATACTAGTGGGTTTGTTGCCTACACTGATCATTAAGGGAAATGCTATATTTCAGTTAAAGGTTAGTGAAAACAAAGCATAATTTCCCCCATCCTCACTCATGGATGCTTTGGGATCCTAGGTTAAGAGCTCTTCAGTAGTGAGCCATGTGTCCAAGTGGAAAGGAAGCCAGGTCAGGAGAACACGTTGCTCCTGCCCACGAGTCTTCTGGATTGTAGGAGGCACCTCTCCCAGCTTTGTGGTCAGAGCTAAGCCCCCACCAGCCTTCTCTCAAAAGCCTTGTCTCAGGGGCCAGGGAGCGGGAACTCCCACACACCTCCTGTGCTCCATCTGAACCACTACCAAAGGCTCTTCCACTGTCCAAAGGCCCCAATGATGTGACATTTGGGGAAAAGATGGGAAGACGACCTGGTACCCAAGGACATCACTCAACTATTTGTGTGGAAGCATCAAAGGATTCCCCTGGCCCTCAAGACAGGGTCGATCTGGGGAGGAAAACTAATAGCCTTCAGCATGACTATATCATCATTTCTTAGGCAGATGTTTGCCCTGAACGGGCTCTTCCAGCTTATGCAATGACAGCTTATGTACTTAAGGTGAGAAATCTCCAAAGACAGAGAACATGGGCTATTGTGTCAGGAACCTAGAAGACATGCTTCTTTAATGGGACACACAGCATTTCTTCAAGGGGAAGCCACCAGGAAGTGGAGCTGGATGCCTTTCAGGTCACACAACAGGAACAGAAAGGAACTAAGGTTTACTGAGGACTTAATCTGTTAGGAGCCGTGCATTTTTTAAAAATTTTAAATATTTTTTATATCAATGTTACATGTTACTCAGTTAATACAAGATTATAACTATAATAAAAATAAAGCTGCTTTAAAATCAGCAGTTACAACCCCCTCCTTATTTTTGTTCATTCCTCAATCTTGAGGGATTTGGGACAATGTCCATTCTGCCTGCTTTAGGCTGAGAAGGGACATAGATATCATGGGGCAGAGGAATGGAATTGTTTTGCTTGCAGTTGAAGATACTCCTTCCTTTTGGGCTGGGGCTGGTCCATCAACATCGTTTTGTTAGTTGTCAGGACAGACCTAAAAACTGGAGAGAAGGCGTTGACTGCCTATCTGATGGATTTTGTGAGGAGCTGTACTTTTTTTTTTTTTTTTTAATAATAGAAGGAGCCAACCCCTTCTTTCTTATCTTTTTTTTTTTAAGATTTTATTTATTTATTCATTTATCCCCCCTTGCTGCTTGTGCTCGCTGGGTCAGCTAACCACGCCGTGCAGGCCGGCTTGCCTTCACCAGGAGGCCCCTGAAACCGAACCCGGGGCCTCCCATATGGTAAACGGGAGCCCTACTGATTGAGCCACAGCCGCTTCCCAGGAGCTGTACACTTTTAATCTCATTTGTTCATCACAACTCCTCCTCCATAAAGTAGGTGCTTTGTTTTGCTTTTCAAAATAATTTTTACCAAATTATCACACACGTGTTAATTTGGTCTTTCTCCAGCAACTTCTCTTAGATTTGTCCTTAATATTACTTTTCATTTAGATTTACTGAGGCAATGAACACTTTTGCTTTTGTATTTTTATAAGAAACTGCTTGATCTTGATAGTCTTATGGGAAGACAAGCTAACTGCATGCTACATAGTGGTGAAAGAAGAGATTAGATACTAATCAAAACTGACATGCAGAGGGTTATATGGTTATAAGTGATGAAAACAGGATTTGAGTACATAGATATTTGTTGGATATTGCCACCTAGGATCTATTCCCCATTTTTCTGGCAGTGGGATCCCAATTTTTCACATGGGGGCCACTATCCTTCCCCACTGGTGACAAGATTAGTCAAGCGGCCCTGCCTTCGTTCTGCCTAGGGTCTGCAATGACCCAAGCTAGGCCAACTGGAGTTTTCTCCTTGGAATTTGATGCAAGTTAACTGATCCTGATGGAAGCACTAACCTGCTACCTAAATGCCAGAACTGTCCTGACTTCTGTCCTTTCCAAAGCCTGCTTGTTCAGCTTTCCTTCAGTTGTGAATATCTTTCCAACAATTTACTCTTACTTTTTAGAGGGCATTTGTTGCTTCTTTATAGCTGGTTCCCTCCTCAGCAACACGATTCCAAGTCTGGAGTCATGGAACAAGAGGTAAATGTGTATGGTGTTGAGCTCATTACGTATCCAAGCTTATGAAACAGGCCTGGTGTGTAAATTCATCAAGGTGAAATATCTGCTCTGTAAGATCAAGGACTTTGGTTTATTTTTGCTGGACCCAAGGTGCCTATCACATGACACAGAAAAGGGTGTTGATATGTTGGCTGAATACTGTATCTGAAAATACTTTGTAAACTCTAACGTGACATGAATAGCTGTATCCACCATCCTGAGGATGAGGAGAGCTGATTTCTATTCTCCTTCCCCTCTGAGTTTTGTCTTGGTCTTGCTTTCTTTTTCTTATATTGAATCTCTTCACCAAATCTGACTACTTTATGTTAGAACCCAATCAATTTGCCTGCTTCTCCTAATGCCTGATTTCCTGAAGTCAGAAAAGGCATCCTTCTTAAGTGGAGGGCAGGTGGTCCTTGGGGCAAATGACCATATTTAATAGCTCTGAAAGTGATGCTGAGGTGGGTTATACCATATTATGCACAGCACTGCTGAGCACTGAGTAAATATTCCCCAGAGTGCCCAGTTAAGAAATCAACTGAGGCAAGGCGAAGGCTTAGAAGTGGAGAAATAGGGTGAAATATTTCTTTAAAGGACAGAGATCCCTGAATAGAATTGGGGGTGGGGGCTGTTACAGCCCATGGAGGCACAGCCAAGTCCCTCCTCCATGACTCAGGTACAGGGACTCCTGTACCAGAAAGATACCAGTCGCAGGGATTAGCAGTAGGAAGGAGGATATTGACACACTCTGTCCTAGGGAGAAATTCCACATGCTTCTGAGTCTCAGTCAAACGTGTTATAGTCAGCAAAAAGACGTAAGGTAGAAATTTGAGGGTGGTGATATTTCCAAGAAGCTATGAATTCAGCCTGGGGATCACATCGCCCCATCTAAGCTGCAGGACTGTGGATATTTAGGTTAAAAGAAAAGTCCCTCAGATTAATACCAAGTGCCAACTGGCAACACAACTGGAAAAAGACCTTGAATAAAAGGGGGAAATGGTAAAGACAAATGAGTTCAAGTGGCTAAGAGACTTCAAAGAGAGTCGGGAGGTCATCCCAGAGGTAACTCTTACGCACACCTCAGTAGGAGCTCATAGAACATCTAAATGCCTATCACCCCACACGGAGGGGTTCCTGAGAGCTCTGGAGACACCCAGGTCCTATATAAGGGGGGATAGCCCCAGAGACTGATGCCTTATCAGTGGGTTCTATTTTGGAATCTGTGCTCCTGAGAGTGACAGAATTGGACTCAAATAAGTCCTCCCTGCGCATGGTTCATCAGTCCCTTCTATTCAAACCTATATGTGATGCTGGAGTTTTTAGGTATACTTCCAGAGACTGGAGCCTCCGGCCTACCTATGTGCCAGGTGTGCATGAAATCTCGGTGGAGCTGCAACTCCTACCCTACAGCTCAATGAACTCATCCAAGTCACCTGGTGAGGAGACAACGATGGGCAATGGCCATCCCAGGGAATGGAGAGGGCCTGCATCTGCAGGCAGGATCATCCCACCCACCATATCCATGGGATATAAGCCCTCTCTCACTTGGAGTTGGAGTGGACATCACCATCCCAGTCCCCTCAGGATTGGGGGGAAGAACTATGGACTAGAGTGGACTTGATGGTATTCTCTTGTTCACATATGGTGATTCTAGCAATGGAAGAAATTATAACAATGAGGTGGAGCCAGTGGCCACTTGACACTTTTGGGGTAGGGAGGGGATGAGCAGTTGAAATACAGGGGCTTCTTTGGGAGTTAGAGGTTGTCCTGAGTACCGTTGTGGCAACGGATGTAGGCCATTTTAAATCAGCACACACCACTCAGAACTGAGTGCGAGAGAGTGTGGTCTACGGTGTGAACTGTGGTCTATGGTTGGTGGCAAGGCTCCAGGATGTGTAAGTTCATTGAGGGTGGTGGGCCACACTTGTGGGAGATGTGTGGGAGGTGGTGGGAGGTGTGGGAGGTGGGCAACACGGGAATCCCAGTGGGTTCTGTGTAATATTTTGGGTAATCTAAGCACCTCTTAAAATATATGTATATATATATATAAATAACATTTTTGTAAGCAAATACACATATATGCATGTATATTTATATATCATTTTGTAAATGTTTGTATGTATTGTGAGAATTTTGATTTTTACCCACAATAAAAATTAAAAAAAAAAAAAAGTCCCTCAGCTGCTTCAGCATGAAGAGAGCCTGACGTAGGTTTCACCCGCTTTTTTTTCAACTTTCTGTTTGTGAATTTATTTTCCAGAAATACCTGTAAAATGCTTTCAAATTGAAATGTCTTGGTTGACAACCTCACAATATCTTCATTCCAACAAATATCTGAGCAAATGATTTCAAGTAGAATGGGTTTCATTGAACTCCAAAGGAGGAGCAAATGCTGCCATAGACAATTTGTAAATGGATGGTGAAGCAATAAAATATTATTTATTAAAGCAGACACATTTTTTATGTCCTACATATTTGCCTTTGTTCTTCAGCCTCCTCCATGTGCACAGCATGTTACAAAAGAGAAAAACAGACTGTACCTGCCAGGAAAAACAGATCACTAATGCTATGTTCAATTTCTGTTTATGTTTCTATTATTTATATAATCATCATGCATTCTCAATTACTCCCCCTGTCCAACTCCAGTCCTAAGTAGCAAATGAACTCATTTCTCTCTCTTTATTTGCCTTTGGAAACTTTGTACTTATGGAATTATACCATATGGTTTTTTTTAAATTTTTAAATAAAAAAAAAAAGATACTTAGATTACACGTTACACAAAAAATATAGGGATTCCCATATGCCCGACCTCCCACACCTCCCACACCCTCCCACATAAACATCTTTCATTAGTGCTTAATGTGCTTAATGGCAAAGCCCCAGGATGTGTTTACAATCGCCTGCCTTTTTGAGCAAGAGAAGGCAGCCAACTGCTCGATCAAGGGTTTGAGCGGACGGAAAACGGCTCCATCTGCTGAACCATGCTGCCCTCTGGAGGTCAGTATGGGTATCGCCGCTCGCTCTCGCGATTCTGCCTCTTTTTCATCTCAGGTTAGGATCATCCGGTCCGGGACCGTTGGGTCAGAGGGTTGCTATGGAATACCCAGGGGGAGTTACGTGTCCCCGAAAACTGTGTGAGCCAATATAATTTGAAAGCTTCCCACCGGGTTCCGGAATCACCAGCTTCTGGAGCTGCCCCTCAGTCCTACCACTCACACATACTCCAGCAAGGCCCCTCAATGAGGACTGCAAAAAGCTGTGCGTACCGGTCAAACCTACATGTTTGAATATGGGGGAGAACAGAGGAAGGAAAGGCCAAAGCTGCGAAGAACCAAGGTGCTGGCCAGCCCAGCCTTACCGGAGATTGAACCCGGGACCGCGCACGTGGGAAGCAGGCGCTCACCCATTGAGCTACATCCGCTCTCCAAGGGTTATATGTTGTTGCATTGGAGCATTTACTGACTTACAATTAACTCGTCTCTCAGCAATCTCCCCAGAGGGGCATACGGACACCTTTTCTCTGTGAACCTGCCCTCTCACGCTTGTCCTGTCCCAAGCCCCAAACCTTTGGCCTCTCTGCCGTCCTCCGCGAGCTGAGGCTGAATAGGCCAAATGCGAGAATATCCCCTGGGACCCTCGGACGGAAACCTGGAAAGGGAGGAGGGGAGTGTTGGTGGACTACGACTGAGAAGTGGGAAAGGAAGGTGGATAGATGGAGGATTCCCGGTGCAGGCGCCTGGGACAAGCTCGCAGCCAGTCAGAGCCCAGCACATGGCAGACCTCAGTGAATGTCTGGAGCTGCGAGTCAGGCGGGGTGAACCTGGAAGGACGCCGAGCCTCCGCAGAGAAGAGCAGAAGGTAGGTGTGGGGAGAGGACAGGTCAGTTAGGGACAGTCCTGGCCCCACCCCTAACGTGTTTGGACCAATCAGGCGCCGCGTTCAGCCCTCCCTCTCCCCTCCTCCCCCGTGCTTCAGCTTCAGGCAATAAAACCAGCCAGATCAAAGATCGGAGAGACCGACGGTTTCCGAAGCCAATCAGAGCGCTGTTCTCAGAGACGGGGCGGGAGCACCCAAAAGGGAGCAGTAGAAGGGCCCCAACACGCCCTAGCACGCTCCGTCTCCGCAGCAGCCAATCGGGACACCCCGTCGGTCACGACTGCTCTAGCTCGCCCTCTACTGCCCGCGCTTAGGACCATCCCAGACCAGGCGCTCGGACCACACGTGGCGAACCCATCCTGGCCCATGGGCTGCCTGCATCCAGAGGGCCTAAGCGCAGAAATAAAATCCGCTATGGGGTGGAAATGATAGGAAACACCCCCATAGTGCAAACTGCCATTTCCCCCTGACTGCTCTGCCTTTCTCCTTAGGATTTAAATGCGCTTTGTGTCTCTCCAGGCTAGATTCTGAGTTCAAAACAAGTGTGCAGGCAGAGGCCGCAAGAAGCCTCCAAATCAAAGTGGCTTAGACGAACAAATAGCAAACCTGACTTACCCCAGCCCCAAGGGGTATGGGTGCTGCAGCCCTCCAGCAAGAGGTTATGACAACCAGAGGAGCTAAGGGAGCTGATGCAGGAGAAGCAGCAATCCCAGCTCCTGCGGCAATCCCAGGGTAAGCGTGGGGAGGCAGGGGAACCCATGTTCGGAGAGTGCCTGAGGGTGCATTCCAGCCCTTGATGCAGCTGTCATTTTAACCAGGGGGCTACCTTCCCCTACCAGGTAGGTTATTTGTAAAACGTCCCCTCCCTAAAATCAGTGTAGCCACCTCTTTGGCTTGAAGTAGTTGGAGGTTAGAGGTTACAACTCTCTCTGGCCCTTCTTTCTGGACACCTCCTAGAGGGGATGTAAGCCCAGCAGGTAGCCAGAGAGGGAAGATGCTCCTGGAGCAAAGATGGGGCCAGATGAAAGCCCCAGAAGGAAGGAGAAAGGAAATGGGGGAAGAGTGTCATGTCATATTACATACTTATTGTTTTCTGCAGACTGACCTTGTAATAACTCTCAGGCCAGGATGGAGTATGTTAGTGTTCAAGTTGCTGAGATCTTAGGTCAAAAAGTTAGAGAAAAGAAATCATTTTGAGTGAAAACAAATCAATGACTTGGAGGCAGTCTCCCCTTGCCACCAATTCCAAGAGTCGAGGCTTCACACCTCAGGACGTGGTGACAAGAATTAAGGGAACCAGGGACTGAGACAGTAAAGGCTTCACTGAGGGAAGAAAATAGCCTTAGGTGTTTATGGGGGTGGGGGTTTGGAATGACAAAATTGGGGGAATGAGGTCATTTTGGCAGCCTAGGGGATAGTGCTCCTGGGAAAACTGAAGACACTGAGAGATTCAGAAAGCCAAGGGGATCCAGCCTATCCTGATGGAATGAAGGCAGGATGAGGCAGCAAGGAGAGAACTGGAAGGGAATCCCTGGTGAAGAAGGGGATGGAATGGGGTGCAGGAAGTCCATGGAGAGGGCTGGCAGATTCCAGGATTCGGCACCTCAGAAGTTGGGTTTGTGCTTCTTAAGCTCCACCATAAGGTGGTGGATGTTGATGAGCTCGGCCCGTGCAGGGAGGGCCCGGAGCTGGGGCTGGGATAGCACTCGGTGGAAGCGATGATAAAGCTGGATCAGCTGGGTCAGTGCTCCCTGGTCAGAGAAAATAGTGGAGGGATCAGACTGTGGGGTGGTACTAATGATAATGATTAGGAATCACAGGTTAAGGGTCATCTAAAACTTTGGCCACAACCAGTAGCTAAGGATCAAGGGTCACTTGGATGATAATGAACCCAGGGGAAAGAAAAGAGGAAAAAAAAAAATCAGTGATGGGGAGGTGGGAGTGGGGGTTGTGAGTTGCAGGTCACCTGGATAATACTGGTTCCATTTCTGAAGTTGGTGAAACTCCGCATCACATCCTGACTCAGGGATTCCACCGATGATTTCCAGGAACTACCAAAGCCACGGATGAGCTGAGTTACCCGGGCTGAGGAGAGAGTATCAGAGAGGGACTGCAGAGAGGGACCAGGCAGAGGGATCTTCAACTCCACTAAGTTCTCCCCAATGCACAGCCATCCTCACCATCTAAATCCTCTTTTTCTGGTGTTTTCCCAACCTGTTCTTCCCTGCCCTATCCCCTCCCCATGAAATCTGCAACCAATCATTTTTCTTTTTCACTCACCTTCCATTGCCCCCACCATACCATCCTCGTACCTTCTTCTCCCCGAAGTCGCTCAGCCTGTCCACGCTCAATCAAAACCTCAGCCTCCTTCACAAATGCCACCAGCCCCCCAAAAGGGGGAGAGAGCAACTCTTCAATGAACTCCTGGAGAGACACACATAAACCCAGGGTCAGGTATCTTGGCATCAGAAGATTTTCCCAATTCTGGCATCAGAGCCGACTAGGTTCTTAGAAGGACACTCCTATAGCAGAACAGCTAAACTCTGGAAAGGACACATACTTTATGACATTGCTGGTCTCACAAGAAGACGGGAAATCTCCAAGGATCCCCTCTTCAACAAAACAAAACAAAATCTAAACTAAATGAGCTGGGATCAAAGCAACAAGGAATTGGGGGTCAGGGCTGGAGCCAGAGGGGTAGGCTGCCAGCAGGCAAATAGCCATGGCAACACTGCTATGTGGAAACAGCCTGATCCCAGCCTTGAGTGGGGAAGCTGACCCTCAGAGATGGCAATGTAGACCCAGGTGGGTATTATCTTTTGGCTAATGCAGAAGCAGAGGCAAATTCTCTCTGGAGGGAAATATCCTCAATTCCAATTTAGGCCCAAAGGACTCCCCCTGATTAAGATCAAGCAATGAACTCAAAGATCATTAGACACATAAGACGGCAAGCTACCATGATAATCAGCAGGACAATAAGCAATGGATTTAAGACTTCCAAGGACTGCCGAAATTAGAATTGTCAAACAGATATATAGCAGCTGAATTTATGTATAAAATGTTAAGGATGCAAACACAAAGATAACCAATTAATAAGTATTATTAGGAATGAACGGACTTGGGGGGAAAAAGGAATGTTTTAGAAATGAAAATAAATAATTGTTGAAAATTTTGAAAGGCAACAGGTTAAACAGCAGATAAGAAATACCTGAAGAATGATCTAGTGAACTAGAATTTTTAACTGAAGAAATGACTCAGAATGCAACAGAGACAGATAAGGAGATGGAAAATTTTGAGACATTTAAGAGCTATAGAAATCTAATTAATGGATCTAGGCAGTGATCACTGAAGGCTGCTGACAAAAAGAGATCCAAAAAGACATATTACATGCCTCCTGATAGAAAGGACACGGTGCTACCTCACAAATATTCTTGTAAAAACAAAAAATCTAATTGGAATCTGATCAAGCTTTTCCATCTAACTACACATTTACAAGAAAGAGGAATTGTTTGGCTACACCATGGAATACAACCAGCAAATTCTAGACTGTATATCATATATCATTCCACACATAAATGGCTTACTTTCTTCCACAAATAAACTGCAGTGTGTGGGGGGGGGAGGGCGGTATAAAATGGAAGGAGAACCTATAGATTAAAAAGAGACATATGTATGGATCTTATATGGATCCTAATTTGAACCATAAAAATCATTTATGAGATAACTGGAGAAATTTGAACACTAGCTATTTGATATCAAAGAACTGTTAACCTTTTAAAGTATATAATGATATTGTGGTTGTTTTTTTAAAACAAATCCTAATACAGATGAAGTGATAATGATGTATTAGAATTTAATTAAAAATAATGGGGGAGGTGGGACTGGAGATAAGCCATGGATTTCAGTACAGATGAAACAAAACTGTCCATTATGTTATTGGTTGAAGCTCCTTGATGGGTATCTGGAAGGTTCATTAAACTATTCTGCATCAGGATGTACATAGGAAATTTTCCACAATAAAAAGTTAAAATTAAAAAATTTTAAAAACAAATTGATTTTATTGATAAATATTAATAAAGCATACAGTTCATCCAAAGTATACAATCAATGGTATTTGGTATATAAAATTTTTTTTTTTAATTTCTAAAAAAAAGCAAGAGGGGAATTAAAAAAGCAAAACAAAACCAAACCCTAGTTAGTAAGATGGTGACTAAATGAAACTTTCATCCCATTTAAAAATAAACTTCTTGGATCTTTTCTACTCTTCCCACAAAATAACCACTTAGATCCACTGGGGATTTGGCAGGCATGCAAGAGAAACAAGGAGACATTCCTGAGAATGGATCTTACTATAATCAAGGCATTTTTCTTGATTTGCAATGGGATTTTGGGCAGAGATTAAATAACCAAATTCTACCTGCTACTTTTGCCTAAATGCACCAACCAACCCCCCTACCCCCACCCAACACACATACCTTTAACAATACAACAGTGGGGGGCATAGGAAGTAGACTGCAAAGACAAGTTCAGTGAGCAGAGATAACCCACACCAGTCAAAACAGTAGCAATGAGTCACATGTAGTTACTGATCACTTGAAACATGACTAATCTGAATTGAAATGTTCTGTAAGCATAAAACACACACCGGGCTTCAAAGACTTTGTGTCAGAAAAAATCATTATTTTTAAGTGAATACATGTTGAAATGATACTATTTCGGATCTAGTGATTCAAAAAATATATTATTAAACTAACTTCACCTGTTTTTGTTTACATTTTTAAATGTAGCTACCAGGAATTTTAGAATTTCCTAAGTGGCTCACATTGTGATATGCATTATATTTCCATCGGACAGCACTGGTCTAAATGTAGATAAAGTTTCTTTAAGTTTTCTTTTTTTTTTTTTTTTTAAAGATTTTATTTATTTATTCATTTATCCCTCCCTTGCTGCTTGTGCTCGCCGGGTCAGCCAACCACGCCGTGCGGGCAGGCCTGCCCCCACCAGGAGGCCCCGGGAACCGAACCCGGGGCCTCCCACATGGTAAACGGGAGCCCTACCGATTGAGCCACAGCCGCTTCCCTCTTTAAGTTTTCTATACAGCAAATGTATGTATGAGAATGTTTTGGGCTCTCTCTGCCTAGAGGAGCCCACACCAAATCTTGGTGTGTATTTCTGTCTTTCTTTCCTATTTCTCAGCAAGCTCTGTTCTTTCCCTCATTTCCCAAATAAATCCTTTTTACTGGCCTAACTGAAAAAAAAAAAAAATGTTTTGATAGCAGAGAAGTGACCAGAGGGAGACAGTGCACTGGGCTTTGGCTAAAGATATTTCCCACAAAATATCAAGCAGCAGCTGACCTAAAAGGACAGGGAGTGTTGATGACAGCTGGCTCCCCACATCTGGTGAAACCCACAGCACCTCAGTTGCTCTCAGCAGAGTCCATTGGCTAAGTGCATCTTTGGAGGATCAGAGAGTCTAAAGAATTGCACTTTTGAAGATGGCCAACATTCCCTCTGGCCACCAAACTGCCCAGAGGAGTACAACTATTTCCTTTATCATTTAATTACATGTTTACTTTACTAAAAAGAGGGAAAAAAATATAAAGTCTAACCTACAATGAATCAGATCCCAGAAGGAAAGAATAAGGACGAAGGGAGGAAAGGCAATGATTAAAGAGATAATGGCTGAATTGTCCTAAATTAATGAAAAATGTAACTTCAAAGATCCAGGAAACACAACAGATACCAAGCAAGATAAATAAAAAGAAATCCATATCTAGACACATTGTGGTAAAACTGCAGAATACCAAAGAGAAAAAGAGATCTTTAAAAGCAGTCAGGAAAAAAAAAAAAAGAAGAAGAAAAAGAAAACTAAGAACAAAAACAAAAACAAAAACAAAACAAAAAAAATAAATAAATAAATAAAAGCAGTCAGAGACAACAGATTGCCTTCAAAGGGACAATAATTAGAACAGCAAACTTCTCCACAACAACAATTTATGTCAGAAAATATTGGGAAAGCATCTTCTGAATGTTAAGAGAAAATAACTGTTACCTAGAATTTGACAGCACAACTATCTTTCCCCAACAAAGATGAAATAAAGACATATATACAAAAACAAAAACAGATTTACTATCACCAGACTTTCACCAAAGGAACTTCTAAAAAATTTACTTCAGAAAGAAGGAAAATGATACCCAAAGGTAACCTGAGCTCTCAGAGGGAATGGTGAGCAAGTAAAATGGAAAACATGCATAGAAATCCAAATAAGCATCATCACTACAAAATAACAATTTAAAGTGGGACAGAAATAAAATATTGGTCAACAATTAGCACAAAAGGCAGGAAGGGAGTAATCAGAGTTAAAATGTCTTGAAGACCATATGTTGATTGGGAGGGAGACTGTAGCAGTTTACTATTAATCAGATATAAAGGTATGTGATTATGTTTGTAAACTGGTCTGTTCCTCTGGGCATGATACCCTTTGATTGCATTAGGTTCAGCTGAGATACTTTTGGTTAAATTATGTTAACATTAGGGCTTTGATTCAACCACATCATTAGGGCGACTCACTTTGAGTCCCTGCCCCCTCTGTGGGCTATATAAATAGACGCTCAATCTAGGAGACACAGAAGTAGATACACACAGAAAACAGAGACAACTCCATAGACATGGCAGAGTCCCCAAGAAAAGAGATGAGCATTCACCTGATAGTTTACAGCTGACCTTGTGAAAAGAACAGAGCAGTTGAGCCTGGAAAGAAATGAGCCCTGGGAATAGAGATAAGCCCTATGCCAGCCTACAGCTAAGATAGGAAGAAGCTGGATCCATGGAGCCTTAAAAGGGAAGAGGAAGGCTGAACCCTTGCAGATGTTGCCTGCCATCTTGCTTCAACATGTGGCAACTGAGTTTGGGTAAGGAAGTACCTCTTATGGTACTCTGAGTTGGACTCTTTAGGGCCTTGTAACTGTAAGCTTTTACCCCAAAGAAATATCCTTTATAAAAGCCAACAGATTTCTGGTACTTTGCATCAGTACCTCTTTGGCTGAGTAATACAGATTTTAAACATTAAGTTAACCCTTTAAGCTAAATATGCAAGGTAAAATTTAAAGGACAAATTCTAAAAGAAGAGTACAAATTCCAAACAATTAGAGAGGAAAAAAATGTAATAAGCAAAACAAACTTAAACACGAAACACCAAAGACAGAGGAAAAGTAGAAAACCTAAGATGGTAGAAAAAGGTCCAAACGTAACATTAATCACAGTAAACATAAATGGATTAAAATCACAAGTTAAAAGACCAAGATAGGGAAATGGATGTGGCTCAAGCAGCTGGGCTCCCGCCTACCACATGGGAGGTCCCGGGTTTGGTTCCTGGTGCCTCCTAAAGAAGACGAGCAAGACAGTGAGCTGACACAACAAGATGACGCAGTGAGATGATGCAACCAAGAGACCCAGCGAGGAAACAGAATGAGACACACAAAAAAACAGGGAACGTCGGTGGCTCAAACAATTAGGTGCCTCCCTCCCACATGGGAGGTCCCGGGTTCAGTTCCCGGTGCCTTCTAAAAAGAAGACAAGTAGATAGTGAGCACAAACAATGAGGGGGGAGAAATAAATAAATCTTTAAAAAAAAAAAAAAAAAAGGCAAAGATAATCTGACTAGATTTTTAAAGTTCAAACTATATGCTATTTACAAAAGATACTTAAATTGTGAGAATGCAAAAATTCTGAGTAAAAGAATAGAAATATATATATATAAAACAGGCAAATATTAACCAAAATGAAGCTGGGAGAGCTATGTTAATACTAGACAACAGGCTTTAAGACAAAAACATTATTAGGGATACAGGGGGTCATTATATAATGACAAATGCTTCAAGTCACTAATAAGATCTAATGATTCTAAAACTTTTAAAAATTAGATAGAATCTAAGTTGAAGCTGTATAAAGCAAAAATTGAGAGAACTGTAGAGAAAGTGACAAAATCACAAACTTTAATACATTTATCTCAGCTATTGATAATTCAAGTGAATAAAAAAAAAACAAAAAACAATCAGTAAAGATATAGATGTGGTAGGCACAATTGAAAAGCTTGATCTCTACACCTGACCATTAGAGAATACACATTTTTCTCAAACACACATAGAACATTTAAGTTTATCATGTAGGTCAAAAGCAAATCTAAACAAATTTCAAAGAATCGGTACCCAAAAGACCACATTCTTTATCCACAATGCAATTAAGTGAGGCATTAACAACTAAAAGACAAATAAGAAAAACTACATGTGGAAAATTTTAAACAATCTTCCAAAAATCTCATGGATCAAAGAAGACAGTACAATTGAAATATAAAAATTCTTAGAACCGAACAATAATGAAAATGTTATATATTCAAACCTGTAGGATACAATGAAAGTAGTACTAAGGGGTATTTTATATATTTAAACATTCCCAGATGCTTTTGCTGGCAAGTTCTATGAAACATTCAAGGAAGAGTCATTTCAAACCTAAACAAACTCTTCCAGAATAATGAAGAAGAAGAAATACTTCCTTCCTACTTCCTTCTTTGAATTCAGGATGACCCTGGTACCAAATCCCCACAAGCACAACATAAGAAAGGAAAAGCACAGGCCAATCTCACCTATGCACAGAAAAGCAAAAATCCTAAACAAATCAGCAAACCAAATCCACAGTGGTTTAGAATTCTAAAATCTATAAAGGCATATACCATACACTAGAAAACAAAACAAAACAAAACAATGATCATCTCAACAACTGCAGATAAAGCACCCATTCTTGATTAAAAATTCAACATCTATTCATGATTTTTAAAAAACTAGGGACTGAAAGACATTTTTTTAACCTGATAAAGGGTATCTCTAAAAAGCTACAAAATTAGTCTTCATGGGGAAATGATGAAAGCATTCCTCTTAAAATCATGGAAGGGATAAGGTTCTCATTACCACTACTTTTATGCAATTATTTACCATTGTCCTGGAAGTGCTAGCCAGTACAGTAAGAGATTAAAGACAGAAGAAATTAAAGGCATAAGGATTGGAAAGGATTTATTTATTCCTAGTAGGAATAAATCTACATATTTTACCTACCTAAAAATAAACCTAACAAAAGATATACAAGGTCTTTGTGTAGAAACTTATATAAAATGTTATTAAAGGACATTAAAGAATGTCTAAATAAGTAGAGGGGAAGTCTCAATATCATAAAGTGGCAATTTTTTCAAATTGATCTATAGATTTAATGCAATACCATTCAAAATCCTAAAAGGTTATATGTCTGTATGAAAGCATACAAGTTGATTGTAAAATTAATATGGAAAATCAAGCCAATAATGGCTAAAACACTGCTGAAAAAAGAAGTTAAGAGAAGTTGACCTAAAAAGCATCAAAAATAAAACCTTTTGTGCATCAAAGGCTATTAGCAAGAAAGTTAAAAGACAACCTACAGGAAAAAATAGTTCCAAATCATACATCTAATAACGGTTTAATATCCAGAATATATGATGAACTCCTACCGCTCAACAACAAAAAAGACAAACAACCCAATTTAAAAATGGGCAAAGAACTTGAATAGACATTTCTGCAAAGGTAAACAAATGGTCAAAATCTACTTGACAAGATGTTCACTATCAGTAGTCTGAATTAGGGAAATGCAAATCAAAAGCATCACAACCTCTTCATACCCTCTAAGATGGCTATTGTTTAAAAAAACAGAAAAGTGCTGGTGAGGAAGCAGAAAAATTAGAACCCTTGTACATTGTTGGTGAGAATGTAAAATGATGCAACCCTTGTGGAAAACAGTTGGGCAGTTCCTCAAAAAGTTGAAGATAGCATTACCATATGACCTGGCACTTCCACCCTAGGTACAATCCCAAATGGGAAATTTTGTGGTACAGATAAATTATGTTACCACAATCTTAAAAATAAATAAATAAATAAATAAACAACATAAAGTAAAAAGCTAGAACACATACTAGAAGATGACATTTACAACCTAAATAATCAACAACTCATATAAATGTAAAACATATAAAGAACTCTTATAAATCAAAAAGAAAAATACAAGTTACCCAGTTTCTAAAAGGTCAAATATTATGACAGATATTTTATAGAAAACAAAAACAAAAACTAAAAAACTGGTATGGCCACTGACATTTGAAAGGATGCTCAATCTTGTTAGTAATCAGAAAAATGCAAATCAAGACCCTGATGAGATACCGACCAGATGGCAAAGATAATCTGATCAGATCACATGCTGGAGAAAATGTGGCTCAATGAGAATTCTTACATATTGCTGGTAAGGAGTAAATTGGTACAACCACTTAGGAAAACAATTTGGCATTATCTCATAAACTTAAACATTGGCATACCCTATAACCTAGCAAGCCTACTCCTAGGTGTATGCCCAAAAGAAATTTTTGATAAAGCTTATCTACATCTATAGGTGCGCTAAGAAACACAAGTCTGTTCATAAAACAATGCGCACAGTAGCAAAAAAATTTGAACAACCTAAATGTCCCCTTATAGGAGAATATGCTATATTCATACAATGCAACATACAGCAGTGAAAAAGAATGAGCTACAGCCAGATGTAATAACATAACAATATAGAAAAATTATGCAAGAAAAAATCCCGTGATTCTGTTTTTATGACACTCAAAAACAGAACGAAATAATATACCATTTTGACATACATGTAGCTATATTTTTAAAAGCAAGAGCATGATAAACACAACACTGAGATCAATGGGTGCCTCTACAGGAGGGGCAGGGGGATCAGATGAAGAGGAATTTATACATAGATGTAAGTTATTGCCAAAATGCTAGTTCTTGGAATGTACAGTGGGTTCATGGGTGTTAGTACCATAAAAAAAATATATATATATATATGATAAAATAAATCAATGATGACAGCATGTTATAAACCAGAATGGTAATTCCAATTCTGTATACTGAGGTCCATTAATAGCCACCCCCTAAACACACACACACACACACACACACAGCACCCAAGAATGTCCCTTTCCTATTCCCCATACCCTTACCTGTGTCCGAGCATTGAGTAGCTGCTGAAAACTCTCAACCTCTTTGCTATCATCTGCAGCCCGCTCCTGGGGAAGACAAGGGGAAATCTCAAGTTTGGGGAGAAGCAGTCCTTTCTCTCAGAGTATCCCCTTCATTCCACACCTACTTTACTTAGCCAGACACTGTGCCAGACTCCAACAATTAGACCATAAACAAGACAGAAATCTCTGCCCTCATGGAGCTAACAGAGCAGTGGGGGAAGCCAAATCCTCTGAGTAGGGAGGCAGGGAAGGAGGGTCTCAGTTACCATCAGCACACCCAGCATCATGTCATAGTTGTTGATCAGGAACACAAGCTGCTCCTTCCTTGAGGAGAACTCAGCTGCCACTCGGAGGACAAAATTCTCCACCTCCACCTGAAAAAGAGAAGGTGACTTGAAAAGGCAGGGTCATCATGCCCCGCTACACATACACTCCAGTCCACTGCAGCTGGGAAGTCTCTCTGGCCCTCCCTCACCTGTAGCTGTCCCAGCAGCTGCATCGTCCGCTCATTGGGAATTGTCTGATTGATGCTAACAAGAGCAGAAGAGAACTCAGCATACCGGCGTGTGATCTGAGAGAAAGAATGTGCAAAGTACATCACACCAACCCCTGGCCCAACCGACACAACCTCCTAACTCCCCTGGTGCCAGCTAGCCAACCGGCTTCCCTGTGACTCCCATTTCTAATCGCTACTCCAAACACTGCCCAACACGCCATGAGTTTGACCACACTCCTGGCCTCCCCTCACAAAGCGTGGCTACATACCTAGCCAGACCCTGACACAACTGCGACCTGGCCGACCCCCCACAGCGAAGCTGAGAGCCCAGCCTCTCAGGAACCACTTTGTTACCCTTGCCCTCTCTCACATAGTGAGGCCGAGTATCCAGCCCCCCAAGGCGCTGAGGGTCAGTACTTCGGACACTCTGTACATTCATCTCCAGGATCAGCTCAAACCGTGGCCACAGTAAGGCAAGCACCTGCTCCCAGTACCTGCAGGCTTAAACAGGAGCAGAGGTCAGCTGGCAGGGAATGTTGGGGGTCTGTAGGGGGAAGGGGGCCTTTCCAATTCTGGGGCATCCCCTCAGGTTAATGGTAGATAGCTGGTGATGGTGGGGTGCATGTGAGGGGTGAGTCAGAAAGCAGCAGTGCTACCTTTGAGGCATGAACAGGAATGAGGGTCAATGAAATCAGGTCAAGGAGGAGCCCAAGGATTAGGGCGCAATGGTGTAAGACAGAGCTCAAGGCCAGCAGGGGATCAAGGACCAGAATTCAGTGACCTGTCCAGAGCAGGAACATCCCTCTTTGCTGCAATGTTGCGGAATCGCAGGACAATGTGGATACAGAGAAAAACTGCAATGGCATCATAGCAGTCAGCAAGATAGGACTCCAGGTGTTTCTGTGAGTTAGGGACAGGCAGAGGATTGGAAGAGAATGTCAATTTGTTTTCCCAGTGGTTATGGGCAAATACATGTGCTTCCCTGGAGATGAGGCACTGGCAGGGAAGGAAGAAAGAGCTTCCCTTCCCTGTCCCCTGGTCACTTGGGTTGCCCTGCTGCTTTGCCCCCTGGGATCTATGATCACACAAACTTATCACAGCAGGATTCAGGGCTGAGAATGGGTTGGCGGTTAGAGCACCAAGGTTTAGGCACTGTCTGGGTGTGAACCAGCCATAGGGTCAGTCTCAGGGACCCCACACTTTGAGGGTTTCATGGGAGTCATAATAAGTACAAGGCTTAGATGTTCTAGATTGAGGGAGTTCTGATTTCAGTACTACCAGAGTTATGGCCCCACTATGGTGCTGATGAGAACTGCAGACAAAGCATAGGAGACAGGGATCTTACCAGGGTCATGCTGAGCGTACGGCCCATGACAGCATGGAAGAGATCATGTGCAGCTGGGCCAGACACAGCAAAGAATTCACAGATGAAGAGATATTCACGACAGGAATTGTCTAGGAGGGCGTAGTGCTGGCTGCGGAAAAGGGCCTCAAATGGATACTAGGAGGGGACAGAAGAAAGACAGAAGGGACGGATCCCAACACTGAACCCCCATAGATCTAGCTGTAAAACCAGCAAACCTGGGTAATGAGAACTCAGAAGACTCTTCCCATTGGTCTCATCCCCATCAGACCCAAGTCCAGGTCATGTAACAGCATCCTGAGTAGGCACTGAAGAGGTGGAGATGAGGGGCACAAGAAGAAAAGCCCACCCCACCTGCTGTTGTTACTTCTACATCTGCCTCAGCACTTCACTCCCCTCAACTCATCTCTCCCTTCTGTGTGCCCCTGTCAATCTTTGGTTCCCAATGCTTTTCACATCATAGCATATTAGGGCAATTGGAGAAGGCCGCTCCCAGGTCTAATGGGATTGACACACAAGGCACTCAGGTTGGGAAGCTCTGCCCAAAGGTCTGATCTGCCCTCTTCCCCTGGTGCTCAGAGAATCCCCGTTCGTAGCTGCAGCTTGTTCCTCCTCATACCCTCTGCTCTCCCCGCTGGGCTGTGTGGGGCACCAGGATGGGGGCCTCGAGTTCAGTGGGGGAGATGACAGAGCCACGGGTCCCCAGGGTAAAGATGGTGTTCCTGCTGCGGAGGGATGGCTTCGAGAAGAATCGTGGGAAGGGTCAGTCAGGGAAAACAACAAGACCACAACTGGGCCCAGCCTAGACGTCCCTTAGCACACTGGCCCTCCTTCCTAGCACCAGGGCCCCACTTCACCTGGTGTCTGTGAATGGACTTCATGGGGTCTCTATATCCCGATATCATATGCAAAACTATGTGTCAGAGGCCTCTAAGTGGCGTTATGCATGTTTATTTTATAAATTCACAACTTGTACTATACGCTTATTGTTTATGCATGTTCATGTATGAATGATACACTTCAATAAAATAAAATAAAAAACTGTGTCAGAATTATGTGTCCCTTTTTCTGGGAGCTCCCTCACATTCTCAAACGTTTTGGTCCCACAAAAAAAAAGGTAAGCAGCAGTGCTTTGGAGGTTGCATGAGGGTCTCTGAGTTCTAGGATATCTTTCTTTGCTGTATCTTCCACACCCATTAGGTCATCTTTCTCAGCAACTTCCTCATACTAGACAAAGAAAAAACAAGAACTGGTAACCAACTCTTCCCACAGTGCAGCAAAAAAAAAAAAAAAAAATCCTCCTTACACCATCCCTCCTTGCCCAGGGTATTCCCTCCTCCCAGCCCTGGTGCCCAGGAATGCCTCTCTCTCCTGGACCTCACCTGTACCTTCATGAGCCGCCCCAGATAAGAGCGGTAGTAAGACAGGTAGATCTTACTCAGCGTCTCCACGTACTCATCCCTGATCTCCTTTGCTGTTGCTCGCTCATTGCCCAATAGGAACTGATAGAAGAACCTGGAAGGGCCAGAAATGAGTCAGCCTCCTTGCCTGCCAAAAAACCCAGACACCCACACTGTACTGCTCAAAAGCTCAGGGGCCATCCCGTGCCCTTCCTTCAGGTGGTAACCTGTACTTCAGCAGGGCCGTCTGAGGGATCTGATAGTTGGTCATTGGTTTTCTGAAGGAATAAATCTTCTGGAGGATGAACTCTCGGATCTTCGTCACTGCCTAGACGTGGAAGACCAAACACAGGACATGAAGCTACAACCCTCTTTTTGGGAGGAATTGGGGAAGTAACAAATGCTAAGTATAGGAAAGGGATAGAAAACAGCTCTTTATCGTTTCTGAAGATTTTCAGGGGCACCCTGAGAGGTAAGGATGAGCTCTACCAGGTAAAGGCAGGAATAAGTTCCTAGGTACAGGCTACAATGAACTCTGCCAGGGAAACACAGAGTAAAAGTCTTTGGGAGGCTGGTTCTAGCAGTCTCCAACCCACTTTGACCCGAAGCCGGTCGAGCACGCCTCTGACATCTGCGCAGGCTGCTGTGCCCCTAGCTTCCTGCTCTCTGACTGCAGCTGCCTTGGCATCCAGTTCCTGCAGCTGCTCCAAGAACCTGGGCTCTGTCACTGGAGCCTCCAGAATTGCCCTGGGCAGCAGGAAGGGGTAAAGTGCATTAGGAGGGAGACACAGATATCCCAAGATGAGATCCAGACTACACCCCTTACATCTAACCTCTGTCTCCTCCATCTTCTTACATGTACAAAGTTTTCTGTTCCTGGACCTCCCCCCAGACCCAACATAAGTCTTGCCCTTGCCCCCACATGCCTGACCCTAGACGTTTTCTAATCTTTAGTGCCAAGGCATGTATCAAGATTAGAAAGGCGGCCCATGCTGCGGAGAGCTGATGGCCCGCTACGCGGAGAGCTGGCGTAGCAAGATGATGCAACAAAGGGAGACACAGAGGAGAGACAATGAAGATGAGAAGACAAGCAAACACAGAGAGCACACAGCAAATGGACACAGAGAGCAGACAGTGAACACAAAAACAAGGGAGGGGGTAATAAATAAATAAAATAAATCTTTAAAAAAAAAAAAAGGTTAGAAAGGACTGTCAACCTACCCACCAACTTCTGGTAGGCACTTGACCTAGGTCGAGGAGACCCATGTGTTAAGTGAGGTAGAGCATCCCAGCCCATTTACCTGCTTTGGTAGTGTGACCCTTCAAAGTGATGACTTACGTGACCAGAGCAGAGGGCACCACCAGACCATCAACAAGCTCCCCAAGTTTCCCTCGAACTGCCTGGCGATTTCGAAGCCGAATGTTCATGGCTCCTGACTGTTCCTGCAGTGTCCGGATCTCGGAACTAATGGAGCTGAGGTCGCTCTGAAAAGCTCCCAACATCTGTTCCATGCGCTGGGGCGGGGGGGGAACGACACACAGAAGATGTTTCTGGAGTGCCACAGAGTTTGTATTGGACAAGTGGGCCACCTAAGTCACTTGATGAGGTCCCCAGATGATGAAGGAAGAAGTACTCCAAAGATCACCAGGAAATAACATTAGCTCTGACAATGGCACAAAAAAGTTGCTGAGGTCAAAATGAAAGTGACTCTAACCTGTTGCCACCTGAGCCCAATAAGCCAGAGAATGGCACCAGAGGCCACGATCTAGTTTTGGGTTATTAGGGGGTGACAGGTCATGGTTACTAACCTCAAGAACAGCATCACAAGCTGTGATCTGGTTGTGCAGAGATGCTATGTTCTCACTCTCTTGGATATCTGACCCAGAAAAAGTCAAGGGACCTCATGGCAAAGAGGGGAGATC
Organism: Tolypeutes matacus; assembly: GCA_026826555.1. Classification (NCBI taxonomy): domain Eukaryota; kingdom Metazoa; phylum Chordata; class Mammalia; order Cingulata; family Chlamyphoridae; genus Tolypeutes; species Tolypeutes matacus. Next base: position 21,896,250 of record JAKSZT010018658.1, on the reverse strand, counting down.
ATTAGACCTGCAGGACCTCTCCGATTTTTCCAAGGTGACAGAAACCTCAAGGAGATCTCAGTCCTGGCATGTTGTCTGCACCATGCCCCACAAGATCCCCGTATCAATCACAGGACCCCTTTCCTCTGCTGGAGGATACAATCTCGAATGGATTTCTGCTCAATCTGCTGTAGCTCCAGTTCAACCTGCTTCGAATAGTGACGGAGATCCACACCCTGGGAGAACATAAAGATAACCGGTCAGGAGGAAGTCATATCAAAGAACACTGGAACAGGATCAGTGAAGAGCTAGATTGTGAGATACCAGGGTGATGTTATGTGAGCAAGAGACTTGTTTTCTTTTTCTTTTTTCAGGGGGAAGGGTAGGTGGAGGGGAAAATTAGTATAGTGGAAAGCCTCACCGTTTTAAGAGCCTCCTTTACTAACTCATCCTCCAGGTTTGCCTGAATATGAACTGAAAACAGAAGTTTATCATAAAGGCCCAGCTCCACAGATCCCTCTCCCAATAATGAGAATGTGCTCCCCAATCCCTGCCTTATTCCTTCCAGTCCCCGTGCCTCTCATTAGGCACAATGACTTCCAGCTCCACATCCACCCCATGCCATCACTTACCATCCACTTCATCCAGGATGAATTCATCAGACGTAATGTCCAACTCCCCGAGTTGCAGTGGCTCCTGAAACCCAGGACCACCGCCCCCGAAGAGGGACAAGTTAATGGGAGGGGGTACAGGAAAAAAAGGGGAGAATATATAACTGGATACACCCAATCCTCAATGAGGAGGGGGAGGCCTTTTACTGGGGAGCCATAGGTGCTGAATCAAAGAATTCCAAGACTCTAACACAGTATCCCATCTATGATGTATTGGTAATATAACAAAGGAGGCAGACAACCCATGAAGATAGCGGTGGTGTCTAGTGAGGAAAATTAGGAGTTTCAGAGGACTGAGCAGACCTTGTAGGTGAGTTCAGATGGACTCCTGCTATCTCAGGTGTTCTATCAGGACCCCTTTGGGGAGCCCCAGCCTTTCTAGAAATATCAGCAAACACAGTGTGCCAGATGTCACTTTACACATGCTCATTTATCGATTCCTACCGACAGCCTGCACCGTAGATAACTATTATTTTCTTCACCTTATAGGTCTGGAAAGTAATGGCACAGAGAAGCTGGTTAACTTGCCCAAGGATACGCAGCGTGTGTGCGCTGGAATTCGAACCCAGGAAGCCACTCCCTTAATCTTTACACTATACTGCTTCTCTATTCTGGCCCCCAAATCTGGAGGGAAGTTGAAATTGTGCCCCCGAAACCCGAGTCTCGCTCACTGTAGTCCCCCCTGAGGCTCAGGTCCGATCCCAGGGACTGGTTTCAGGGAGCCGAACGCCACCGGTCGCGTCACCGATGGCAGTAGACATCCCACTTTCGTGTCTAAACCCAGCCTGGGTCTTTCTCAGGCGAGGGCAGCTAGACGGGGTTCCGAAGGGGGTAAAAGCCCCGAGCTCTCACCAGCGGGCCCTCCTCCTCCTCCATATCTGAGGCGCCCGTCCGCAACACCAGCTCTCTGGCAGCTGCCGCCATGGTCGCAGCGGCGGCCATTCCGCGCAGCCTCACTTCCGGCAGCTGTCCGGCAGCTGTCAGTCTCGGCAAGTCCGTTCCCGGGAGCGGAACTACCAGTTACAGGGGCACAGCGCGAAGCCATTTCTAGATATTTGCATTAAAATGTTTTACTCCAGTCTTCCATTTCAGCTCTAACCACTTTACCCAAGCATAAATGAGAGTACGGAAGTCTCAGGCTCAATCTCACCCCGGAACCTTTTCTGTAGTCATATCCGAGAACTGTATGCACGGTAAAGAGGAGACCGCACCGGAAGTTTAGGCGCTCAAGCCCGCCCCTCAGAAGTCAAGTCGCCGGTGCAGAGAATTTCCGGAAGAGTTCTTCTAGGCAGGCCCGCCCCTTCCGCCTGAAAACTATATAAGCATATTGTGTCATTTCCGCTCTCTCTTCCGCGGGAGGCCTACACGCCGCCACCATGGTAAGCTTGGAGTTCGTGCCGGGATCCGGTGGCATCGGAGCCATTGCAGGGAAGGTCTACTCTCAGAGGACCAAGAACACCTTAACCTAGGGGCCTGCAACCTTGTGTAGAGCCTTAGATCGCTCCCCTGGGAAGGGACGATCAGAGACTTACAATTCCGGAGAGTGGGGTCAAGGAAGGGTCGCTCCCCGGGCGCACGAAAACGACGAAAGGCCGGTGGTGTGGGTGACCTCCAGTGTCCGCCACGCGGAGTGAACTTTTGGGAACGAGCAGGGGACCTGAACTCTCCTTGTTCCTGCTTGTCTGCAGCACTGAGGAGTTTGCTGTGGTGTGAAAACGTGAAGGGGTTGGGATCGTGGCTCCCTGTGTAACAATCTTTACATTTCTGTTTGAAGTTGTTCATTCGCCTTAGGTACCTTAGTTTGATAATAGCTCACGATGTCTGATTTCTCCCCCAATGTCTTCCAATCAGTCTCTAGTGATCCCTGAGAAGTTCCAGCATATTTTGCGTGTACTCAACACCAACATCGATGGGCGGCGGAAAATAGCCTTTGCCATCACTGCCATTAAGGTAAAGTAGAGTAAGGAGTAGGGAATATAAATGCAACTTGGATCGTTAAGTCCCATGAGACAAGGTTGAGGAGGCATAAGTCCATTGAGATCGTATTGGCTGCTGGATTAAAAAAGCAGTTAGGGGGAAGCGGCTGTGGCTCAATCAGTGGGGCTCCCGTTTGCCATATGGGAGGCCCCGGGTTGGGTTCCTGGGGCCTCCTGGTGAGGGCAGGCCCGCCCGCACGGCGTGGTTGGCTGACCCAGCGAGCACAGGCAGCAAGGGGGGATAAATGAATGAATAAATTAAAAATCTTAAAAAAAAAAAAGCAGTTAGGTGAGGGACTAATCCGCTTATCTGATCGTAAGCAATAAAAGCCAGAGTGGATAAACCCCGCCCCCGGGAGGGAGGGTGGGTGGGTATGGTTGTCTACTTGAAATTGCTAGTTTCCTGGGCCTTCTGCTTATGAGAGCCATTCTAGATTTACTTTCTTTATTTCTCAAGTGCATAGTAACAACAGTCATTCCTGTTAAACCTACATGCCCTAAAATTGGGTAATTCTCGTGAGGAATGAGTAGAAATGCCAACAGATTCTAAATGAAGAAACCTACATTTAGGGGATGGGAGAGGTGTCACTAGTCCTGTGTGGAACGTTTTACCTCAGATGCCAAAGGTGAGAGTAAATGTTCATTTCCAGCTCAATTGGGAAGTGCAGAAATTAAATGGTGAGTGCAAACTTGGATATCTCCCTTCACCTAGTCTATTGAACTCCAAATGGGGACATTCTATTGATACTGTTTATTAATATTTGTAGTTGTGGAAAGAGCAGAATGTCTTCCTAGGCATGTACACTCTTATGGGGTCAGAGCAAGGCCCCAGCTTCCAGTGCATTGTAGGTTCTCATTCTGTGTTAGGGAACGTACAATGGATACTGATGCCTGATTTCAAGGAACTTAAAGTAAAATTATTAATTTCATAGAGGGGATGAAATTTAAAGCAGTGAGTCCTAGCTTTGAAATTTCCTTGTTTTTTTTTTTATTTGTTTGTTTGTTTCCTGTATAGCATGGAGCAGAGCTTTCATTTGTTTAAAAGTTGTAGAAGAAGCTTAAAGCCTCCTTCTGTTTGACGTTTGTGAAACTAGTAAGGCAGTGTTAAATGAAATGCAGTACCTGTTTCAAAGAGATGCTGTGGGGCTTAAGTGAGGTAGTGAATATAAAGTTGAGCGTGGTTGATAGGGACACTGTTAACCCTCTCCTCTCTCCCATTTTGGAATTGGCTGGTATTATTTTTGTTAAATAGGTATCATAATCTTGTAGTCGACGTAAAATGTATGGAAAAACTGAATTTAACCAAAGCAGTTTCAGTTATTTATGAGAGCCCATGATGAGATGGCTCTTCACTCAGTTACAGAACTAAAGCTTGAAGGTGCTCCTTTGTTAAGGATCTGAGAAAGGGGGAGTAATTTTTGAAAATTGGAGGAAAGTTGAGCAGGGAAAAGGCAGAGTTGTAGGGAAGGGTTCCTCGAATGTTAAAGGAATGATGAGCGAGATTAATTAGCTTGGGGAAGGGAACTGACACAAGCAAAAGAGGATAATAAAAGAGAGGTAACAGGATCCTTTCCTCAGTTTGTTTCCTCCTATATTCTTTTGCTACGAGTATAGAGTATACTGTAAAGCCGGTCTTCCAGCCCTTCCTCTAAATTAGGGTAATAATGGACTGGAGTGTGATGATTTAATAGGCTGCTGTCAACTGTTAATCAGTAAATGTTTTAGAAAATTTGGGAGTGACTTGCAGATCCAAAACTCTTCTGAAGCAAACTCTTAGGTCATTTTCTTAACAGGAAATATCTATTTGTTTCCTAGGGCTATCACAACCAATTACCACAGGTTGGTGGCTTGAAAGCAATTGATTCTTAGATTTCTGGACACCAAAAGTCCGAGATCAAGGTGTCAGGTGGGGCACTCTCTGAAGTCTAGAGAAGAATCCTACCTTTTTTCATAGCTTCTGGTGGTTGCTGACAATCCTTGGTGTTCCCTGGCTTATAACTACATCCCACCACTCTGCCTCCACCACATGTGCCTCTGTTACATGGCCTTCCCGCTGTCCTCTCACCCTAGTCCAATATGACCTCATCTTAACTGATTACATCTGCATATACCCCCTTTTCCAAATAAGGTCACATTCTGATGTTTGGGGTGGACATAAATTTCAGGGCTATACTTTTCAACCCAGTACAACATCCTTCACTGTCTATCACTTGGCTCATGAGTTCACATGGTGAGGGGTGCCCGTGCACCATTATGACCCATTTTTTTTTTTTTTTTGAGTTTGGTTTGGGTAGTTCGCTCCCTAGTCACCTCTGGGAAAATGACAAAATCAAGTTTGAGATCTTGGAAAATATGCAAATGCAGTGACCTGCCAAAAGGAAGTTGAGAGACCCTGGGCAACTTATAACTTAATCAACCCTCTTAACTCACAAGACCCTGGCCTTACTGGTTTTTTTGGGTTTTTTTTTTTTTGTTTGTTTGTTTTTAATTAAGAAATGTGACTTTATTTAGACTAGAGTATGATCATTGTCTCTGGAACAGGTCTAGAAATGTCATTCTCTTGTAGTCCAAAAATATGTGTTTAAAAGTACAAGGAAGTAAACATAAAAAACAAGTTTGCTTTATCTACTCTCTGGAAAATAAGTTAACAACCTCATTATCACCACTTTGTTAACAGGACAAGCTTCCTAAGGGTTGTGTGGAATAATTGCTCCCCACATCAATTTTTTTCATTTAAGATGTGTTTCATCTTGTTGAAAAAAATATAGTTTTATTTGTAAAGTGTAGTAGGAAAAGGATATTCAGTTAACATGTTTGCTAAATATATTACTAAAATATAGACTCCAGGAAGAGTTAGATTTCCAACAGTGTCCATGGCTGAAGGACAAACTCAGGTCTCTTCTCATACAAACTGGAACACAGATGAGAAGTTTTTGAGTAGCTCTTTGTACACATTATCCTGTAGATCTGATGGGCCAGAATGCCCAGAAGAATTGGGCTCTTTGTGTTGGTAGTAGAGTCTTGTACTAATCTCAGATCCTTGGCCATGACTGTTGGTCCAGAATCCACCCTGATAATTAGCGGAGGGAACTCCATCATCCATCACCCTGGGTACAAGACTTTAAGTATCACTTCACCAACTCTGGTGTGAGCTCATACTTAAGATTTCAGCCAATACTTTTGGGGCAAGCCCTAGTCTGTTTTCCAAGATTCATAGCTTCAGCAGTTCCAATCATACTAATAGCTAACAGCATGTGGCAGATCTTTGTGGCCTGTCCAATTCTAACACCTCCACAGTACACTATATTGGAGCCCTTGCAAATGCTGGGCAGCATTCTCCCACTATAAACGTGAGGTTCCCAGAGTGAGCAGCTTCCACCCACATAACTAGACACGGGCATCCATGAAAACTCCCATTCTTTTAAACTTCGGCCAATTCCTTTGAAAACTGGGGTCAACAGTACTGGAATTTATTAATAATTTCATTTGATTTGTTGTAGAATAAACTTCAATTGCATTGATAATTGCGGGCAGCATTGTAACAATTATGTCAGCTTTTTCAGCTGTATCTGCTGGGGAAGACAGTACTTGTTCACCTCGTTTTTGAAATTTTGCATGCACTAGGGAACACAACACAAATAATGAGCATTTAGCTATGTTTCATTAGAAGCCACTGACCTAGAGCACACTGCTGCAAGGCACTGCCAGTGGCTCCAGTACTGGAAGCTGGAGGCAGCTTGCAGCTGTAAGGAGGTTGCCATGCTGCCCCCAGCTTGCCCACTGACTGAGTCTTGATCCTGCATCAACTTTGAAAGCCAGGCCCTTTGGCCTTCACAGTGCAGGAATTAGAAGGTGCCACTTTCAGGTGCTGCTGCAGTGTCTTGTCACCTGACATTGATTGATAGCTACAATCAGTAGAGAAAAAAAGCTGCTTTCAAGGTGTCAACCTATTCCCTATGTTCTCTATTTCGATCCAGCCTTACCCCTAAAGAAAATTATTTTTCTCCTTTCTGTTCAATGGTCAGGCTTTATTTTTCTATTTGGATAGGGTGATCTGGGGAAACGGAAAGCACTCGATTATTGCCACCCCTATCTTTTTGTGCAATCAGACCTAACTTATAAAACTTCTCACCTCAGGGTGTGGGACGAAGGTATGCTCATGTGGTGTTGAGGAAAGCAGACATAGACCTCACCAAGAGGGCAGGAGAGCTCACTGAGGATGAGGTGAGGACAAGGAAGGGGGCTGTGGGTTGGGCACACCTCAGTGAGGGCATCAGAACCCTGCAATCTGAGCTTTGTCCCTCCTGACAGGTGGAACGTGTGATCACCATTATGCAGAACCCGCGCCAGTACAAGATCCCTGACTGGTTCTTGAACAGACAGAAGGATGTCAAGGATGGAAAATACAGCCAGGTGTTGTGTTGAACTAGGAGGGGCTGGGAAATATTAGAAGGTTCCGATTAGAATTGAACATTGGAGGTTGGGGGCAGCAAGACCAATGCCCCCACCCACCCTCATTTCTGAATCCAGGTCCTGGCCAATGGTCTGGACAACAAGCTCCGTGAAGACCTGGAGCGACTGAAGAAGATTCGGGCCCACAGAGGGCTGCGCCACTTCTGGGGGTGAGTGATAGTGGGCATCTACCCTGCCTGCCCTAGGCTCCCAGCCTGGCTCCTAATAGCTGATCTTCCTTTTCCCACCTTTCCTTTGCACTATGTATGACCTGTGACCCTTCTCTTTCCTCACCTGCAGCCTTCGTGTCCGAGGCCAGCACACCAAGACCACTGGCCGCCGTGGTCGCACCGTGGGTGTGTCCAAGAAGAAATAAATCTTGTCTGTTAATAAATAGTTTATACACCTATGGTTTCCTTTGTGATTCTTTCCATTCTTTTGACGACAGAATGTTGGAATCTTGTGCTGGGGCATGTTGGTTATTTGTCCCTTTCTGTTCACTTGCACACGCAGATAGCTTTGCCTTGGTCTCTATTAAAAAAGTGGTCTTGTTGCCGCCGCCCCCCTCTAGAAGTAACCCTTTAGCGAGTGTGGTCGCACTCTGCAAGTGGGAGGGAACAAGTAATACTCCCAGCCTTGAGGGGGAGCCCAGATCAGTTTCAAGACAACCGATTCCACATGGAGTATTTGTGCCTGTGCCCGTCCTGGATCTAGGCCGGAGGTCAGAAAATTGGGTCGGGGGAGCGTTTATAAAATACTTTGGGTGGTGGCAAGTAAACAGTGGAGACCTATTTCGGAGACTTGAGAGAGTTGACCTCCCCAGGACGGAAAATGAGCGCGTAAGGAGGCCGCAGCCTACTCGGGCCTGCATGATGTGTGCCCTTTATGGTCAGGGCCCGCAGGTTCAGTCCGAGAAAAAAAAATGCCCGCATCCTCTCCGCGGCTGGGATTCCGCCGCGCTGCTTCCGGCAGCGACCATGTGAAGCTCCCGGAAAAGGGAGCGGGAGGCGGGGCAGGGGGGCCGCAAGCCATTGAGCCGGGCTGCGGAGCCAGGACGGTAACCGCCGCGCGGCTGCAGCGGTAATCTTCGGCCCGCCTCCCACGTCTCGGCAGCCTCTGCCGCAGGCCTGCTCGCTGGTTCTACGCTTGGTAAGGCCTTAACCCAGGGTAGGGGGAGCTAGGCATTCGGCCCCCTGATCGCCATCCCTTTCCCTCCAGATCCCCTCAGACCGCGCCACGCCATGCCCCTCGGCCTCTTCCAGCGCCTTCTTCTTGCCGCCCTGCTGCTTGTGATTGCCTGGACCCTCTTTGGAGGGATCGGGGAGGAGCTGCTGAGCCTCTCGCTACCCACTCTGCTCCCCGCCCCGGCCCCACCAGGGCCGCCCCTGGCCCTGCCGGGTCTCCTGATCCCCAACGCGGGGGCATGCAGCGGCCCAAGCGCCCCCCTCTTCCTGCTGATCCTGGTGTGCACAGCCCCTGAGAACCTGAACCAGAGAAACGCCATTCGAGCCTCGTGGGGCGGCCTGCGTGAGGCGCGGGGGCTCAAGGTGCAGACTCTCTTCCTCCTGGGGGAGCCCTGGAAGCAGCGGCCCAACAGGGACACCCCCAGCAACGACTTGGCCCAGGAGTCAGCGGCCCAGGGGGACATCATACAGGCAGCCTTCCAGGACTCCTACCGCAACCTCACCCTCAAGACCCTCAGTGGGCTTAACTGGGCTGTCAAGCATTGTCCCAGTGCCCGCTACATCCTCAAGACCGACGATGATGTGTACGTCAACGTGGAGGAACTGGTATCGGAGCTGGTCTGGCGAGGGGGGCATTGGCGGCGTTGGGAGGAATGGGAGAGGGCCACAGGGCCCAAGAGAGGGGCTGTGGTTGGAGATAAATCACCTGAACAAGGCCCGGCCATGAGCAGAGAGCCTGTGCCTCTCCTGTACCTGGGCCGTGTGCACTGGCGGGTGTACCCATCTCGGACACCAGGAGGCCGGCACCAGGTATCAGACCAGCTGTGGCCAACCACCTGGGGTCCCTTTCCACCCTATGCCTCCGGCACCGGGTATGTGCTGTCAGCTTCCGCTGTACAGCTCATCCTAAGAGTAGCCAGCCACGTACCCCCTCTGCCACTGGAGGATGTCTTTGTGGGGGTGAGTGCCCAAAAAGGAGGCCTTACCCCAACCCACTGTGTCAGGCTGGCTGGTGCCACCTACTACCCCCTGGACCGGTGCTGCTATGGGAAGTTCCTGCTGACATCCCACAAGTTGAACCCCTGGGAGATGCAGCAGGCCTGGAAGCTGGTGGGTGGCCCTGATGGGAAAAGGACTGCACCTTTCTGCTCCCGGCTTCAAGGAGTCCTAGGCATCCTGCGGTGTCGGCTAACAGCCTGGCTTCACAGATGAGCGTGCCTAGGGCCATGGGAAAGTGAGGAGCCCAGGGGCCAGCCAGCACCCCAGGGCCTTCTCCCCCAGGTACAAAGTGAGGGCCTTAGCCAGCTACTGCCCATCAGTTTTCTCATGCTACCAGATCCTCAGTCTGGCACTACAAGGCAGGGATGTAGGAGAACCTCAGGGACTTGGCCTGCCAGCCCCCAAAATGGTCATCAGGAATAGCACAAAAAAAAAAAAAGCCACAGCAGGAGAGGACATGAGTTCAATAAACTTGTCTCTCCGTCTCTTCGAGTGCAGTGTTCTTTCACCAGGACCCCCAAACACAAGACTGGGGAGCCCCAGAGGCTGCCAGAGCCTGCTGGATGGCAAGGACAGCTCCAGGGACATGGGAGGAGGAGAGCCTCTCTGGAAAAGGCCTCTGAAAGGGAAGACTGGGAGGCAGGACCCATGGAAACCTTTGATCCTAGAATAGCCGCACAGCCGCCTGCAAGGCAGAGGAGGAAAGGATCAGGACCACAGGGTGATCCAGACAAATAACCAAAAAAAAAGAAAGAAAAAAAAAAAATCACCCTCCTCTTTAATACCAGTCCACCCTTGGGGCCAGCTATCCACTCCCAGTTGGCAAAGGGGGCCCACTGTCGCCTCCCCAGTCCAGGAAGCTGGGTCATTTCCCCCGAAGTCATCTTCAGGAGAGATGGTTGTTTCCAGGCCACCATGGAGCCACACTCAGCGCACAAATCTGTCCAGAGCAGATGGCCGGGCCCCCATGGGCTTGGCCGCCTTCTCTTGCTCATGCTGCTGCTGCTGGTGCTCAAGGCTCTGCCGGACCTTGTCCTGGTAGAACACAGGGGCAAGGTGAGAAGTGGCAGGCAGGCAAGGCCAGAGGCACAAGCAGAAGCAGGAGGGTGCAGCCCCCAGTGCTCTTTTACCCTGTGCTCCTTGTCCATGACCTTCCTCTTCCTCTTTACCAGGCTAGCCGTGGAGCTGCGACCCTTCTGCTTTGGCTTTGGCTGGAAGGGGGTCTTGGCCTCGGGATCATAGCCCTGAGGGAGGGGACAAGGAATGGGGGGGTGAAAATATCTAAGGGCCTCAGAGCAGGGAACTGTGGCAGCACCCAACTCTGGTCCATGTTTCTGGGGCCAGGCCCATGGTGCGGAGAGGATGTGGGGGTGGGGAGGACCCGGGCACTTGGGGTGTGGGCATGTTTGGGGTGGGAATGCAGGGGCCTGCTCCGCACCAGCCTCTCTATCCGCTCCTTCTTTGCCTGCTCCAAAGAAACGACATCAACCTCTGCCAGAGCGCGTGGGTCCAGACAAATGAGCTCTGCAGGTACCTGGGGGTGTCACAGAAGGACAGGAATGGGTAAGAGTCACAGGACGGTGGCACCAAAGAGGGGCAGATGCCAGGGAGGGTGCCGAAGCCCACTCTTCCCAAGACCCCCGGGAAGCACTTGACCCTGGCAGGTGAGCATGGGGAGCTTTCTCTAGCCACAGCCCCATCTCACCTTCTCCAGCAGGGCCTTCACCTCCCATTCCTGGCGCTGCTTCCGGCTCCTGTATGGGTTACTCTCCAGGCCATCAAAGTTGGGCTCAGCAGCCCCTGGAGGGAGGGTGGAGCGCAGAACCATAAGGAAGAACCCAACCGAACCCGGAGCTCCCTGCTGTCTCAGGGACAAACATCCATCCAGTTCATTGACTTCGGGCCCCATGCCCTGATCCACTCACCGGGGACCAGCATGCTGGTGATGCCCCCACTGTGCCCCACACCCAGCACATCTTCAAAGGGGCAGAACTGAAGGCTGTGTACATGGCCTGAGAGCCGGTGGGTGAGGTAGGGCTGTTCCAGGGACGGTGGGCTGGCCTTGCCCTGCCCTGCCCATATGTTGACCACGTCACCCATTCCTGCAACCAGCAGTCCCCGCTGGGAGAAGGCCAGGTGCCCTCCTCCCTGAGGCAGGGTTCGAGCACTCAGAGGCTGGAACGTCCCTCTCAAGTCAAAGATCTTCAGCTGGTGGTCCAGGCCAGAGGTGGCCATGTACCTGGGGGCAGAGGGGAGATCAGTTAACAGCACCCAGGACATGCCAGGAGGAGGAAGAACTGGACACTGGAGACTGGCTGTGAACACACTGATGCCCAGAGGCAACAGCACGGAGGGAGAGACAGACCTGGGAGGAACTCCCAGGAAAAGCAGTCAGGCCTTCCCAGGTGTCATGAGTAGCAATGAAGCGATGCTGCCAAAGCAAGCATTAAGTGTCTGGGGACCCAGAGAGCACTCCATAAACAGTTCTTCTGATACCTGCTGTTACTGAAGGCTGAAGAACACAGAGGCTGTGTAGGGAGCTAGGAGGCAAAGAAGCCAAACTGTGGGTGACAGGAAAATGCTGGAGAAAAGGATTAGGCAAGGGCGAACTCTGGGAGTGGAATGACTTCTCCAGTGATGGACACCTTAAGGCTGGGGTTAACAGAAGACAACTGAGTAGACACTAAATGCACCGTCTGGCAATTATTCTGCCAGTCGAGGGGCTGTAAACCATGCCATTTTGGTAATAAAATCTAACTAGACCACCACACCAGGGCAGGCTCAATGGCTGACTCATCTTTCTAGCCCCAGAACCTTAGCACCAAGCCCAGCGTGCAGCAGAAGCCCAGTGAATGCCTGGAACTGATGTTGAAAAAAAAAGTTCCCTGGATCTTGACAAACAAATCAAATAGAGCAGCTGTAAAAATACAAATATGTTCTAATCAGACACACCACCACGCTCTCACATCACCAGCCAGACTTAAAAGAGAATGCTATCTTTAACAATGATGACAAGAAACAGGGCTTCCTATTTCCTAGCACCTTGCTAAACTCTTCATGTGCCTTATGCTGCTTAAAATGTCTATTTCAACAGCTTTTGAGCTTGATCAAGGATTGGCAAACTACTGCCCTCAGGCCAAATCTGGCCTACCAACCCAAAAGCCAAGAATGGTTTTTATATTTTTTAATGGTTGGAAAATTGAGTTGGTTTCCTCACTTGTCTTGCTGGTTGTTCATTTTCGTCTTTTCAAGAGGTATCAGGAACCAAACCTGGGACCTCCCATGTGGGAGGTGGAAGCTTAACCACTTGAGCTACATCCGCTCCCACTCATTGTTTTTGTTTCTTGTTTTTGCTTGTTGTCTCTCTTGTTTTGTTTTTTTTCTTTAGGAGGCACTGGAAACTGAATCTGGGACGCAGACGCTCAACTACTTGAGCCACATCTGCTCCCTGGTAAAGGTTTTAGGCTTTGCAGGTCAGTAGGCAAAATTGAGGATATTACGCAGGTACTTAAATAACAAGAAAGAAAGGAAGTTATCACAATTTTCTCATGATGACATTCAAAATATAACAATAATTGAATATAATTTTTGTACTACAGGTATAATAATGTGAACTGAATTCTGTTTTTGAGGATAAGAGTTTGCTTGAGGTTCAAAGTTAGCATTCCAAATTGTCAAACTTGATTGCAAATGTTCATCTGTTAATGCTGATCTGTAAAGAGAGTTTACATGTTTCATCTTTTTTTCACAGACAGGTAATGAGACAGGTGGTAGGTGACTACCCACTCAAAATGCTGTCATTATAGTGCCCTGAGCTGTAGTGTGAAGCATTGAGAGTCTCTGTCACAACTAGTCAGTTGCACTGTTTTAAAAGAATAAGCATGGACGTGTTCCAATAAAACTTATTTGTGGACACTGAAATTTGAATTTCACGTAATTTTCACATCTCAAAGTGACTTACGTGCCTGTAGAATCTACTGCCACAGCCCGGACCCCACCACGGTGACAGAGAATCTTAGCCAGTGGCTCCTTCACAGCTGGACTCCATAAGGACACAGTACCTGAAAGTCACAGGAAAAAAGCTGAAAATTATAGGTGAGGTGCTGCGGTTATTAAGCCTTGGGAAGATGGGGACTCAAACCAAGAGGTAACAAGACAGGAAGGTAAAAGGGCAACTTAAGGGACTCCCAACGTACGAATACAGAAGAAAAGCAAGTGAGGGTGGCCAGAGAGTCCACACTATGCTGGGGACTGACCATTGCTGTGCCCAAGATGAATGACAGCATTGTAAGGGTTCTGCATCATGACATCCAGCCGTCCAGCCCGCGCATTCAGAGCTGCCACTATCTTCCCCACCGACACGTCCAGGTAGGTCAGAAACCCTGTCTCTGACTGGGAAAGAGAGAGGGAATGACTGGTCCTTACTGCCCTGTTCTCCCTCTCCCCGGGTCCCAGAGGTGAGGCGTTTTTGCCAAAGGCTGCCAACTCCGTTTCTATGTTCTACAGCCACTCACAGCTGTGGCCAGGAGGAAGTGGAAGGGCAGGAACTCAAGCCGCGTGATGCGGTCACAGCGGCGGATGCAGTGGAGCTCAATGCCCTGGCTGTCATAGATGTGAAGCCAGCGGTTCTGAGCAACAGCAAGTAGTGCCTCCGAGTGCAAAAACCTGGGCAGGTGATTCAATGGGAAAGGAGGTCACAGGCGATCATTCAGAACGGGATGGGTTGTCAATTCCCATGAGTACAGGCAGGGAGGTCACTGACCGGATGTCCCGGACAGCCTCCATGACGTTGATCTCACACATGAGCTTCTTTGTCACCCAGTCAAGGGCAGCCACATGACCCCGACGCCCTCCAAAAGCCAAGTGTCTATGAGAAATGGGGAACAGACAGGGTGTCAGTGCAGGGAAACACTGTGACTCAGACAATTTGAGGTCTGCCCCAAGCCAGCCCTTCCTCTCTCAGCTGAAAGGAGAGATATTGCTCTAGAACACCCATTCATATTTAGGCAAATCCAAGGACTCTCCCCTCAGCAACAACCCCAACGTACAATGGGTTCTTTGCTGAGGTGGGCATGGCTGAAGTGGCAATCACCACCACATCTCAGTTCAAAAGTCACTGGAGGGGGGGCAGATGTGGCTCAAATGGTTGGGCGTCCGTCTGCCATATGGAGGGACCTAGGTTTGATCCCCAGGACCTCCCGGTAAAATTAAAAAATATATATAGAAGGCGCATGGGCTGCCAGGCTCTGTGTGCCGCTGAGCTGTCGGGCCCCGGGAACCATGCAGCAGGATGATGACGTAACAGGGAAGAAACAAGACGAGATGCTCCGAAAGCTCCAGAAGCCAGGAGCTGAGGTGGCGCAGGCAGCAGAATACCTCTCTCCTACATCGGAGATCTCCAGGATGGAATCCTGGTGAAGACTGGAGGAGGAGGATGAGAAGAGATGGCAGGAAACAGACACAGAGAATTGCCCAGCAAATGGACACAAAACAGCAAATGGGGAAGGAGGGGTTTAAAATGGATAAAGTAAATAAATAAATCTTTAAAAAAAAAAAAAAAAGTCACTGGAGGACTTCCAGGAAGATGGCGGACTAGTAAGACACAGGAATCTCTTCTCCAGAAAAATAGCGAGAGAACAGGCTGAAACAGCCCTGAAATAGATCTTCTAGGGTTTAGGACAGCAGGTGAAGACTAGACACCACACAGAGGAGAGAGGGACAAAAGACAGAAATCTAAACAACAGAACCGTGAGTTGGAACCAGCAGCGACTGCTGCTGCCAGCACCCTCCCCCACACTCTTTAGAATTCTCGGGCCTCTGGGCCTGCCACTACAGACCAAGGGGGCTCCAGGGATCTACCACTCCCAGAAAGGGGAGAGAGAGGGACACAGCCTTAGGATGACTCAGGTTCTGAACCGCAAATTTGGGCTGCAGAGCCCCACAGACCCTTCCACATGGTGGGTTGCCCTGGGAGCCTAGGAAGGACTTGAGAAACCCAATCCTCGCAACCTCCCTCTCTTCTAGCCTGGACTAATTGTTGATTAGTCCAAGGGAGAGGGGTGAGAGAGCCTGGGGCTGACCCTGTTTTTGACTCACAGGTTTGGTCTACCCTGTCCCTAGAGCACTTCCAGGCCGGGTGGGGCTGCACCATTGATTGCCTTGAAGCCTGCAAGGGGCTAAAGATATACAAACATCCCAATCTCCTCCTCTAATAAGAGGGACTGATTGTTGAGGATTCAGAAGGGAGTGGAAATATTTCCTAGCTGGGAAAAGGGAGGGGACTACCAGAGAAGACTGGAGAACTGTCTCAGAAAAGTTTGAATTACAAGGCTCTTAGCCCCCAGACAGGAAGCTCTACCACATTGATCTGGCCTGTGTCACAACAAATACACTCCAATCAGGCATTGAATTGAGAGCTGCCAATGAGCACCTTCTCCTGGCAAACCAAGGAAGTGCACATAAGAAAATTAAATAGGAGAGGCTTTTCCTGGCCTCTATAGCCTCCCTGCCCAAGGCCCTAGTTAACAACTCTACAACCTATTACTGGGTCCAGTGCTCAGTTTTGAGCAACAAGCAGGACAAACCTAACAATCAAGGTTGAGCCAAAAATCAAAGAGCTGTGGTAACTCACAGCCTCCTGCCACTAAAACCCCATAAAAGAGAAAGAGATAGAGCATCTAAGTAAAACACAAACTAACCACATGCCTAAGCACCAGCAAAAAATTACGAGCCATACTAAGAAAATAGAAGACATGGCTCAAGAAAAGGAATACATCAAAGTCCCAGAAGAGATACAGAATTTGAAAGAACTAATCAGTGAGATAAGCACAAATTTCCAAAATCAAATTAATGAGACGAAAGACAATATAGTTAAAGAGATAAATGACATCAAGAAGACATTGAGCGAATGCAAAGAATTTGAAATCCTGAACAGAAAAGTAACAGAGTTCATGGGAATGAAAGACACAATAGGTAAAGTCAAAAACACATTTGAGGCATACAACAGCAGACTCGAAATGATAGAAGAAAGAATAAGTGATACCGAAGACAGAGCAGCTAAAATTGAAGAGAGAAAAGAAGGGAATGGAAAAAATTGAGCAGGGGCTCAGAGAGTTGAATGACAACACAAAACGCAACAACATACATGTCATGGGAGTTCCAGAAGGGGAAGAGAAAGGAAAAGGGGCAGAAAGAGTATTTGAGGAAATAATAGCTGAAAATTTCCCAACTCTTCAAAAAAGAAATGAACTTACATGTCCAAGAAGCACACCGTACCCCAATGAGAATAAATCCAAACAGACCTACGCCAACACACATACTATTCAGGATGTCAAATGTAAAAGATAAAGAGAAAATTCTCAGAGCAGCAAGAGAGAAGCAAACGATCACGTACAAAGGACGTCCAGTAAGACTTTGTGCAGATTTCTCTTCAGAAACCATGGAGGCGAGAAGACAGTGGTATCACACAATTAGGAAACTTAAAGAGAAAAACTGCCAGCCGAGAATTCTTTATCCAGCAAAACTGTCCTTCAAATATGAAGGTGAATATAAAGTATTCACAAACAAACAGAAACTAAGAGAGTTTGCAAAAAAGAATCCACCTTTGTAGGAAATATTAAAGGAAGCCTTAGAACCTTAAAGGAAAAGACAGGAGAGAGAGGTTTGGAGGAGCGTATAGAAGAAAGAAAAGCAGAAAGGATAACCAAAAGAGTAAAAAGAGAGACAAAAACAAGATGGCATATGACAACCAAAGAATACAATGGAGGAAATAAATAGTGCATTTTCAGTAATATCACTGAATGTGAATGGATTAAATTCCCCAATCAAAAGATACCGGCTGATAGAATGGATTGAAAAACATGAGCTATCCATATGGCTACTTACAAGAAACTCACCTCAGACCCAAGGATATAAACCGGCTGAAAGTAAAAGATTGGAAAAAGATACTCCACGTGAATAGTAACCAGAAAAGAGCAGGGGTAGCTATACTAATATCAGACAAAACAGACTTCAAATGCAAAAAAGTGATAAGAGATATGGAAGGCCATTATATATTAATAAAAGGGACAATCCTCCAGGAAGATATAACAGTCATAAATATCTATGCACCTAACCAGGGTGCCCCAAAATATATGAAACAAACTCTGGCAAAACTGAAGGGAGAAATAGACATTTCTACAATAATCGTTGGAGACTTCAACACGCCTCTCACATCATTAGTTAGAACAACTAGACAGAAGATCAACAAGGAAACAGAGAACTTTAACAATATGATAAGCAAGTTAGACCTAACAGACATATACAGAACACTGCATCCAAACTCAGCAAGTTATACATTCTTCTCAAGTGCCCATGGATCTTTCTCCAGGATAGACCACGTTAGGTCACAATGAAGCTCTCAATAAATATAAAAAGATTGAAATTATACAAAGCACCTTCTCAGATCATAATGGAATGAAACTAGAAATCAATAACAAACAGGAAAAAAGTTAATTTGCAAATGTGTGTAGTCTGAACGACACACTCCTAAATATTCGGTGGGTCAAAGAAGAAATTACAAGTAAAATCAGTAAATATATTTTGACAAATAAAAATGAGAATACAACATATCAAAACTTATGGGATACAGCAAAGGCAGTCTTGAGAGGGAAATTTATAGCCCTAAATGCCTATATTAAAAAACAAGAAAGAGCTAAACTCAAAGATTTAACTGAACAACTAGAGAAACTAGAAAAAGAACAGCAAACCAACCCCAAAGCAAAAAGAAGGAAAGAAATAATAAAGATTAGAGCAGAAATAAATGAAAATGAGAACAGAACAACAATAGAGAAAATCAACAAAACCAAAAGCTGGTTCTTTGAGAAGATCAATAAAATTCACAAACCCCTCGCTAGACTAACAAAGAAATAAAAAAGAGAAGATGCAAATAAATACAATCAGAAATGAAAGGGGGGGAAGTCACAAATGACCTCACAGAAATAAAAAGAATCATAAGAGGATATTATGAGAAACTATATGCCAACAAACTAGACAACCTAGATGAAATGAACAAATTTATAGAAACGCACAACCAACCTACACTGACACTACAATACAAGAACTTAACAAACCAATCACAATTAAGGAGATTGAATCCGTCATCAAAAATCTCCCAGCAAAGAAAAGTCCAGGACTAGATGGCTTCACAGGTGAATTCTACCAAGCATTTCAAAAAGAATTAACACCAATCCTGTTTAAACTCTTCCAAAAAATTGAAGAGGAGGGAAAATTACCCAACAGATTTTATGAAGCCAACATCACCCTAATACCAAAGCCAGATAAAGATTCCACAAGAAAAGAAAATTACAGACCAATCTCTCTAATGAACATAGACGCAAAAATTCTCAACAAAATACTTGCAAATCGAATCCAACAGGATATCAAAAGACTTATACATCACGACCAAGTGGGATTTATTCCTAGTATGCAAGGCTGGTTCAACATAAGAAAATCAATCAATGTAATACACCACATTAACAAATTGAAGGAAAAAAAACACATGATCATCTCAATAGATGCAGAAAAGGCATTCGACAAAATCCAACATCCTTTTTTGATAAAAATACTTCAAAAGATAGGAATAAAAGAAAAATTCCTCGATATGATAAAAGGCATATATGAAAAACCCACAGCCAACATCATACTCAATGGGGAAAGGTTGAAAACTTTCCCTCTAAGATCAGGAACAAGACAGGGATGCCCACTGTCACCATTGTTATTCAACACTGTACTAGAAGTTCTCGCTAGGGCAATTAGACAAGACAAAAAAATTAAAGGCATCCAAATAGGAAAAGAGGAAGTAAAACTCTCACTGTTTGCGGATGATATGATCCTGTACTTAGAAAATCCTGAAGTATACATGACAAAGCTACTTGAACTAATAAATGAGTTCAGCAAAGGGGCAGGATACAAGATCAACACGCAAAAATCAGTAATGTTTTTGTACACTAGTACTGAACAACTTGAGGAGGAAATCAGGAGGAAAATTCCATTTTCAATAGCAACAAAAAGACTCAAATACTAGGAATTAATGTAACCAAAGAAGTTCAGGACCTATATGCAGAAAACTACAAAACAATGCTAAAAGATATTTAAAAAGACCTAAACAAATGAAAAGACATTCCTTGTTCATGGATTGGAAGAATAAATATCGTGAAAATGTCAATCTTGCCCAAACTGATTTATAGATTCAATGCAATACCTATCAAAATCTCAACAGCTTATTTTACAGAATTAGAGAAGGCAATTACGAAATTCATCTGGAAGGGTAAGTGCACCCGAATAGCCAAAAGCATTCTAAAAAAGAAGAGCAATGTGGGAGGAATTTCACTGCCTGACCTTGAAACATATTACAAAGCTACAGTGGTCAAAACGGCACGGTACTGGCATAAAGACAGACACATCGATCAGTAGAATAGAATTGAGAGCCCAGAAATATACCCTCACCTATACAGTCAACTGGTTTTTGACAAACGTACCAAGCTCACAGGACTTTGTCAGAAGGGTGAAAAGGCAGCCAACTCAATGGGAAAAAATATTTGGAAATCACATATCTGATAAGGGTTTAATATCCAGGATATATAAAGAGATGTTACAACTCAACAATAAAAAGACAAATGACCCAATTAAAAAATGGGCCAAAGACTTGAATAGACATTTCTCCGAAGAAGAAATACAAATGGCAAAAAAACACATGAAGAAAAAACAGTCTCTTCAACAAATGGTGTTGGGAGAACTGGATATCTATAACCAAAAGAATGGAAGAAGACCCCTATCTCACCCCCTATACAAGAATCAACTCAAAATGGATCAAAGATCTAAATATAAAAGCCAGGACCATAAAACTACTAGAAGAAAATGTAGAGAAACATCTTCAAGACCTTGTAGTAGGTGGTGGTTTCTTGAACTTTACACCCAAAGCACGTGCAACAAAAGGAAAAATCGATAAATGGGACCTCCTCAAAATTAAACACTTTTGCACCTCACAGGACTTTTTCAGAAGGGTGAAAAGGCAGCCAACTCAATGGGGAAAAATATTTGGAAATCACATATCTGATAAGGGTTTAATATCCAGGATATATAAAGCGATGTTACAACTCAACAATAAAATGACAAATGACTCAATTAAAAAATGGGCAAAAGACTTGAATAGACGTTTCTCCAAAGAAGAAATACAAATGACAAAAAAACACATGAAGAAATGCTCAACATCACTCATGATTAGGGAAATGCAAATCAAAACTACAATGAGATATCATTTTACACCTATCAGAATGGCTACTACTTATAGAGAACTACAAGTGTTGGAGAGGATGTGAAGAGATAGGAACACTTCTTCACTGTTGGTGGGAATGCAGAATGGTACAACCACTATGGAGGACTGTTTGGCAGTTCTTAAAGAAGTTGAATATAGACTGCCACGTGACCCTGCAATACCACCACTGGGTATATACCCAGAAAACTGAGAGCAGTGACACGAACAGACATCTGCACACCGATGTTCATAGCGACATTATTCACCATTGCCAAAAGTTGACAACCTAGGTGTCCATCAACAGATGAATGGATAAACAAATTGTGGTCTATTCACAGGATGGAATATTATGCAGCTGTAAGAAGAAATGAAGTCGTAAAGCATATGGCAACATGGGTGAACCTGGAGGACATTATATTGAGTGAAGCAAGCCAGACACAAAAAGACAAATACTGTATGAATGTGTTACTATGAACTAAATATATTTATATGTATCCATTACATTTAATTGAGAAATGTATATATTTATTCATCTGTGTTTACTTTTTAATTTTTAATTGTTTATATTTTCAATTATTAAATGTACAAATAAAGTTTAAAAAAAAAAGAGTTACTGAAATTCAAACATTACCTCCCAGTTCGAGAGTAGTTCAGCCTATAGGGTCCAAACTGCCGCAGATTCAAGTCAAAGTGCTGGAAAGGATAGGGAATAGTTTATTTGTTTAAAAAAAAAAAAAAAGAATCATCTCATTTCAGTAACTCCCTCTTCTAGTCCCCACATCCCTCTTGCTCTGAACTATCAATCAACTCACTGGCCCCTTCCCCATGCCCTGGCTCACCTTGGCTGCACTTGCAATGTCCACAGCCTCCAGGATGTCAGCCTGACATATCTTTGCTGTGTCCTCTCCATCCTCCCCTTCCAGAAACCTGCAAGAGAGGGTTAGGATTGCAGAAAATATTTCTAATATGAAGTGGATGCACCCACATGGAAATGAGAAAGAAGAGTCATTCATAAAGCAGGAGATGTGAATGCCCAGATTAGGGTCTACTGACCCAGGTTCCTCAGCAAGCAGAAGCTCAGAACGAGCAGCTCTGATACTTGTTTCCTCTTCCTCAGCCTCAGCCACCTCAAGTCTGCTTCTGGTTTTGGACTTAGAACGTAGAAGCTGTAACATCATTGGTTAGAGCAGGGTTTGGGGGAAGAACAGAATATGTGGCATCACAGGAAAGCCACCTGGTCCAGCCTCCTTCCAACTCACCCAGACAATCCCTGCCTCCAACCCCTCACCACTCTCCGGCTGGTCCTCACCTTTTTGGATCTGTCAATGCGACGGAACTTTTGGGCCGCCTCCACAGGGGCGGGACAGGGGCCTGGGAATGGGTCCTGGGCCTAGGGCAAGGAGGAGGCGGCTAGCAGATAGGCTCGGATTGATGTCAACCCTCGCACCCTCAAAGCACAAGATGCCTCGCCCCGCCACCCTATGAGGCCCCAGCCTCACCCCGGACAAGCTTCCCTGGGGCTCTGGATTCCTCTGATCTCGGGGCTTCTTCGGGATCTGGGCCTTCTCGGAGATCCAAGACTTCTTTGGCTTCTGGGGGCGGAGTTCCCGCTTCCTCTTCTTGCTATGAGTGGGCCCTGGGGAGGCTACCGCAGCGGTCTGAACGGCGTCTTCTCCCTCCCAGTATCGCCGCGGTTTCTGTCGGCAGATCAGAGGTCCTGAGGCTCTGCTGCCCACACACCCCCACCTCCATGACCCCACAACTAAAAACTTCCCTTCCCGCCCCAGGGAGGTCTCTACCTTCTTCTTGGTCTGAATTTTGTTCTTTTTGGGCGGAACATTCCCGCCCGGCTTGGGGGCCGTTTCCATGAAGCCCACTCTATTGACGACCCACGTGCAAACTCCGCTCAGCTGTCCCACCGCCTTCTTGGAAACTCCCGGAAGTCCTCAGCCCTCACTCAATCAGCGCTGAGCCAGGTCTGAGGCCCTCTAGACGCCATGTTGAATGAGGGCGCGCTTACCCTTGAGGGGCGGGGCAGGCCTTGGCACAGCCTCCCAGAGCTGCAGCTTTCGCAGAAATAATAACGCCCTTGCGAAAGAAAGCCAAGTTCATGTCCAGGGCCGAAGTAACGGTGCAGTTTTCTTTCCAGACTTCGTTTTTGCCATCTTACCCAGAAACTTCCGCGTTCGGTCTTTTTAGCAGAACACTAGCACTAAGCATGTCAGAACTACATTTCCCAGCTTGCACCAGAAGGCAACTTCCGGCTCTGTCTTTCCCGGCATTCCATAATTAATTCCGGGTTTAGTAATACTGACGGAAGAACGTGAGTAGGGTAGGAATTTGCCTGAGGGGCTTGGGAGTCTCGTTTCTCCCTCACCTCATCACCCCTTCACCTCCTGCCCCAAGGTCCGGGTGGAGTCGATATCCCCGACGAGGAGAGGCTGCGATTTCCCGGGGGGCTGCTTGTCAACAGTGCTGTAGTTTCCTCCGGCCAGGCCAGCAAGGGGAGCCCGGGTACCTTTCGGCGTGTGAGACCCAGCGCCCCTCTCCTGCTCCCCTCCAGCCTTCGACCCCGCCATGGCTGAGCTGATACAGAAGAAACTACAGGGAGAAGTGGAAAAATATCAGCAGCTACAGAAGGGTAAGGGAGCAGGGTTGGTGTGGCCTCACCCCAATCCCTTCACTCACCCACAATCCAAAGCCAGTCCCACCAGGGCCCCGCGTGCAGCCTCTTCCCCACCCCAATCCTGTCTCCCACCCACTGACCCGCTGTTCCCATTCTTGTCTACTTCCTTAACTCCATTCTCTTCTGACTTTTGTCGTGGGGGTAGGATGACAACATTTGATATCTCTAATCGTGTTTTTCCTCCCACCTCACTCCTCAGACTTGAGTAAGTCCATGTCAGGGCGGCAGAAGCTTGAGGCACAACTAACAGAAAATAATATCGTGAAGGAGGTGAGGGACTGGGATTTGTGGGGCGAGGAGGGACCTGTACTGGCGATGGTTCTGATGGTTTATGTCCACCTCTTAGGAATTGGCCCTGCTGGATGGATCTAACGTGGTCTTTAAACTCCTGGGTCCGGTTTTGGTCAAACAGGAGCTGGGGGAGGCCCAAGCCACAGTGGGGAAGAGGCTGGACTATATTACAGCTGAAATGTGAGTCTTTGCTCCATGCCCTTCACTGCCTGTTGAAGTAGAGTTATTGGGGAACCATTGCAGAGCAGCTGTCCTTAGAGGCTCCTAGTTGTCCAATTTCTTCAACCTTCTCCTTCCCTCCTCTCCCCTAGAGCTCAACTTTTTCACCAATCTCTTTCTTGCCTTCAGCACCCTCAAAAGTAAGTCCCAGTAATTTCTCCTTTTATGATCTTTGTCTCCCTTGCCTCTTTTCAGTAAACGATATGAATCCCAGCTCCGGGACCTTGAGCAGCAGTCAGAGCGACAGAGGGAGACGCTTGCTCAGCTGCAGCAGGAGTTCCAGCGGGCCCAGGCAGCAAAGGCAGGGGCTCCTGAGAAGGCCTGACCTTATGGTGGGGGGAGGGGGAAAGGGAGGGAATGAGGCAGCTCTAGAGTCTATAGTGTAGCTAATAAAATGTGAAAACACCTGGCTCTGACGATCTACTTCTGTCATGATTCTCTCCATTTTCCCTGCCCCTTCCACCTTGTTGTATGCCACCTAC
This sequence comes from Tolypeutes matacus, assembly GCA_026826555.1. NCBI lineage: Eukaryota > Metazoa > Chordata > Mammalia > Cingulata > Chlamyphoridae > Tolypeutes > Tolypeutes matacus. Next base: position 21,872,018 of record JAKSZT010018658.1, on the reverse strand, counting down.
AGTACTCTCTCAGATCCAGATTCTTGCAACCGGAGTCTCTTTGTGGCAGGATAATCCTTTTATCTTTAAACTAAAATCAGAAATGTCTCAAACATGTTTCTTGTCTGCATATACAACCCTGAACTCTCTCCCTTATCTTGGTTAGTATGACCATTTTGTAAACATGGGAAGGGCATTTACAATGTAGCATATTGTTGGGAATATCAGTTTAATTGAAGAACTCACAGTCCTCTTAACCTGAGACCCAGAGACAAAATGCGGTTACCCTCCTTGCTGTGAGCACTTGTCACCCTCCAAATAGCCCTGGCATTTCTTTTAGTTCTTTTTAATCTCTGTCTTCCTAGAATTTGTTGGAGTAGCTTTAGCTGATTTAAACACCAGCACATAATGCTTTATAGTGATATAACTCCTCTAAGTTTGTGTACTGTCCACAAAATTGATTTTTTTAACAAATTTCAGCAACAGGAGTTCTTCATACTGAGCACTTTAATTTGATGGCTAGTGCTTGACCTGGGTCTGTACAACTGAGGAATAAAATTTTAATGTAATAAAGGAACTGGGGACAGAAAGGTTGCTGGGGGAAGAATAAAGCATTCTGAGGACTCCATTTAACCAACACCTCACTTTGAGTTTTTAATGGGAATTGAAAACATCAGGGCCCTTCCTGTTCCATGGCTCCTACTTTCCACCACTTCCCCACTCCCACCCCCAGCTGCTAGTTTATACACACCAAAAGGACCAGGGATAGAGCCCCAATCAAGATGGAGTGAGATGCTTCAGGGTTCTATCCGCCCCACAAGTTTATTTATTTATTTTTGTTTTGTTTTGTTTTGTTTTTTACCAGAGGTCCCGGGGTTTGAACTCAGGTCCTTCCATATGGGAGACGGACACCCAACCATTTGAGCCACATCTG
>JAKSZT010018658.1:21795650-21871005 GCA_026826555.1 Tolypeutes matacus | reverse complement strand
CCCCCCCCCCCGCCCCACAGGTTTAAACAACCATCAAGAACTGGCAGAAACATCTTTCTCAGAGCTCCAGGAAACAAAGGACTCCTGTAACAGCGTGAGCACCAAATAAAGAAATACACTGCTGAAAAGTGGTAGGGTCTCATGGTACTCTGGCTGGACAATCTTTCACTGGATCCACAAGTCAGCCTGCACTCCCAATGTGGAGCCCTGGTCTGGGTATTGGAGGGAGCAGAGTAACCCTAATGCACACACTGGAAGTGTGTATGTCTGGCTCAAACTGAATGATGGGGCTTGAGGGACCCACCTGACTGTGTGTGTGGAAGGCTGCTCACCAAGCTCTCCTACAGAATGCTGTGAGAGGAGTCAAGAGGCTGCCTGGGGCAAGGGATTATTGGCTGTAAGACAAGCAGTGTAGTGTCTGATATCCCATACGGTGAGGAAACTGGTTCCTAATGAAGAAGGGACAAATGGGGAATTTCCAGGGCCACAAAGAAACAGAAGCAATGGCCCAAGCAGAGGAGAAAATTAAGTATTAGAAACCATCAGTGGGAAGCAGCTGTGGCTCAATTGGTTGGGCTCCCATTTACCATATGGGAGGCCCCGGGTTTGATTCCCAGGGCCTCCTGGTGAAGGCAAGCCGGCCCATGCAGCACAGTGAGCTGGTGCAGCAAGATGACACAACAAAGGGAGACAAGAAGACAGAAATACACAAAGCAAAATGGATGTAGCAAGCACAAGCAGCAAGGGGGGGATAAATTTTAAAAAAAAGAAAGAAACCATCAGTGAGGAAGACCAGACTTGTGATATCCCAGACAAAGATTTTTAAAAAATCATTTGTAACAAATGTGTCACAACAATAAAAGGTAGTGGTGGGATGATGTATGAGAATCCTGTGGGGTATGCATGATTGTTTTATTTTTTTTTTTTTTTTTACCGGGAGGTCCCAGGGATCGAACCCGGGTCCCTCCATATGGGAGACGGACGCCCAACCAGTTGAGCCACATCCGACCCCCTGCATGATTGTTTTAACTCACAACTTCTTGGAAAAAAAAAAAAAAAAGTAATAGTAGTCCTAAATGTACTCAGCTAAAGAAAAACACACAAAAAAACTAAAGAAAAGCAGGAAAACAATAGATGAACATAAAGAGAATATCAATAGATAATTATGAAAAGGAACTAAATATAGCTGAAGACCATAGTAACAGAAATTTAAAATTCCCTAGAACAGCTCTACAGCTGAATGAAGCTAGCAGAAGAAAGAATCAGTGAACCTGAAGATAAGACAATTGAATCATCCAGCCTGAGGAGTAGAAGGAAGAAAGAATGACAAAAAGTGAATAGAGCCTTGTGGGAATCCCAGAAGAAGAAAGAGAAAGGGGCAGAGAAAATATTCAAAGAAATAAGGCTGGAAACGTCCCAAATTTAACAAAAGACATGAATACACATACCCAAGATGCTTAACAAATGCCAAACAGGCTAGACCCAAAGAGATCCACAACAAGGCATGTTATAATCAAACAGTCTAATGCCAAAGATTAAAGAACAATTCTGAAAGCTGTGAGAGAAGCAACATGTCACATACAAAGCAGCCTCAATAAGATTAAGTGCCGACTTCTCATTGGAAACCATGGAAGCACTTTTACAGTGCTGAAAGCAAAAATTTGCCAACCAAGAATTACTTCAAATGAGACAGATTAAGAGATTCCCAGATAAACAAAAGCTGAGGGAGTTCAACACCACTAGACCAGCCCTACAAGAGATGCTGAAGAGAGTACTACAGTGAAAGGAAAGGATGACAGGCAACAGATTGAAGTTGCATGAAGCAACAGAAACCTCCAGTGAGAGTAAGATGGGTAAATATAAAGGCCAGTACATTCTATTTTTGGTTTATAACTCCACTTTCTACTTCCTACAGGATCTAAAAGGCAAATACATAAAATGTAAAGAGAAATAAATGGTTTGGGACTCACAGTGTATAAACATGTAATATGGACAAAAGCTATATAAAGGTGGGGGACAGAAAGATATAAGAATCATTTTTGTATACTATCGGCATCAAAGCAAACAGGATTGCTATAGATTTAGGATATTAAATTTAAGCCCCATGTCCTGTATAGTATGCATGGTTATTTTGTTAACTCACAACTTCTCAAAAAAAAAATAAAGAAAAAATTTAAGCCCCATAACTATAGAGAAAATATCAGGGAATATGCAAGCACTTAGAGACAAATTAGAGTACAGGTTGCCAGGGGCAGGGGGAATGGGGAGCTAATGCAAAATGCATGTAGGGTTTCTGTTTGGGAAGATGGAAAAGTTTAGTAATGGAAGGTGGTGAGGGTACCGCAACACAGTGGACGTGATTAACCCCACTGAATGGTATGCTTGGGAGTGGTTGAGGTGGGAGAGTTTATATTGTATATATATTCCCACAATAAAGGTAAAAGAAAGAAAAAGCAACCTAAGAAACAATGACAATTAACTGCAATACATGATCCTAGACAGGATCTAATGAGAAAAGGATGTTATTGGGACAAAAGAAAAAAATGGAATATAGATTGTAACATATCAATTTAAATTTCTTGTATTTGATAACTACACTTAAGGTACAGGTAAGTGAATATCCTTATTCTTAGGACATGTACCTGGCAGTATTAAGGGTTCAAGGAACATGATATGTGCAATCTACACTCCAGAATATGAATTGATAGACAAATGGATAAAGATACTGCAAATGTGGTAAAAATTTAAAAATTGGTGGATCTGGGTTAAGTACTTTAAAATTTTTTTAATAAAATTTTTTTTCCCAAAAAAAGATAGGGAAGTAGAAGTCAGGTAGTGTTTTGGTTTATTATCTTAGTGTCACAGTGACAGGAACCCCCACGGCAGGTAAAGGAACTCCTATTAGAACCACCTTCTTACCACACACCCGTCCCCTGGTGCACAAAGCCTCTAGGCCTTTCCTCTCCTCTTCTAGGCCTTTCCTTGGCCCTTGGAATGCTAGGATGTGGTCAGGAATCAAAACAGACCCCTTTTCCCAGCACTAGCGATGTGGGGATTAGTGGAAGGTGGGAAGCAGGACACAGGTGTCCAGCTTGGTCACCCAGACTACCAGTTCCCATAGGGCTGTATCTCTCGGCTGTCCGGTCAGCCGGGGGCACCTCACTGCCCTGCGGTAACTGACACTTTCAGGAGTTCTGTTCCAGTGCGACATGACTGCCACCATTCAGGATGGCTACCCACACTTGGTAGGACCACCAACATTTCTGTGAGCCAACAGGGTTTCCTCCTCAGAACAGTACTCGTGCTATCTTCCTCCCTGTGGCCTTGATCCTGGGAAAGGAGCCCCCTCTTCCCTCGCTCAGGGGAGTTCCTGAGGCAAGGGGGCTGCTGGTGAGGCCCAGTGTGGCAGCAGAGGGCCTTCGCCGCTTCTGCAGGCGGAAATCATGCGATGCCCCGTCCATGGCATAGAAGACGTTAGCCGAGGGTGGAATGCTCAGCTCTGTAGGTTCAGAGGATGGGTGTCAAGCACAAACACAGTCATTCCCCCCACAACCGCCTGGACGTGTCACCAATTTCCCGTGGCCTCTGACCTCGCTCCCCTGGTAGCAGCTGCACTAGCTCATATTCCGAAGCCACAGCAGAATCACGATTATTTTTCTTAAGAACACGACTGATGACGCTTGGAGCCTTGTCCTGGCTTGTCACCTGGCAGGACGGGAGACCAAAATAGCCATAAATTGGTCCGTGATGAACTCTGTGCCCATCCTTCCAGCCCCAGCCACTGATTCCCAACCAAGAAGGGCAACCCACACCTAACACTCTAAAATGAAAAAGGAAACCCCATAGAGTGGTTCCCTAGACCCCAAAACCCAGTCCACATGGTGCTCAATGAAGTAGAGCTGCTTCCCTGTGGGGAAACTGCTGTTGGTTCTGAAAATCCAATATGGCTCCCAAATTACAGCAGCTAATCCAAGGTAGCCATCAAAACATGGCTGCCAAAATCAAAGGTCAAAACTAGAGTGATTCTCCCATTTGGCTGTCCAAACCTAAGACCATTTATAGTCCAATGGGGCACTTCCCAGTTCAAGGCTCCCTCACCAAGATGCTCTTATAGACACTGCCATCTTCCCCCAGCTCCATCTGGACTCGGATGATTCGGCAATCAGAGGCTCCTGGCCCAGGCTTCCCTCCCCCATGCCCAGGCCCCCTGGAGGCCCCTTCTCCTGCTCCCGCACTGAGCGGGGAGCCACAGGAGGCTGAGCGGCGGTGACCTCTAGAAGGCCTAGGAGAGGAGGCCGGGGGGGAGAGGTGGCTGGGGTCAGCCGGACTGTGCAGGGATGGAGTATTTTCCAGGGCGGAGTCCAGAGACGAGACAGACGGCCACTTCATGTGCTGGGGACAAACAACATAGGGGACTGGCACGAAGGCAGGGAGGTTAAGGAAGACAACACTGAACAGAGTCAGGGTCAGCACTGAGGTCAGAGGCCAGGAGTAGAGCTCACCTGGGTCAGCCGGGTCAGCAGAGGAGCAGGGGTTCCAGGCACCTCCTCTGCCCCCACACTGGGCCGGTCAAAGGACATTAGGGGGGCAGGGCTCCCAACAGAGCCCAAAACCCTGGAGTGGCAAGAGATTGGCAGGGTCAGAAGAAGGATGGAAGTTCCCACGACGTCCCCCTCCCAACTCTGAGTCCCTCACTCTGTCCACTGTGAGATGACCAGCGTTGGCCGAAGTGCCCGCGAGGCAGGAGGGTCACTGGTACTGGGTGGCTCCACCTCACAGGACACACGGTGGCTATGGAGGGAGCAATGGGTGGAGTCGAGGCATGGCACACGGACCCCCATACCCAGTCCGAGCCCTGGAGTCTCAGCATCACCCAGTCAGTCACCTCTGGGCCTCTGTCAGTGGCTGGAGCCCCTTTAGCCACAGCTGGATATCAGGGTCAGGTCGGAGGTCGTAGCCACGACATTCATTCTGGAGCCGCCGCAGCTCAGAAAGGACAGCGAACTCCTAGGAAGGAGCCCTCAGACTGCAGTCAGGCACCCCAACACTGCCCTCCCTCTCCCTTTCCTGGGTTAAATTCTCCTCACCTTCCTCCGCTTGTCAAAATTGATGTAACCATTCTGCAGGGAGACGGGGGTTGGGGGGTAAGAGAGAAAATACACCCCTCCAAACACATACACACAACTCACAAACTGACAAATGCTTCACTCAGGCCTCCCTGATTCCATCCCACCCCCTCCTCCCCTTCCATCTAGCATACCCTAAGCACTCTGCATAGAATATGCTTAGGGGAGCAGATGTGGCTCTAGTGCCTGCTTCCCACATGGGAGGTCCCAGGTTGGGTCCCAGAGCCTCCTGAAAAATACAAAGACAAACAAGCAAACAAATGAAAAAAACCAACTCAGGGGAGCTGATGTGGCTCAGTAGTTGAGCACCGGCTTCCCACATACGTGGTCCCGGGTTCAGTTCCCAGCCCTAGTACCTCAAAAAAATAAAATGAAATGAAATAATATGCTTACTTTGCAAATGAAAAAATTGGGTCCCAGGGAGGAAGAGAAACTTGCCTGAGGTCCCAGTACTTTATTTAACAAACTCTTTGTAATGCTTACATTCCAGGCATGTTCTGAGCACTTGACAAATAGTAATTTATTAAACTCTCCTAAAAATAGGTTGACATAGATATTACCATTCGTTTCCAATTCACAGGTCACTGAGGCCCAAAGGCCTAAAGCGGTGAAGCAACTTGCTGAAGTTCTGGACCCAGAACCCCAGCGGTCTGGCCCCAGAGTCCACACTCTCGTTGCTATGCCCGCAGTCCCTTTCTGAAACCTGACCCCACAGCCCACTTGTTACGTCATCACAGCACATACACACACACACACACACACACACACTTGCACACTCCACCTACCTCCAGTTCATCCTTCGAGGCTGCGTCCAGCATCACAAGGTCCTTCAGGAAGGTGCCAAGGTATGGGACCACACCCTGAGGTCAGGGGTCAGGGTCAGACACCCCCACTCCCCACCACACTGACCCAGAGAACAAATTTAATCCCCCCCATTATGCCTCCCCTTCCCATCCCTAGGCTGCTCCCCACCCCACATGCTTCCTTCACAATCACCTCCCACTAGTCACTCACCCTACCCCGGGAGCCAGACCTCGGGGGCTTCTTGGAATTTGGCTCCAGAGGGAGCTTTAGCTTCACCTCCTGGTGGTGACAGAACAAGGAGGTATAAGGGTGGGCGGGAGAGGAATGGAGTGCAGGGATGGCTGTGGACCCCAGGGGACAGGGCTGTACCTGCAGGAGCAGCTCCCGGCTCTGGGAATAATTATCCTCCTCAGAGAAAATCTGACAGAGGCTGGAGAAGACTCTGAGGCTATCCCTGGGGAATGGAGGGCAGCGACCTTGAGGACAGGCCTTGCTTGACCACCCCTCTTCCCAGCCCTCCAAGGGACCCTCGCCCCATCCAGCCAAGGGCCCTGTGCTCTCCACCTGGCTGCTTCCCCCCAGGCTGTCCGAAGCCTGTGGATGGGGCTGGACTGCAAGGCGGACACGACAGCATAAACCGAGGAGAAGTTTCGGAGCAGACGGCACTCCTGTAAGGGTTGATTGACAGGTCACAGAGAGAGGCCTTGGTTGGGGGGGACCCCTCTCCATGCCTTCGTCTCCAACAGGGCCAATCCTCTCTTACCTCTGCCACACGGATCCACTTCTCCAGGAGCCGGGCCCTCTGGGGGGGGCGGAGTGGCCGTATGGTCACCTGTCCAGGCCCCTCCCCAATCGAGGTAGCCCCCAGGACAGAGCTGACCACGGCCCCTGCCACCTTATTGAATTGCGTGATGGTGGCTCGGACAGATGGGCAGAGGTGGGAATGTCCCGGCCGGTCTCTGTGACCCCACAGGCCTCCCAGGCACTGAGAGGGGACTAGATTGAGAAACAACTCCTGCAAGGCAGAGGTCAGAAATTAAAGTTCAGAGACCACGAGGTCAGCCTTCCAAGATCAGAGGTCTGAGGAGCTCAGGTGGCCGAGGAACCAGAGGGGCACAGGGTTTGAAGGGTAACAATCAAGGGGAAAGGGGGAAAGGTCAAAACTGGGTAGATGGATAAGGAAGGGGTGGAAGCAAGGAAAGGATCTGGAGTCAAGGAGAGGTTAGTAAAGAGTCAGAGGGCATGGGGGTCAGAGGTCAGGGTCTCACCGCATCTAGCATGGTCAGCTGTTCGGCCAAGTGGTCAGCGAGGAACACCAGGACATCCGTGGGATCAGCAGGGGGGTCGCCAGGGGGGGCCAGGGGCTTAGGAAGGTCGGGGGCCTGGGGGTCCACCCGGGACCGGAGGTTGCGGACGAGGTCAGCGCTGCCCCCCCTAACACCCTCCCCTGCTGCATACCCTGTCCGAAGCAAGAAGCTCTCAAGCCGGTCAAGCTGACCCTTGACCTCAGAGGCAAAATCCTCAGGGTGAGAGGCCAGCCAGGTTGACAGTACTGAGATGACTACCCTGGGAGAAGGGGAATCAGCCAGGGATCAGAGGTCAAGCTGCAGCTTGGGCAGAAGGGACCAAGAGATTAAGAGTTAGAGGTCACTCACCCTATTGTCGAATCTAGTTTATCAGTTGGATGAGATTCAAGGGTTTCCAACCTGGGGAAGAGAAGAGAATCTCCCTGTCCATTTTTCCCCAACTCCCTGTAGCTTTAAGTCTTTTGGTGGGATGTTCTGGCTTCCGGATGTCCAGACCCCTCCATGACCCTGGCCTATTATGACCCCTGACCTGTCAGCCATAAGCCCCAGCAGGGCAGGAGTGGAGGTGAAGGCCCGGTGGGTAGCCAAGAAGGCTGAAGTGAAGGTCACGTCAGTCCCTGACGTCCGTGGGTCCAGCAGGTGTCTGACCAGGGCCTCCAGAGTGCCAGCTCGGAGCCGTCGTGAGGAACGTGGGGGTGGTGTGGGGGCCTGTGGAGGACAGAGGGCCACTTACCCTTCCCTCAACCCTGTCTCTAGATCCCTGCGGACGCTCTCAGACCTAAGGGTCGATCCAGGCTCATTTTACTGAGATTCAGAGAGGGCAAAAATTGGCCTAAAGTCACACAGCAGAGTGCAAGTCTCCCGAACCCCAGGCTAGCATTCTGGCCAGAGGAAGAACTGGAAGGTGATGGGTCAGAGGTGAGAAGTCAAAGTCATGATCTCACCAAGGGATCAAGAGGCCGGTATTGGCGACTTGTGACAGTAAAGGTGGCACCATCCTCCTCCTCCTCCCAGACAGACACAGGGACCTGGAGGAGCAAGGAAGGGGAGATGACAGTCCCACACCACCCCTATGGCCCCCAACCTTCTTCCTGCCCCACTCACCTCCCCCAGGCCTTACCCCCTCCCTCAGTACCCCTCACCTGGGACTGCAGGGGATAGTACCAGCGGGTTCGAGGAGTGGGGGGGGCTGGTGACCCCAGATCTCCCCCACTGGGGCCCAGACAGCCCCCCCCCCCAGCCGCCTCAGGGCCCGCGGGAATCGAGGGTATTGCAGCGAGGGGGTACACGGAGTACAGGAACCCTGATCCTGGAGACCTCCTGAGCCCCTCCCCCCCAGCGCTGATCCCCAAACAGAGCAGAAAAACGGTGCAAAGGGCAGGAGGGGGAAGCGAAAGAGGCCGAAAGGCAGAGGCGGAGACCTAGAGAAGCTGAAAGCTCAGTCACAGGCACCGCCACAGGCACCGCCCTCCCAGGCAGGGAACATGGGCCAAGCTCAGTTAGTCTTTCCTCCAGGCCCCCTTTCCCCCAGGTCCCTCAGGTGGGGCCTCCGCTCTTTTTCTCAGCCCTGGGGACCCCAACTCAGGCTGGCAGCTAGGATCCCAGTACAGGAAGGAGAAGGGGAAGTGGGGATGGGGGGGGACTCAGAGTCATGTGGCCCCAGCCCCTCCCCCGCCCAATCCCGAAAAACCAGCCCAGCCAGTCACCCAGCCCTCACGCAGTCTCCGAACCCAGGAGTCCTGAGCCTCCGGCCCCATATCCAACTCCTGGCCCCTCCTGAGGTCCCAAATCCTGCTCCTGGTCACCTAAGGATCTGTCCAACCTGGGATCCGTCCCTCCAGAACACCAACTTCCAGGCCTCCACCCAGCTCGGGGCGAGAGATTGGGGGGGGGGTATGGAGGGCGGGGCGGGGAGGGGTCACGAAATCTGCGGGTAGGGTTCCCTCCCCAATCCCAGAGTCAGTGGAGCTGGTTACTGTGGAAACAAACCCCTCCCCGCCTAACAAAAACGTGGAGGGAGCCAGGGACCAACACAAAGCTGCCCAGAGAAGACAGCCACACTCAGGCAGGGCCAGAGAGGGCCAGAGACCCGCAGGGAGACAGCCAGACGCTCCAGGCAGGGACAGAACAGCTTCCTGTGGGCAGGTCCTGAGTCACATTGACACAGAGAACCACAGATATGCCGGGACTCCCCGCAGCAGGGAGACTGGCAGACACCCAGCGAGAGGCGCGGAAATACACTAAAGCATGGAGGTAGAGATGCGGCCACACAGAGACGCCGAAAGGTGGAGGAGATCTTTAAAATTTATACCCTCCCTACCTCCCACTACCCGCGTCTCACCTCTTCTTCTTCCTCCTCCTCCTCTTCCTCCTGCCCCCCGCCCACGCCCCGGCCACCCGATCCCCCACCCTCTTCGGGGTCCCGGCTCCGGAAGCTGCTCAGCACGACTCCCCCGGGGGGACTCGAGTCCAAGAGCAGCCGCAGGGGCCGCGGGAGCATGGCCGAGTGAAGGAATCAGCGGGATCGGGCCATGGGGCGCCTGGGGAGAAATGGGGGTGGGGTGGGGTCAGGGGGGGCACGGGGGATCCGGCCGCGGGTGGGCGTCTAGGTAACTGGATGGGAGTCCTGGAGGGAGGTTGGGGAAAGAGGGCAGCACAGGGGAGGGATACAGGGTCCCTGGTGCATGTTGGGGACGGGCAGGGAGGGTCACAGGGTGCCTTGGCTCTGACCTGCTCGGGAGGGGCGGGGGCAGCGCAGGTCCCGGGCCGCTGTTCCCGCCGGTCTCCAGCCCCGGACCGAGTCCCCTCCCCGGTTTTTCCGCACCCCCCCCCCCTCCGCCGCCAGGCTCCCGGGCCCTCCCGCCTTTTCCGTTCCCCCACTCCCCACCCCCAGCGTCCGTCCACTCAGACAGCAGGAGCCAAAAGGGGAAGGAAGTGAGGACAGGAGCTAGGGCCGCGTACTAACGGAGCGCCGACTCCCAGGGGCTGGGACCCAGGAGCCCGGGTTTCCACCGCGGTCCTCCGGCCCAGCACTTTGGGATCCTGGAGCCCACGTCGCCCCACAATGAAATGAGATAGATTCCAGTTCCCAGCCCCCGGGGATAGCAGGAGCAGAACTTGTCACCCCATCACCACCACCACCACCACCGACAACAAGGCTAAAAGTCCCGCGGGCAGCATTTTAGGCCGAGAGAGACCCCGGTACTCCGCCCCGGCGGGGTTACCCTCCCTACACCCACCGCGTGTAGCGGATTGACGTCCAGCCCGGGTTTTCCGAGTAGCCCTTGGTTCCCGCCCTCTTGTGTGGGGGCGGGGCAGGAAGCTGCCACATCCGGTTCCAGATTCGGCGCTCCACTGTTTCCGGTGCTCTAGGCCCGGGTCTCCGCATCTTTTTGGGTACGCCGGGAGAGCTCGCTGCTTGAAGGTTTCCGATTCGCCATTAGTGGCGTTGGCCTCGAGCTTTCTCGGAGGGTATGGGGATTGGATGTCCCCCAGGCGTTTGAGAGGTCGGGGTAATTAGAACTAGCGTGATTGGGAGGGACATGGCGCTTGGAAATGGGGACCGCCTGGGGTACAATGAGAAACCTCGTTGGAAGCACGGAAACACAACTTTATTCCCACACGGTTAGAGCCGCTTCCCTCGTCGATCCTGCCTCCCTAAGGTCCCTAAGCCGAGTCGCCGCTTCCTTCATCTAGCGTCCGGCAGCTATTTGATGAGCGTCCTCCAGTGGGCGCCAGGCCCCGTGCTGGCGCCGGGGATACAACAGTGAACAGACAGGCTCATAACTGACCTCGAGGAGCCGACAGTCCGGGAGAGGAGACAGGCATTTAAGAGTGGCACACAATCACGTAAATGCCATCGTGGTGAAACGTATAAGAGGGTCACTAGGCTGAGGGGAATGACAGGGCTGACCTGGTTTGGGGCCCCGGGAGGCGAGGGTGGGCCAGGCAGAGGGAACAGCATGCTGGGACCCGGGGTAGGGGGTAGGGGGTAGGCCAAATATGTTTGGCCCATTCGAGGAAAGGAATAGCCGTGGGTGTGATGCGCATTGAGAGGGGGGCTGGGGGAGCACCAGGTCGGCCTGGAGAGGTAGACAGGATCCCAAGCACACCGCGGTAACATGGGCCTGGGCAGGAAGGCAGCATTTGGCCCCTAGAGCAGCAGTTTTCAAAAGTGTGGTCCCTGAGAGCTTATGCAACATCAAGTCTATTTTCATAATACTATTTGCTATTTGCCTTTTTCACTCTCCTTCTCTAAGAATATACAGTGGAGTTTTCCAGAGGCTATATGATGTGTATTGACATCATGGCTTTCACGATTAATGAAATGTGTATTGTGTATGTGGTGGTGTTTTGTTTTTTTTTTTAGGAAGTACCAGGGATTGAACCCCCAACCTTCGTACACGAGAAGCAGGTGCTCAACCACCGAGCTACATCTGCTCCGTTGTTTTAAGTTTTTCTGTTTTAATTCCTAGTATGTTAAGTATCAGCTATTTATAGTATTTAATTCCTAGTATCAGCTAGTTATAACCCATATAAGCAAAAGCTCTTTAGGGTCATTGATAATTTTTAAGAGGTCCAGATGCCAAAAACTTTGAGAACCACTGCCCTAGAGCTCTAAGAAGGTGACTGCCATAAGATTTGTGTCTTTTAAGAAAGCATTCCAGCCACTCAGTGGAGAATGAATTGGAGGGAGTACAGACCAGAAATCAGGGAGCACTATTTGGGGAAGCTTCTGCAGTTCAGGCCAGAGATGATCTAGTGTCAGCAAGGTGGTGGTGGTGGGGAGTGCCCTCAGTGTACTTTCTGGAAAAGAACAAAGAAGGACATGAGGAATTCAGGGTTTGAGGGCAGGGATAAGTGCTCGGGGTCAATCCAGAAAGACATGAACCATCATGAGCACAGAAGGTAGGGCTAATATTTTCTCTGTTTTCTGCCTGTCAGACACTGCTGAGTGCTATGTAAAAATCACCTTTTTTAATCTGTCCAATAGCCCTCTGAGGCTGCACTGCCCAGTACAGGTACAGTAGCCACCACCCAAATGTGGCTATTGAGCATTTGAAATGTGGCCAATCCAAATGGAGATGTGCTGAAAGTGTAAAATAAACACTAGTTTTTGAAGATTTAGTATAGAAAAAAAAAAAAAGACTTATTGATTACATGTTGAAATAAAATTTTGGATATATTTTAATTAGATGCATTATTTCACCTGTTTATTTTTACTTTTTTTTTTTTTAAAACATAGCCACTAGATTGCTTAACTAGACAGTGCTGCCTAAGTAATTTTTGTTATCCCAGTGTTATAGAAAGTAGAAGAAAGAGGTGTAGGTTAAGTAGCTTGTTCAGAGAGTGCTATAGTTAAGGATGTTGGTGGCAGGATTTAATTCATGTCCTGCCATGGGTGAATTCCAAGTCTACGTCTGCCCACTACACTAGAAATCTCCCTCCATGGGTGATGGGTTGAGGGGAGGGCATAAAATTAAAAGAAAAAGGTAAGGAGGGGTGAAGGTGCTGTTACCTTTTGTTTTGAATCCTCCGAAGTGGACAGGTAGGCAACTGTGGAGAGAGATTGAAGGGTGAGATGGGAGAGTGGTAGAGGGGGAGGGCAGAAGGATGAGTATCAGGCTTCTGGACGTAGATGGTAATGTTCGCGAGTTGGGGATCACCATCGGGGTGGGGCTCACACTCACCGATCCAGCCCAGCACCTTGAAAAGCCCAAGGAGGAGAAAGGCGGACAAGAAGAGGCCCACGCCGTCCTCTAGGGAGGGTCCTGAGTGGCCTGGCAGGCGGACAGGAGTGAGCTCCCGTGCGGTCCCCGCGCCTGCCCCCAGGGCTCCCAGCTCTCACCTGCCACCTCCAGGGTGACCTCGGCGCTGCGTCCGGAGGCGGGCAGGCTGGGGTGGAAGACACGACAGGCGTAGCGTGCCCCATGCTGCTCTGCGGTGGCTGGGGGCAGCCGCAGGTACCCGGAAAGGCTGATAGAGCCATCTGAGTGGTGGCGCAGGGCAGAGAGCCACTTCTGCCCGCCAGCCTTCTGGGAGCCACCCTCTGGGCCGCCCCGGAGCTCCCACTCCACCTCCAGGCCCTCGGAGGGATAGAAGTGGGACACATGGCAGATCAATTCTGGGGGCGCCTCCCCGGGGGCAGCCCATACCAGAGGTGCTGGCGTCAAGGACACTTTAGGGGGCTCTGGGGAGAGAAGAAAACTGGCATCAGAGGAATCAGTCCACACTGTCTTTCCTCAGAGACCCTTAGTTTGCTTTCTGCTCTCCCCAAACTTGAGAGGGTTTGGGTTTACTCTTCCAGGATGGGAAGAACCCACTGTCTCCCCATTGTTGCTTCACAGAATTACCCATGCCAAACCCCCAGATTCCCAGGGACCCCCATCCCATCCTCCAGATTTGGGAATCTTCATCCCCAAACCCCTCATATTCCCAGATATCCCCCATCTCCTTGCACTATTATTCTGACTCCCAGGGGCCCTATCCATCGTCTCTCACCTAAATACCCTCTTCTCCATCACCCCCCTCTCATGGTGACCCATAATACCAGTGTCCCCTCCCTACCCCTACCCCTGGGAACACCTGCTCCCCTCCTACTCACTGTACACAGCAAGCTCCAGGGCAACCTGCCCTTGCAGATACGGCAGGTGAATGGTGGCCAGATAGACACCCTCCTGGAAGGGTTGCACTGCAGGCAGCCGGAGGGACCCATTTCCAGTCCACGGGCCCCACGGCTCATCGTCATCCCAAGCAGCAAATGCCACTGACCCCTCTCGGACCACCGGCATCTGCCCACTCAGCCCAGGGGTGGCGGCGAATAGCAGATGTCCCTTACCCAGGTGCTGGCGTCGCCACTCCAGCCCAAAGGGGGGCGGACCAGGGGTTGGGGATAGGGCTTCAGGGGTGGGGGGCATGTAGGCAAAGCTCAAGTCCAGCATGGCATCCTGGCCCAGTCGGACTTGAGGGGTGGGAGTGTGGGTGAGGACAGTCAGCACCACTGCAGAAGGTGGGCGTGGGGGTGGGGCGGAGTGGGAGGGACATGAGGGACAGAAAGGAGAAAAAAAGAAAAATGAAGTTATAGAGAGAACTCGGCCCCGATTTACCCATTCCTCAGAGGACATCTTTTCTGATACACACCATTTCCCAGCTCTCCCTGCAAATTCCCTTAGCTCCAGGACTGGGACAAGAGGGACAGTGAGTAGGTATAGCCCTTGAAGGCTGCTCTGAACACCCAGCTCACTCAGGCTCTAGGGAAAGTTGGCATCCAAGGGTACTTCTGACAGTCTGAACCAGTCCAGTCTCCATATGCCCATATGCTGAGCCTTTCTGGGTTGCTGTTGAAGACAGTGAGGACCCATGACCATCAATTCTGTGGTGCCATACAGAGTATTTGTTGACTCTGGAAGTTTCCAGCTCTAGCCTAGATCTGAGTAAAGGCCACTATGCTCTGCTGAGGCAGTGGAGTACAATGGTTAAATGCCTAAAGCCTGGCTGCCCTGGCTCAAATGCCAACTGTGCAGTTTATTACATGGCCTCAAGCCAGTTATTTGATTTTTCAGTGGCTCAGCTTCCTAATCTCAAAAATAGAGGTGATAATGATAATAACAGTCCCTACTTCTTGGGGTTGTTTTGAGGGATAAATCATTTAATAGTTTTTGCTACACAAATTTATTCACTTCCTGATGCTGAATAACAAAGACACCTAGCTCTGAAAAGTGCTTACAACAGTGCCTGGGACGTTGTGGTAAGACTACAAAAGTATTTGCTATGATTATACCTAACCATCTACCAGACAAACTTAACATGCCCCCAACTCCACAGCATCTGTAAACACCCCCCACCCTGCTCCAATACCCATCTCCTCTGCCTTGATGAATTATCACTGCCAGCCCCCCAGACGCTCAAGGCAAACATTTGGAGTCACTCAGATTCCTTCCCCTAGTTCATCCATCCAGCACATATTTTTTGAGCACCTAGGACGTTCAAGGTATAGTGCTAGAAAACAGAATGGTGAACAAGATAGGCAGTGCCTGCCCTCAAGCTGCTGGCAGGCTAGGGAATGAGACAGATAAGCAAACTGCCAAATACAATGTGCTATGAACCATCCCTACCTGGCCCTAATGCTATCTTAGAAATAAGGTCTCACATCTTTTTCCAACTTGGGTTCTCATCCTCATACATCGGGACAATTAAAACGGTTTACTCCCTGCTCTCTCTATCCTCAGTCTCTCTTTTAATTCATCGTCCACGTTGTAGCAAAACAGTGTGGCTACAGGCCTGATCAGATCACTTGTCTGTTTAAGAATCCCAGCTACCTATGAAGTCAGCTGCTAACGGCATGGGCTGGAGCTAGGTGACCTGGGTTTAATTCCTAGCTCTGTTTCTTACAAGCTGTGTGTCCTTGGGCAAGTTACCAAACTAAATCTGTGTCTCAGATTTCTTCTTCTGTAAAATGGTGACAATAGTAACACCTTTTTCCTATGGTGTTAAAAGCAATAAATGAGATTATGCGTGTAAAATCTTAGAACAGGGTCTGGCATATAGAAAATGTTCAATAACATTTCAATAATCTGTTAGTATTTTCATTACTATTCTCACCATGGACTTTTTTGGGTGTCTTGAGAAAGTGACATCCTTTATTTTCCTCATGAATCCAATGATGTGCTCTTTGCCTACCTTTTATAGCAATCAAGTAAAATAACAGACTTTTTGAAAAATGACAAAAATATCTTCTGATGGTCAACATCAGCAATAGGATAAACCCCAACTTCCAAGGTATGTAATAATCCAGCCCCCACCTTTCCAGACGTCTCTTGCACCCTAAGAACCAGCCACATAGAATCCTTTTCTTGGTCCTAGTAGCAGCTCTAATCACCAGGCATCTCTCTGCTTTGGTTATGAGGTTCCTTCAGTTTACAATGCCCTTCCCCATTGTCTCCCAAACATTTAAATACTCCATGTCCTTCAAGGTCAGTTCTACAGCAACTTCTTCCCTGAAGTCTTCCAGGTAGAAGTAGTCTTTTTTTCTCCTATGATTATGTTATTTTTAACCCTAGTGTCTGAGGTCTAAAAGGTTAAGCTTTTCTCATGAGATTGTTTTAGTTCAGTAAAGTAAAACAGTATGCAATTTCACTTAGTTTATCAAAATCCACAAACATACCTTTGAATTGTTAAAATCAACCCACAGGATTAATAATAATTTTCAAAAATCCTGAAGGTTTTACAGTTAATTCTTAAGCTAACAGTGATCTTTATGATAAGATATTGGAAGCAATTTTAGACCTGCATTCCATAAACTACTCTGTGAAGATACAAATATAAATATAACAGAACAGTAAGGAAACGTTCTACCTCTGTTTTTGTAACTTGTATACATAGGTTTTTGCTTTTCTGTTAAAAAAAAAGTGAATGGTAGCACCTTTAGTAAAGTATTACTAAAGAAAATTTTTGAATCCCAGTCTAATCAAGCTTCTAGATCGAACTACTCGTTTATAGGAAACAGGAAGAAAGAGAAACAAAATAAATGACACCTAGAGAAAACAACTAGCCAATTATAGAAGGTGGGAAAGTCCATTGGACAGTTGAGCTTTATCCTATTAGTGATGATGAACCATCAGAAGATGTATTATAGTTCTCTCCAACAAACAATAGCATTAGAAAAGGGGAGGGCAGGGAAGTGGATGTGGCTTAAGCAACTGAGCTCCCACCTACCACATGGGAGGTTCTGGGTTCGGTTCCTGGTGCTTCCTAAAGAAGACAAGCAAGACAGAGAGCTGATGCAACAGGCTGGCACAGCGAGCTGATGCAACCAGATGACGCAACAAGAGACACGAACACATAATGAGAGACACAACAAAGTAGGGAGCAGAGGTGGCTCAAGCAATTAGGTGCCTCTCTCCCACACAGGAGATCCTGGTTTTGGTTCTCTGTGTCTCCTAAAAAAAAAAAGGAGTGCACAGTGAACAGATAAGGAGGAGGTGGGGAGAAATAAATAAATAAATAAATCTTAAAAAAAAAAAAAAGAAAGAATGGAAAAAAGGGTGAATCAGTCACTACTGGAGCTGCACAAACTGGCCACTGACAAAAACAACCCCCACTTGTGTGACTTCATTGGACCCATTACCTGATTGAGCAGGTGAAATCCATCAAAGAACTGGGTGACTATGTAACCAACTTGAGCAAGATAGGGACCCCGGATTCTGGCTTGGCAGAGTATCTCTTTGACAAGCACACTCTGGGAAGCAGTGATGATGAGAGCTAAATCTTATGCCGGCTTCCCCAGAGCCACAGGGCAGTGCATGCGTGTTGGGTTTACCTTTTCTATAAGTTGTATCAACGTCCACCAAGTTCTTTCATTGGTACCATTCCTTCAAATAAAGTAATTTGGTACACCCCCCCCCAAAAAAAAAAAAGAAAGAAAAGGAGAGGGTAATTATAGAATAAAAGAGACTTGAGACCAAACAACCAAATAAAATATATGGACTTGTTCTTGGATCCTGATTTGAGCAAATCCACTGTAAAATGACAAAATTAAGACAATCAGGAAAATGATTATATGGGCTAGAAATTTAATGATGTTAAGGAATTACTGTTTGTTTTGTAAGATGTGGTAAAGGTACTATGGTTACATATATATATATATATATATATATTTTTTTTTTTTTTTTTTTTTTTTACCGGGAGGTACCGGGGATCGAACCCCGGTCTCTCCATATGGTAGACGGACGCCGAACCTCTTGAGCCACATCTGTTTCCCCATATATATTTTAAAGTTCTTATTTAATAGAGATGCTTACTGAAGAATTTAAGATTAAAATAATATGATGTCTGGGATGTACTTTAAAATACTCTTGGGAGCAGGTGTAGTTCAGTGGCTGAGCACCTGCTTCCCATATACAAGGTCCCAGGTTCAATCCCCAGCACCTCCTAAAAAAATTAATAAATAAAAATAAAGTACTCTAGAAAAAAAGGTGGGAGGAGATAGATGAAACAATTTGGTAAAATGTGATGACTGTACAAGTGGGTGATGAGTATATGGAGGTTCACTATACTATTCTCTCTACTGTTATGTATCTTAGAAATTTTCCATGTTTTAAAAGAATAGTGAGAATTATATACTATATACACAAGATATGACAAGAAAATATAGTTGTCAACATTTAAAAATGTTTGTTAACTAATTTGAAAAGAAATAACATATAAATGTATATAACAAAATCATCAACAGGGAAGTGGATGTGGCTCAAGCCCTTGGGTCTGCCTACCTCATGGGAGGTCCCAGGTTGGGTTACCGGTGCCTCCTAAAGAAGAGTAGCAAGAAAGCGAGCTGACACAAGATGACGATGCAACAAGGAAACACAATGAGCAGAAATACAAGCAGGGAATGGAGGTGGCTCGAGTGATTGGGTGCCTCCTTCCCACATGGGAGGTCCCAGGTTCGGTTCCCAGTGCCTCAGAAAAAAAAAAAATGAAGATGAGCAGACAGCAAGTGCAAAACAACAGGGGTGGGGGGAGAAATAAAATAAGTCATTTTTTTAAAAAATCATCAATGGCCTATGACCTGGAAAGATTCTATTTTTAAATTTATAACAACAGTTTTCTTTTTCTTGAACACTTAATCTAGAAATGCTTGCAAAGGAAGATAAAGCACTGTGACATGTTTCTACCAAACTTGGTTTTGACCCCCACTGGCCTGTGAGCTGTGATAATCTTTCTGCCTGGGCATGTTTTTAAAGCTTCTGGGAAGATTCTAATTTGTAGCCAGGACTGAAAACTACTGGACCTCAACTTATTCTTGGTGCTAATAAATATTTATTGAATCAGTGAATAAATTAACACAGTGCCTCCCTTGATAGTCACAACAGAGAGGCAGATGGGAAATAGTATCCACATTTTACAGTTGGAAAAACAGAGAGAAAAGAACACTCTCACGGCCACCTCAGTGAAGCCAGCAGTCCTGGGAAGTACTCCTCCCAGCTGCAGGAGGCTCTGCCAAGGATGGGGTCTGGTGACTGAAGTTGTAGGCAGAGGTGAGGGCTTGGTGAGGGGGGGGGGTGCCAAGTGCATTTCCCTGGTTCTGTGGGTCACTTTTTCTTAGTAAGTGTGGCAGGGAGGAGGTACTGGGAAAGGGAGGGTGCAGGGGTTCGGTTGCGGTTGACTTGATTTTCAGGCTGTGTTGTTACTTAAAATCACAGAGCCTGAGGGAAGCCGAGAATTCTGCCCATACCCCATCCACATTCCTAGATGCGGGGGTCAGATGGTCCCCATTTTTGCAATTTTTCCACTCATCCCATCCCCTCGTCCCAGCCATTGAAAGTGCCCGAACCTGGGCCTCAAATGGCCATTGCACAACGAAATAAACGGTCCTTGCAATGGGCATCAACGGGCCTCCCCGGCCCCCTCTTCCGCCAGCTGGAGCCCACCAATAGGTGACCACAGGGTCTGCGCAGATCCTCTCGCCATAGGGAAGACCGTGGAGGTAAACGCGCTTGAGTGCAAGAACTTTGGCTTTGCTCACTGCCGCAGCTGGTGTGGGCGAGGGTGGGGCTCAAAGACGGTTTTCAAAACGCGGTTAACTTCAAGGGTGGGAGTGACTAGCAAGATACAGATCTGGGAGGAGCGAGAACGAATTTCCCGCTTCTGAGCCCCTCCCAATCCAATCGCCTAACACGTTTCTCAAGGGCCTGTCCGGAAACCCAGCCTTTCTCCCAAGTTCAGCTCTTCGGAACGCTACAAAGCGCCGCCCAAACCTCTTACTGAGCTGGACCCGATCTTACTAGGTGGGGGCTATTAGGGGCGGTAGAGAAACATTGTCTAATTCTAGCCGAATTGCTTCTGTTCACAAATAAGGAAACAGAGCCCGTTGGGGAAATGACTCGCTTAGGTCCTTACAGCGAGTTATCGGCAGACCTGGAACCCCTAGAATCTACCCATCCATCCCCACCTCCCCGCTCCAGCTACCTGTTGCCATGGTGATGGGCACAGGCTCAGTCTGAGGCTCGGGTTGTGGCCGCAGGAGGCTGGAAAGGCTGAGAACCGGGCTGGACATGCTGACCAGGAACCAAGTCCCGTCCAGGGTTCGCGGGCATCTTTGCTCCGGGGTCAGGCCGCTGGCCCAATTCGCGGAGGCGAGAAGCGGGATGAAGCGGCTTATCTCGCAGTGCGGCGCTGGGGCGCCTCGGGGGTACCGCCTGAAGGCAGCCTGGAGGGCGCCCGCGGGGTCTGTGAGTGCGGAGAAGGGGGGCGCAGCTGTAGTTACGGCCGGGAAAGGGGGAGTTTGACGTACAGAGTCTACCCGGGTAGGGAGAGGTTTAGAGGTAATCCCGACTTTCCTTTTACAGGAGGGGAAACTGAGGCCCGGGATCATTGCGCGACATAAGGAGGAGGGGGTTCTGGTGGGGGGAGGCGACGGAGTTAGGGCAGATCCCGGAAGACGCACCGTGCACGCTGAGGTAGAGCCTGGGGTCAAGGTCGGGCCGGGTAGTCGGCCCCTCTGGGCCCTGGCGCAGCAGCAGCACTGCGGGTCTCTTGGCCAGGCTGCCCGCATCCTCCACGAACCAGCACATGAGCTCAGCGGGCCCAGCCGAGACGGTGGTCGCCAGGCCTAAGGGAGAAGGGCGCGAGTGAGCGGGTGGCCGGGATGTCGGGTGACCGGCTCTCCCCGCTTGGCCCCGCGCAGTCGGCGGGGCCACATCCCTCCTTCCCTCACCCCGTTCCTGGCCGAGGAGTCGCGGGGTTCGCTCACCCAAAGCTACAGCGAGGAGCAGGGACAGGGGCTTCATGGCGCTGCGCTCTCCTCAGCCCTCAAGACTCCTCTTCCCCCTTTCACTTTCACTTTCCGCCCCCCCCCCCAGTAAAGGCCAGCAGGAGGGCCCGGGGAAATCCCCGCTCTGGGCTGGTGAGCGGTGCGGGAGGCGGGGTTGCGCCCTGCTCGCGGAGCTGGGATCCGGGAATGTCGTCTCCAGCTGTCCTTCGGGCACCTCAGCCCCGCCCCGCCGCTCCCTCCCGGGCCACCCAGCACCTTCCAGCTCCAGAGGCCTCCCCACCCCCAAGCTCCCCATCCCGCTCCCGCCCCCAGCATCCCCTACCCGGGAACTCTTACTCCGCTTCCCCCCACCTGTGCGGGATCCCCAGCAAAGAAACACAGTGGTTGTCGGGAAGCTGATTGAAATGACCAATAAATATTTTAATCGCCGTTAAAAAAAAAAAAAAAAAAAAAAAAAAGATAAAAACCTTGTACTCCTACGACTTACTCCCACCTTGTCTCCATCCCCCTCCCCCCTCAGAACCGAGTTGGGGAGATCCAGGTGGGGAGGGCTAAGAGTAGGGTAGAAATAAGGGAATATCCTGGGGGGTTGAGGAGGGATGAGTTCTAGGACATGGGTGGGGCTCGAAGGCCTGATTCCCACAGCAACACAAACGCGGACTTCAGGCACAGACTGCAACTACCTGACCCCTGACCCTGTGATTCCAGGATGCTCAACACTTCCCCCTCCCCCCTCCATGTACGCCCTACGCTAAGGAGCTGGGGGCTTCAGTGTTTCCATCTGAGGAAAGGAAAGGCTTCGTTTCAGGGATACTTTCCCCTGCGGGAGTGGGGTGGGTAGGGGCTAAGTGGAATGGGTTGTCGATGGTGCAACGTGGACACTCCTCTCGAGTATATACAAGTCCGGAGAGGTTACGAGGACAGCGTGATGGGAGATTACTCGGGGGCCACAGTGTCCCTGGCTTGTGTTCCCTATTCCCTCTTCCCCGAAAGCTACCCCCAGGAGCTTCCTCAGTTTGCCCCTCCGCCCCCATTGAAGCTCATTTCCACCTTGGGGACACAGGGGGGGGACCAAACCCTTCGGCTCGGCGGGGGCGTGGCTCCGTTCGCCTCGTCGCCGCTGCCCCTGCCCGCTCCTGGGGACTCTTGCTTGGGCAGCCCAGGGGGCCCAGCGGGCGCCCCGGGCCCGGCCCCACCCCCGCCTAGGCGGTGCCGGCGCTCACAGTGTCCCCGGTGGCGCATGAAGCTGTCTCGCCACATGAACTTCTTGGCGCAGACGCCGCACTCGTAGGGCTTGAGGCCGGTGTGTGTCTTCATGTGCTCGGTCAGATGGTGCTTCATCTTGAACTTCTTGTTGCACACGGGGCAGTCAAAGGGCCGCAGGTTGAGGTGCATGTTCACGTGCCGGTCCCGCATGCTCTTGTGCGAGAAGGCCTTCCCGCAGTGGCACAGAAAAATCTTATTCCCGTCTCCAGCACCTGTCCCCCCAGGGACCCCACCAGGGCCCCCTGGCACACCCAGGCCGCCTGCCGTGGCCCCCAGGGTGACGGCCCCATGCTCAGCCTGGTTTCCTGGTGGCTGGCCTGGAGCCTGGGAGGAGGAGGAGGAGGAGGAGGAGGAGGAGGAGGAGGAGGAGGAGGGAAAGACCAAGATCTGGTTGCCCTGCATGTCCAGGGGAAGCAGGGACCGAGGAGGGTGGGAGGGGGTGTAGGAGGAGGGGGTTGGCCCCCCTGAGTCATCCAGCCCTGCCCCAGAACCCCCACTCTCATAGGGGCCAAAGTCATTTGAGGACTCACAGAAATTGACCTGCTCCTCCCCCTTGTCTGGAGGCTCAGTCAGGGTCCTGACATCACTTATGCTAAGGGTAGTCTCAGGCCCTGACCCTGCTGGCACCCCTGAGCCACCCCCTAGCTCTTCCTCTTCATCATCCTCACAGGTCAACACCAGGTCTTCCTCTTCCTCTTCCTCCTCCAGATCTGGGTCTTGGGGAACCAGGGGTGCTGGCGCTGGGCAGTTTCCACCCCGCTTCACATATACCCAGTGTTTCTGTGGCACAATGCTGGCGGGTGTACAGGTGGGACGCCGGAGCCCAGCACCAGGAACCACCGCTCCCCTGCCATCCCCACCATCATCACATAGTTCATCGGCCTCCAGCAGCAGCTTCCCAGATGTGGCCCCCCCACTGCCAACCACAGGGGCTGGGAATACTGGGCCTCCTCCACGCCGCTCCCCATTGCCTGCTGCAGAAGCTGTAAATGCTTCTTGGGAAGAAGATGAGAAATCAGTGGACTCGCGGGGGCTGAAATAGTTGCTGCTGCT
Organism: Tolypeutes matacus; assembly: GCA_026826555.1. Lineage (NCBI taxonomy): Eukaryota > Metazoa > Chordata > Mammalia > Cingulata > Chlamyphoridae > Tolypeutes > Tolypeutes matacus. Next base: position 21,847,681 of record JAKSZT010018658.1, on the reverse strand, counting down.
GGGCGACTGGTTCTCACTAGCTCGGCTGGAGGTGTGGGAACGCACGGAGCTTATGGTGGCCGGTGCTGCGGTGGCCCCACTCCCTGCAGGGCCCCCACCAACAGGTACAGTGACGGAGGTGGCTGCAGCAGTGGTGATGGTAGTAGAGGCCAAGGCCCGGCCTTCGCGGAGGAGCTCAGTGCACTTGTCCACGATGTGCCACATTTGGAGCACAGACCCCACTGTGAGGAAGTTGACAATGTCAGCAGCAGCCATGCTGAGGCGGCCAGTGTAAGCTGAGGCCAGGACAGTCTCGAAGGCACCTGGGTCCATGACGTTGGGCAGCGAGATAGAGGTCATGCCCTTGAGTAGGACCTGGTCGTGGAAGTAAGGGGAGGAGGCAGCCAGGACAGCACGATGAGCTCGGAACTCGCGGCCCTGCACGCGGATAGACACATCGCAGAGCTGGCCCTGCAGCCGCTGCTGATTGAGGGACTCCAAGAGGGCACTGGTCACCTCAGGAAAGGACACATGCACCACTGCAGCTGCTGGTAGGGGCAGTGGGGGTGGGGCCAGCGATAGGGGCAAGGGGAGTGCTGCCCCGCTGGGAGAGAGAGGAGATGGCTCCATGGTGAAGAGGGAGGGGATACCCCCCCAGCCACAGGAACAAGGGAAAGAGGAGGCGGCCGGGGGGGTCTCTGGGAAGAAAAAGAGAAGAATAACGAATAACGATAACATCTCATAACGACACAGCCCTTTAGTTTACAGACATGTTCTAACCCATAATCTGAATAACTTCCCACCAATGTGACATAGGGATTCCTCTCAGCCTCATTTGACAGATGAGGACACTGAGGCTTGGAAAGATTAAGAAATTACTCAAGGTCATACAGCTAATTAGTGGCAGCACCAGCAAATGCAGGTCTCCTGACTCCAAATCCAGTGCTCTTTACTTGGGAGGTTAAGAGAAATAAGGCACTTCCCCCTTCCGAGGGGTGCTTCCCCTAGAAACTACACCCTATTTCCCATTTGTCTGAGAGCCTTACTTCCCAAAATCTACCTTTTCGGTGTTTTGCACCCTGTTCTTGGGAGGGGACAGGTCTGCTCCAGTACAGAAAACCATCCCTCTCTCCATCTCCCTTTAGGCCATGCCCCCGGCTCTCTGGCGACCACGCCCCATTTGCCCCTAGTTTACTCCTAGCCCCGCCCCTTCAAGGACCCACCCATGCCCCGCCCCCTAGGTCCTTTCGACCACGCCCCGTGCTTACACCCCCGCCCACACCGGACCCCGCCCCCTTCTGCTCCGCCCCAAGCGCTACCTCGGTCTCCTCTCCCACCCGGAGGGCGCCCCCCAACCCCGCGCGTCCCCGCTTACCGGGCCGCGCGCCCCCGGGCCCCCCCGCCCCTCACTCGGCGGCCAGAGCCACAGCCTGGGCCCCTCCCGCCGCCATCTTGCGCCGACTCCCTCCGCCCTCCGCCCCCGCTCCGCCTTCCGCCCCTCTGGCTTTAAAGGCACAGCCCGGCACCCCGCCCGTGCCGCTATGCAATAATCGGCCGACTCGGCCACTTCTCCTTTAAAGAACAGTTGTCTCATTCCACATTAAAGGTATCAGGTCCCTTCCGCCGAAGAGTCATGACTTGCTTAGGCCAAAGCTTTCATTCCCCTTTAATCTGTAAACCCGCCTCTTCCCACTGGCGGTGGGTACTGGCCCTCGGCGCCCAGGCCCCACCCCAGAGCTATGGCCATTAGCTGGTTTGCGGGGTCTACTAGCCCTCACTTCCCAGTTTCTGAGTTCCCCCTGAAGTCCCACCCTCCTCCTCCCGGCCTGGATTGGCCAAGTAACCTCGAGTCGGGTCCTGATTGGCCTTTTCACTCGTACCGCTCGAAGTGAGAAAGAAATGCGCGTTAAGGAGGCTGAAGCATGTTTTTTTAGTGCCTGTCAGTGGGCGGAGGACTCAGGGAACACCTGAGGGCCGGGACAGTTCCCGGCCAACCCCGGGGTCGGGTTAACCCTGAGCCAGGGGGGAGCAGGTGCCAATCTGTGGTAGCATAAGTACAAGAAAGACAGGGTACAATAAGAAAAGAACTTTATTGTTTATTAATGTTTCTGTGTAAAACGTAAGTTTTTGTTTTTTTTAAAGAAACATCACCAAAAGGTAGGATTAGTTCAGTCCATTCCTTCTGCAGCCATCTGCCACCCATCATCCTCCAAATTCTATTCCAAAACATTATGGAGGGGGAGAGGGGTGGAATCAGCTAATCAGAGTCTGAAAGCACGATGATCTCCTCTGGGTCACACTGTGTGGCCACACTCATCTGCAAGGGAGACAAAGGTGCAAGTGTCAGAGAGGTCTGGGAGTGGGTGGGTAGGAGAAGGAGAGGGAAGAACTTATCAGAGATTAAAAAAAGACAGGGGTGGGGGGGGGGCAAGGGAGAGAGAGATTGCGGCAGGTGCAATAGTCACAGTGGCTGAAACTGAAAATGAAAGAGAATGAACTCTCAGAGGCAAGACAGCCTCTCCCTCTTACCTTGTAAGTACTAGGCCGGGGGGCTTGGGACAGTCGGGTTGGAAAGGAACTGCAGAGGGAGCTGGTCACCAGACCATGGCTGGGAGAGTCCACCCTTGTCGAGGAGTCAGCAACTGGGACCATGGAAGCCAGGGGGGGGGGGGGGCGGGCCAGAGTACAAATCCTCTTCCCATTCTTCTCATGCACTGCCCTTTGCCTTTCCACATAGCTGGGGACAGAAAGACAAATGTGTGCAGGGGTATAGGGAGGGTGAAGCTGGGGGGGGGGTAATGATTTTACTCCCAGAAGGCTCAGTTCCCCAACACTCCTCTCAGAAAGCCCCCTGCAATCCCTCCTTGGTTTCCCTCTTCCTCTTAATTGTTACCTGTCTCCTAAAGGCCCTGACCCTGTTTGCTTCTTCTCCTTCCGAAATTTCTTGCAGGGGGGGCTGGAATCTCCCCAGGTGTGAGGAGAGACACCTCCATTGAAGGAAGTGGAGGTGACCGTGGCAGCCCCATTCTCCAAGACCGTGGTTAGGGGGTCTTCTGACTCCTTCCTGGAAGAGGAAATGTCCCTCTCTTCAGGGGAAGGGGTGGTATCCAGGGGCAAGGCCTCAATCTCTAGCTCAAAGAGCTGAGACATAGGGCTCTCTTCCTCCAGGGGCAACTCCTCAGGCTGATCTCCATTGCTTTCCACATCTATGCTGGAGGGGGCCAAGGGCTCTTCTGACAGCGAAGATGGGGACACGGCGAGTCCTTCGTTTTGCTGTTCCCCTGAAAACCTGCCAATCCCTTTGCCAGGTGCCAGGTTCTGTTCAGTGGAGATGTGTGGTGGGGACGTGGGGCTTTTGTCTCCATCCTCACCTGGGAAAGAAAAAGAAAAGAAGGGAGGGGTGACATGAGAACTAGGTGAAAGAATACTGCTGAGAGGCTGCTAGGGGTAAAGAGGAAGAAGGAATGGGTCTAAACAGGTGGCTTATGGCCAGCAGATTAGAGGGAACAAACACACGGGGAGATTGTTTCCCTAACGTACCTGCTTCCTCCTCCTCCTCCTCCTCTTCATCATCCCCCTGACCTTCCTGCATCTGTTCCAGAGCCTCCTCCTCTTCAGAATCTGTAACCTCCTCCTCGTCTTCCTCTTCCTCGTCTTCCTCCTCCTCCTCACTTTCCTCATCTTCTTCCTCATCTGTCTCAGCTTTGGAGGTGGTAGGGCACTCCTGGGATGCAATTCCACTAGGGCCCTGGGGACAAAGGAGTTTCTCTAAGGAATCCCTTGCCCCAGAGGTTCCGGTCCTTGCTTTCCTTCTGCACACTACCCCATCAGTCACCCAGGACTCCTGGGTGGCTAGTGCAAGAATGGCTATGGCCTCTCTGGAGCGGATGTCCCTCCAATACCTCGCCAGAATCCAAGGAAGCTTTGGGGGAGTCTGCAGAGTGGGAAGAGGCGCCTTGGGGGAGCCGGGCTCTTCTCTTCTGTCTCTCGCCCTCCTCACTCTTGTCTTGCATCATTGCATATTTGGAGATGACCTCATCCAGCCTGCTCATAGCCAAGCTCCGGTTTTCCCGCAGGCGCCGGGCCAGAGCGGGATCTGATAGTGCAGGGTCAATGCCTACATGGGAAGATATAAAATCAGAGCACTCAACTCAAACCTCAGAAGGAAGGACTGGAGAGATGCCCCCTCTGTCGCACATCTGACATATAAGGGTCACCGATGGGCATCTGCTAACCTCCTACCTGGCCTATAGTCATCTGTGAGATGGCAGCCGAAGTTGTAGATGAGATCGAGGTGGCGTCTCTCCTGTAACCTGATGCCCACATCTCGGAAGGCATCCTGAGCCATTAGCTGGAGCTGCTGCCGGGGGAGGCCGAGACTGTGGCGGGCAGCTGCCTTCTCTACAGCCTTTAGCACATCTCCGTAGTCAGGGAAAGTATCAGGCCCTGGTTTGTTGATGAGCCGCTCAATGCGCCTGTTAACCTCTGGGTAGCGGGTGCCACGGTAGGGGATGCGCTGCTCTATGACACGGCCTGTCAGTGAAGAGCAGTCTTTCAGCTCACACAGGCGCCCAAAGAGGCGGATCAGCTTACGTTTTAACCGAGCCTCCTGCAGGTATGTGGAATCCGGGTCGTCCAGTTCTGAGAGATCCAGCTCCTTTTCCTGCAGCCGTCGGATCTCTGCCACATAGAGCGCCAGCAGCTGCTCCAAGCGCTGGATCTGCCGCCGGGAACCACGGGTCCTTGGGACCTCAGAGGCAGAGGTTTCAGCATTTGTGGGGTCCGAGGAGGGGTTTGTGGGAGGGTTATCCCCAGAGGGCTCAATGGAGGTGGTGGCAGCAGGGGCCAGGTTCAGCTTCTTCTTGGCTGAGTGAGCCTTGAGAACAGTGCATAGCTCGTTAATGTAGACATAGAGCTTAGCTGGCCGGCTCCGGGCCCGAGAGAGAACCCGAGAGAGGATGTTGCAGAACTCCGCCGAGGCCAAAAACAGAGAGTGGGCACCCTGCTGCCGCTTAGAGAGGAATGGGACCACCTCAGGGTGGTCCGCCGTCTGCTTCTTACACAGTTCAAGGAACTGGAGGGTTCAGGGGAGAAAGGGAAGGGGAAAGAGACAAGGGAGAGGGTTGAGAGAAAGAAGGCAAGGCAGGGTTAGTGGGAAAGAAAGGACAGGAGAGCCAGTCAGCCATCCCCCTCCCTGGGGTACAAGAATCTTTTCCCCTAAAGCTCACCTCTTCAAACAGCTTCGCATTCTCCAACTTGTAGCATTTCTTGCCGCCCGAACTACTGCTTCCTCCGGGCCCACGGGGCTCGGAGGAGCCAGGGGCTTCTGCCCAGGGTGAGGCTGGATTAGGGGGTGGGTGGGAGGGACCTGGCTGAACAGCTGCTTCATCTTCATCATCATCATCCAGCACGATGATGCTGTTAGCGGTGGCCATGGGGGATCAAATCCCCCGGAGGGAAGAAGTGTTGGGGATTTCAGAAATCCTGCCGGAAGGGGATGGGGCCTTAGAAAGAGCCCCTCCAGCATAGCCCCATCCCTTCATCTCACACATTTCCAATCTCCTTGGGTTTCAGTAACATCCAGCCCTGCCCAACAGTGTCCTCACTGCCTATTTTCAGCAACCATTATTTTTAGATGCTTTTCAGGCCCTTCACCTAGTGGGGTCTCAAACCACCACCAAACCTTAAGTCCCCACACCCAGCTCCACCCCTCATGTCGATTTCCCGTCTTTTGGTTGCATTTCTCCACTATCTCTCACAGTTGCCAAGTTGATTCTTCCTCCCAACCCCAGGGACCGCCTCCCACACTGCATCCCAGATTTCCCTGACACCCCCTTGTAGACACCTCAACCCATCGGCAGGACCCCAGGTGTTTTCCCCCTTTCGCCCTCAAACACATCAAATCTGTACCTCTAACCCACCGTGAATGATCACTCCAACTCCTAGACACTGAGGTAAAGATGTTCTTTTCCAACAACCCTTTCTCCTCCTTGAATTATCTCCAGATTTCAACCTCTGATGGGTCCCCTCAAACCCTTTAGAGATATTTCACCTCGAATCCCCTTCCTCTCACCCCACCCTAATTTTCCCCATTTTCTCTCCATGACCTGTAACCGCTAGTGAGCCCAGCATTGGGCTCTCCCGATTCCTCTCAGATCCTAACCTTGGGTCGGATCCCTCCCCCAGTGAGCTTCCCGCCAAGTCCCCCTCCCCCAGTTCAGCCCCTAGCCGTCCCGCTCCCCCTTCAAGCATAGGAAGGTACCACAGCCTTGCCCCTCAGGCTCAGAGCCCGGCTCTTCCCAATACCTCTCCCCCGATATCCCCGCCCCTACTCTCCACACCGTCCGGCCCCCACCTCAGAAACGGTCTCTCGAGACGACCCTCACCGCTGATCTCAGAACCTCGCATGGTCCCCTCCGCCTTCCTTCCCCCTCCCACCGCAGGCCCCACTCAGGACCGGAAGCCGCCGAATTTCCGCCTACATACAGCTAGGTGCGGCCATCTTGTCGTACGGAACCCCGGTCTCCCTGTGGCCGGAAGTGACTGTAGGCCTGCCCCCGAGCGCCTCCGGTGCCGCCCACGTAGTCTGCCGCTCCCTTGCCCCTGACCTGTAGGGGTCGGGGTTTGCCCTAAGCACCTGGGAACCACCATTTTGCCGTACGGCGCTGACTATACTTGTACTCAGCGCAGCCAGTGGAGGTCTTTTCACCCGGTGCTTCTGCCACTCCGCCAATTAGAAACTTCCTGCCTCGAGCCCAACCGCCAACTAGTCGCGCGCAGGGAGGATTAAGCCACCTTTCCGAGTATGGGAGGGGGTGTGGGGATGGAACAGAGTGGCTGAGGAGTTAGGCTCTCCGAGGCTGCTCAGGGGTTCACGAAGGGTGGCAATCTCTTAAGAGGGAAATAAAACCATTTCCTTCCGCTAGGCTAATAAACGAGCCTTCCGGCCTTGCTTTTCGATCTACCAGGTACCGGTGTGCACGGCTTAGTCGACTGCGCATACCGCTCCCCTTCCAAGGGTTGAGCGCTCTCCTGCCGCTGTCCAGCAGCTACTTCTACGTCCAAATGCCTATATCTCCCAATCGTGAAATAATACATGCATACAAATGAGCACAACGCGCTTCAGAATTATTATTATTGCTGTTTTCTATTTACTTTTCAAGCTCCACCACAGAAACTAAGCAGATGAGACCTGGGTGATTCTCCGTCCCTCTCTTGAGGGGTCCTCGAAGCGCGGGCGGAGTTGAGCTGGAGGCTGTGCTTTGTTGAGGAACTCCAGGGCCTGGGGACGAGCGATGAGGCGGGGGCTTTGAGGAGAAGAATCTGTGCAAATTGCCACTGTAAGGGCTGTGAGAGGAAATGAGGTTCACAGAAAACCTCGAGTTTAGTATCCTCTTCCTCTGGGAGAGCTGAGAAAAGAACGAAGAGAAAAGATACATCCCCACCTCGTCCATCTTTAAGGAGGCTGGATAGACTAATGGAGGCAGGGCGGGGGTCCAGAAATGAGTTTATGGGGAAACCAGAAAGGTTAACACAGCCCCAGTCTCTGAAGTCCCCACCTTCTGCATCCTTGAGCATGCCACAAAGTGTGGGCATCTTTTCCCTTTCTAGGACTGCGGAGGTCCTTATAATCCCCTCACCCTCAGAGTCCCAGAACTTTAAAGCCTCCTCCCCTTAAAGAAGCCCATGCCTTGTCTCTCCAGCTCTTTAAACTTACAGTCTTCAAAATGGGTGACTTGAAAACTCTCCAAACGGTACTCAGGCATGGGAGATTTAAGGGATATAATGTCCTGATCCTCAACTTTCCCAAATTCTTTCCTCCCCCTTTTACAATAGACTTTCTCCCTCTAAAAAAAAAAAAAAAAAAGAGGAAAGGAAGAATAGCTTTCAACCATGAAAGCTCTTGGGGTAATATTACCTTGTCTCAAAGAGATACGTAGCCTGTTCCTTTCATCAAGGCACCATAAATCCCACCTCATCTATTTCGTTAAAAATAACCTTTTTCCTTTCAATACTTAACAAAAGTTTGTAAAATCTTGATGTTGCTTTGATCAATTCTGTTCTAATAATAATACTAATACTAATTCAACCCGGAATAAAAATTTTAAACACCTAGAGCCTTATAATCACAAGAAAGAAAAATATTTTTCATTTCAATTAATGTATATGTACATGCATAAAAATATTATAGGTTGACCAATAAAAGACTTTCAAGTATAAAAATATAAAATTGTCAGGGGGAAGTGGAATGTAGTGGAAGTAGGTCAAGAAGAAAAAGGGATACTGAGAAAAGAAAAAGCAAAATTCCCAACTACTAAAGAAGAGCTCATTTATGTATTTTTTAATGGGTGGCAGTGGGTATAGAGTCACTATGATATTTCAATTCCAATGGCCGTTCAAAAGGGTGATTTAATTGTTTTATTTAAAAATACAAATATGTTCAATATACCAGGAATTACATTATTGAAACAATTTTAATTTATAATGAAAAATTTTAGATGCCTACTTAAAAATATGTGAGGAAGTACTTACATTTTCAAAATTATTTCAGGGAGTACAAAAAGTTTAAGACTGCTGCTCTAACTTATCCAAGTGGTCCCAACAGTCCCATCTCCCTCCTGCCTCCCCTCTCACCTCCATGGCAGAGAAAAAGGATGTTTATGGGAAAGGTGGTCACAATTCCAGCTCCTCCTCATTCTCAGGTGTCCCCAGGAGCCAGTCCCCAAACTTTGCCCATGGCAGCGGCCACAACAATTTATAGGCAGCCTCCAGCATCAGCAATGCTAGGAAAAGGGCCAAGAAGATAAAGAAGGCCTTGTCCAAGGCCCGACGCAGGGGACCCCTGGGAGGAGAAGGACCCTGGGCAAATGCCAGGAACACATCTCCCTGGTCCACATCGCCATCCTCCTCCGTCATCCTGACCCACAATCTCACAACTGGCTGAATTAAGGAGCGTGGGATGGAAGCCCTGGCTCAGCACTGCCAGGATTAAGGCAAAGTGGGGTGCCAGCTGCGAGTCCTACACCTGCCTGCTTTGACCCTAATTCCTTCACCCAGGAGGGAGAAGAGAGAAGAGCCTCTGAGCCTGTGGAACAATCATTTAATCGCCCAGGGCAATGTGAATGGTCTGGACTATGTGTCCCTAAAGTCCTGTCCAGTTTTACCATCCTGTGATTCTGTGGTTTAGAAACTGCAGGTCCAACTTGAAAGCTGGGAAAAAGAGACAGTTGAACTGCCCCAGTCATTCTGGGTCTCTAGGCACAAAGCTCAAGGCCTTAGGACCCTAGAGACACAGGGTGAGCAAGTGGACCTAGTGAGCTACTGTGAGCCGCTATCAGTCAAGGAGAGGCCTGGACCTTTATATGGCCTCTACAGCCCCTTCTGGTTTCATGGTGAGTGGTAGGGGAACCCTCTCCTAACTGAGGAGGGTAGTGATGAGCAGCCAGGTCTCTTCTGGGCAAGGGTGTTACACAGTTTCTGGCAGCTGAGATTGTTGAGCTAAAACGCAGAGCCCTGTCTTCTGAACTTCCAGTCCCTGCAGTGTGAAAGGAAGATTGTGATTGGATTGCATGAACCCAAGGGTCTCTTACCTAAATTTCCTTTTTGTCTCTTACCTCAATTTCCTTTTTTTTTTTAAGATTTGTTTATTTCCCTCCCCCTTGTTTTTGCACTCGCTGTTTTGCTCTCTGTGTCTATTCGCTGTGTGCTCTCTGTGTCTGCTTGTCTTCTCTTCTTCTCCTCTTCTCTTTAGGAGGCACCGGGAATCGATCCTGGGACCTCCAATGTGGGAGAGACGCGCTCAGTCGCTTGAGCCACCTCAGCTCCCTGGTTTGTTGTCTCTCTCATAGTCTCTCCTCTTTGTCTCTTTTTGTTGTGCCAGCTTTCCACGTGGGCCAGCTCATTTTCACCAGGAGGCCCTGGGAAACAAACCCAGGACCTCCCATGTGATAGACAGGAGCCCAATCGCTTGAGCCACATCTGCTTCCCCTAAACTTCCTTTTGACCTTAATAGGAAGATTTTGTTTTGGGGGAAAGGCAGGTCATTTCTAAAGAGTACAAATGATGTCACAATTTTGTTTAGGGCCATCTCACATTACAATTTATTGCTGCCCCAAGGTTGCTTAAGGGGTCAAAAAATCTAGATTAGAGTCCAGGCTGATCATTTACTGTGTGACATTGGGCAAGTCATGTAATCTTTCTTTAGTTTTCTCTAAAATTGGGAAATCTGGTTGCCTCACAGGGTTGTTCTGATGGACAAATGAAATAAAGTGAAAGGGGCTTTTTTGGGTAAATTATAAAGTGCTATGTAAATGTAACCTGTTAATATCTGATACCTTCACTTATTTCTCTGGCAAGTTTGCAATAAGACCAGGGAAACACCTTTATCATTTTCTTATAGTTCCTTCCCCATGGTAGGTTCAACACCAAGATTATCTGTTAAAAACAAAACAAAACAACAACAGAAAAAACAGCATCTTCTTGATTTTTTTTAAAGATTTGTTTTATGTATTTATTTCTCCCTCCCCGTCCCAGGTTGTTTGTGCTTGCTGTCTGCTCTCATGTCTGTTCATTGTGTGCTCCTCTTCTTTTTAGGAGGCATCAGACACTGAACCCGGGACATCCCATGTGGGAGGGAGGTGCCTAACGGCTTGAGCGACCTCTGCTCCCTGCTTGTTTTGTCTCTCATTGTGTTTCCTCGTTGTGTCTTTTCATAGCGTCATCTTGTTGCATTAGCTCATCACGTCAGCTTGCTGTCTTGCTCATCTTCTTTAGGAAGCCCTGGGAACTGAACCCAGGACCTCCCATGTCGTAGGCAGGTGCCCAACTGCTTGAGCCACATCTGCTTCCCTTGATTTTTTTTTTAAATTTTGAAATAATTTCAAACTTACAGATGAAATTTAAGAAAAACACAAAGAACTCTGGTAACCTTTTTATCCAGATTCCCCAAATGCCAACATTTGGCAAGATTTGCTCCACCTCATTCTCTTAACCCCAATATTACCATCCTAATCAGGAAATCAACACAGCCATCCAATTCACAGATCCCATTCAAATTTCATCAGCTGTCCCAGTAATGTCTCTGTCCTTTCTGGTACAGGATCATGTATTGCATTTGGTTGCCACAACTCTGTAGTCTCCTGCAATATGGGCAGTTCCATAGGTTTTCCCTATTTCTCATGCCTTTGACAGTTTTAAAGAATATAGGCCTTTCATTTCTGTAAGATATCCCTCAACCTAGGTCCATATGAAGGTGCTACAGCCAAGTAGGTTCATTTGTCTAATGAGCACAGAAGCCAATACTGAGTCACCAAGATTTCAAGAAAAGAGTTTATTGCATAGTTGACTAGCAAGGAGACTGGAGGCAAGCCTTAGAGCAGTGTCCCCAAACAAAATGGGTGCTGAGTTTCTATACCGTCTGGGGAAGGCAGGCTTAAGGGTGTAGCTAAAGATGGGGTGAGATGACGAGAGCCAATCCAGTTTAGGGAAAGCTGGCTATGGGGCCTGGTTATGAATGGGGTGAGGTGACATGGACCGATCCAGTTTGGGAAAGGCAGGATTAAGCAAAGCATGTTCAGTTGCAAGTTATGCTTGGCATTAAAATGGAAGCCTAGCATGTTCAGTGGCTAGAACCAGTTGGAGCCGGCTTTAGCAGGTACTGCAAAGGAGAGAAGAAATGGTAATTTATCTCATGAGGCAGCAAGCCTCCTATGAATAAACATGAGGAGGTGGGCCTTTGAACAAAAGGGAAGCAGAAACTTCTAGAAAATTTTACAAACCAGTAAGGGAGGGGCTACTCTGAAAAGTGGGGTAGTAAGTGGTGGTTTCAAGGGGGTTGGTAAGTAGCAGTTTCAAAGGCAAGAGATAAATGATGTTGTACTTCTTTCAGCACATCACCCTGAGGGCTCAGGAGATGAACCCCTCTCAGCCCTGGTACTTCCAACTCTGTCTGCCAGGTTTCTCCAATATAAAATCACCATTTGTCCTTTTGTAATTCCTAAGTATCTGTTACCTCGTTAAACCTACACTTATCTGCCTTAGCATCTGTGATGGCTAGGATAATGTGTCAACTTAGTCAGGTAATGGTGCTCAGTTGTTTGGTCAAGCAAGCACTGAGCTAATTGCAATACAAGGGCATTTCATGGACTTCCATCATCAGTGAGTTGATTTCTACAGGAAGCCCTACTTTTTGCTTTTTAAAAAAACAGAGAATGGTATATGGAAACCAATATCTGGGAGCAAGGTGTGCTCATTGCTACTGTGATGACATTAGTTCCAGGCCCTCTCAGCAGACAGAGTTAGGAAATATATGAATGGATAAATGCATGTGTGCACATAAAGACACACACATGCTATTCCAGTTACTATTGCTTCTTAACATACCACCCCAAAACTTAGTGGTATGAAACAGCCATTTTATTACGCTCATGGATAGTGTGAGTGAGGAATTCAAACAGGGCACACTAGGGACAAGTTTTTACTGCTCAGTGTTGTCTGGGTCCTCAGTGGGGAAGACTTACTGGCTTGTGGTGGCTTAATTTCTGGGAGCTGGAATCCCCTGAAGGCGTATTCTCAAATTTCTGGCAGTTGATGCTGGCTTTCTGCCAGATGTCTGCTGGGGCTGCCAGCCAGAACACTATATGTGTCCTCTCCATGTGACCTGGGCTTCCTCACAGCATGGCAACTTTGGTGTAGTTAAAATTCTTATATGGCAGCTAATGGCTCTTAAGGCATGCATTGCAGTGATAAGGCAGAAACTGCATCAACTTTTCTGACAAAGCTTGGGAAGTCATGCAGCATGACTTTCGCTATATTCTTTCAGTTGTAAGAGAGTCACAAGCCTGTTTAGGTGTACAGAGAAGGGACACAGACCTCATAAACCTCACTTCCTGATCAAAGAAGTAGAGAGAGTTCAAGAGAGGGTGATAAGTGAGAACTTGGAGAGCAAGAGTATAGCCAGCTCTTTCAAATAATTTTGCCGCAAAGGGAAAGAGAAATGAGACATAATGTAGAGGAAGATGTGGAGTCAAGAGAACGTTTTACAAGAAGGGTGCATTCTGATATATATATTTTTTAGGAGGTACTGGGGCTTGAACCCAGGACCTCATACATAGGAAGCAAGCACTCAACTACTGAGCTACACCTGCTTCCCTCTGATATTTTTATTTTATTTTATTTATTTATTTTTTTACCGGGAGGTCCCGGGGATCGAACCCGGGTCCCTCCATATGGGAGACGGACGCCCAACCAGTTGAGCCACATCTGACCCCGCTCTGATATTTTTATAAGCTGATAGGAATGAAGCAGTAGCAAGGGAAGGGGACAAAGAATGAAGGAGGCACTGTAGTAGTGATGTCCTTGAGTAGGTGAGAGGGGCTGAGAGTCAGTGTCCATGCAAAGGAGCTAGCCCAAGATAGATACTTACATCTGCGGTGCCTGGAGGTAAGACAGAGTCTGAGGGTAGGCAAGTAAGTAGGTGGGGAGATGTAGTGGAGACAGAGAAGGAAGATCTTTGCTGATTGCTTCTGTTTCTCAGTCAAATAGGAAGTCGTCATCTGGGCAAGAGGAGGTTGATTAGAGGAGAGAGGAGAAGGTATAAAAATTACACAATTGTAATCTCATGGAGTTAATAACTTGAATATGAGTCACCAGAAAATAGAATGAGGGTAGAGAATAGAAAGCTGAGCGTTAACTTGTGCAGAATTGGTAAAAAGGATGTGTGTTAGTCTTTGAAAATGAACAGAAAATGTGAAAGCACCACATAATGTTTGTAACTAGCAGTACAATTATATGGGTATGATAGTGGTTTAAAGGGAAAACCTAAGGTCATGTATATTACTAAAAAGAAAGCTAAAAAATGTAACGTGGGAATGTATAGCATAGTAAAACTGCATGTAGGGAAGTGGATGTGGCTCAAGCAATTGGGCTCCCATCTACCATATAGGAGGTCTAGGGTTCGATTCCCGGGGCCTCCTGGCCTGAGCTGAGAGCTGGCACAGCAAGATGATGCAACAAAAAGAGACACAGAGGAGAGACAATAAGAGATGTAGCAGACCAGGAGGCTGAGGTGGCGTAAGAGATTGTCTCTCCACTCTGGAAGGTCCCAGGATAGGTTCCTGGTGCCACCTGAAAAGAAAACAAACAAACAAACACAGAACACACAGAGAGCAGACAGCAAGCAGACAGTGAGAGCAAAACAATGGAGGGGGTAGGGGGAGAAATAAATAAATCTTTTTGAAAAACTGCATGTAAAATGTGAATATGGGTAAAATTGCATATATAAAACCGTTTTTCTTTGAAACTGAATTAATATATGTTAATACTACAAGATGTTAACATCAGACAAAAAAACCCCCATTATACTAAGTGATAGAAACCAGACACAAAGTACTACATATTGTATGATTCCATTGATATAAAATGTAAATATAAATCAATTTATAAAGATGAAATTAGATTAGTGGTTATGAAGGGCTGGGGAAGGATAGAGGGACTGAGAGGTGACTGCTAAGGGTTGTGGTGGAATTTTTCTTTTTGGAGTAATGAAATTGTTCTAAAATTTTTTGTGGTGATGGATACACAACATTCATTGTACACTTTCCATTGATTGTACACTTTGGGTAGATCGTATAGTATGGGAATGTTTTTCAATAAAACTGCTTATAAATTTTCAGGGATGGAGGGCAACAGCAAAAACAGAGGTGCACCAAAGGGCTGCAGATGCAAAGTATACCAGAAATGTGCTGGCTTTTTAAAAGGGTATTTATTTGGGGTAAAAACTCACAGTACCAAGGCCATGAAAAGACCAACTCAAGGCACCATAAGAAGTGCTTTCTCACCAAAATCAACTACTGTTGATCCTGGCGTCATTGTCACATGATAGAGCAAGATGGCCGCCAATCTCTGCAGAGGTCTCTACCTTCAGTTCCAGAATCTACTGTCTCCTAGAGCTCAGTTGTGAGCAACCAGGCATAGGGCTTGTCTCTTTCCCGGCTCTTTCTCAGTCTCGGCTGTTCGTTCTCTTCCCAAGTTCAGCTGTAAACTGTCAGGTATAGAGCAGGGCTGATCTCCTCAGGAGCTGCTCCACGGGCACGGCCTCTTGGGGGCTTTGTGCTTAAGCAATCCTCTCTCTCACATTGCAGATTCAAATATGCCTCTGCCTTTTTCCTCTGTCTGTCAAGGCTCTGTGTCTCCTTTTATATCAGACCCAACAAGAGGGCTGAGACTCAACATGAATCATGCCCCATGCACATAATCCAGTCAATCAGGTCTCACACCCACAAGAAAAGATTAGTTTAAAACCTAATATTTCTCTTTTTGGGACCCATAAAATAATTTCAAACTGCCACATGTAGCTATCACAGGGCTAAAAGGTTTGAAGTTAAAAAATCAAGCTGGGGAAGATGGTGGACTAGAAAGACATGGGACTCCCTTCTCTGCCAGAAAAATAGCTAGAGGTCGGGCTGAAATGGCCTGGAAAAAGATCTTCTAGGGTTTAGGACACTGCAAAGGTTGGACACTGCCCAGAAGAGAGAGGGACAAAGGAGGGGAATCGCAATGGTGGCAAAACTGTGAGTTGAAACCAGTGACTGCTACTGCTGGCACCCTCCCCCACACTAAATATACTTTAGAATTCTCAAGCCTCTGAGCCGGCTACAGACATAGGGACCTCCAGGGATCCACCACCCCAGGAATAGGGAGAGAGAGGGACACAGCCTAGGGCTGACTCAGCTTTGGACACAAATTTGGTCTGCTGTGTCCCATGAGCCCTTCCAGGCTGGGTGGGGCCCTGCCATTGTTTGCCTTGGAAGCTGGCAAAGGCCTAAAGAGATACAACCCTTCCAATCTCCTTCTCTACTAACTGGGACAGATTGTTGAGGACACGGAGGGGAGTGGAATTATTTCTTACATGGGAAAAGGGAGGGGGCTGCTGGAGAAGGCTGGAGAACTGTCTCTGAGAAAGTTTGAATTACAAGTCTCTTAGCCTCCAGGCAGGAACCTCTATCACATTGATCCAGTGTTGCAGCAAACATACTCCGACCAGGCATTGGACTGAAAAGGCTTCCAAAGAGTGCCATATGCTGGCAATGCATGTGAGAAAATAAAAAATAAATAAAAGAGGCTTTTTCCTATCTTTATAGCCTCCCTCCCCAAGGCCCTAGGAAGCAGGCCTGCAACCCATTATTGGGTCCAGAGCCCAGTTTTGAGCAACTAACAGGGACAATTCTTACGATCCAGGTCAAACCAAGAATCAAAGAGCAGCAGTAACACAGAGCCTCCTGCCACTAAATCCCTATGAAAGAGAAAGAATTCAGCATCTGAGTAAACTACATCCTAACCAGATGCCTAGACATCAGCAAAAAATTATGAGCCATACTAAGAAAATGGAAGACATGGCTCAAGAAAAGGAATATATCAAAGCCCCAGAAGAGATGCAGGATTTGAGAGAACTGATTAACGAGATGCATGCACATCTCCAAAATCAAATTAATGAGTTGAAAGACAATATTGTTAAAGAGATAAATGACATCAACAACACTGTGTAAGAACAAAGAAGAATTTGAAATCCTGAATAGAAAAGTAACAGAGCTCATAGGAATGAAAGACATGATAGGTGAGATAAAAAACACATTAGAGGCACACAACAGCAGACTCAAAATGCGAGAAGAAAGAATAAGTGATACTGAAGACAGAACAGCTGAAATTGAAGAGAGAAAAGAACAGAGAGAGCAAAGAATGGAAAAAATTGAGCAGGGGCTCAGAGAGTTGAATGACAAGATGAAACACAACAACATACGTAACATGGAAATTCCAGAAGGAGAAAAGAAGGGAAAGGGGGCAGAAAGAGTATTTGAGGAAATAATAGCTGAAAATTTCCCAATTATTAAAAAAGAAATGAACTTACATGTACAAGAAGTGCATCATACTCCAATCAGATAAATCCAAATAGACCTACTCCAAGACACATACTACTCAGAATATCAAATGTCAAAGATAAAGAGAAAATTCTGAGAACAGCAAGGGAGAAACAAACCATCACATATAAGGGATGCCTAGTAAGACTTACCATAGATTTCTCATCAGAAACTATGGAGGCAAGAAGACAATAGTATGATACAATTGGGATACTGAAGGAGAAAAACTACCATCTGAGAATTCTTTATCCAGCAAAATTATCCTTCAAATATGAAGGTGAGTATAAAATATTTACAAACAAACAGAAACTAAGAGAGCTCATGAAAAAGATTCTACCTTTGCAGGAAATATTAAAGGAAGCCTTAGAGCCTGAAAGAAAAAGACAGGAGAGAGAGGTTTGGAGGAGAGGATAGAAGAAAGAATAGCAGAAAGAATAACCAAAAGAGTAAAAAGACAGACAAAAATATTGTATGACATATGAAAACCAAAGAATAAAATGGTGGAAGTAAATAATGCATTTACAGTAATACCATTGAATGTGAATAGATTAATCACATTCCCAATCAAACAATATAGACAGAAAACACAGAGAGCAGACAGCAAGCACAAAACAGCGTGGTGTGTGTGTGGGAGCAATAAATAAATTTTTAAAATCTTTAAAAAACAACAATAACAACAGCAAAAACCCACCAGCCATCCATATGCTGCTTATAAGAAACTCACCTTAGACCCAGGGATACAAACCGGCTGAAAGTGAAAGGTTGGAAAAAGACACTCCACATAAATAGTAACCAAAAACGAGCAGGGGTAGCTATACTAATATTGGGCAAAATAGACTTTAAATACAAAAAAGCTATAAGAGATACAGAAGGCCATTGTATATTAATAAAAAGGACAATATACCAGGAATATATAACAGTCATAAATATCTATGCACCTAACCAAGGTGCCCCAAAATACATGAGACAAACTCTGGGAAAACTTAAGGGAGAAATAGACATCTCTACAATAATCGTTGGAGACTTCAACACCCCACTCACATCATTAGATAGAACAACTAGACAGAAGATCAACAAGGAAACAGAGAACTTGAACAATATGATAAACAAGTTAGACCTAACAGACATATACAGAACACTGCATCCAAACTCAGTGGGTTATACATTCTTCTCAAGTGCCCATGGATCTTTCTCCAGGATAGACCACATGTTAGGGCACAATGCAGAACTCAATAAACATAAAAAGATTGAAATTATACAAATCACCTTCTCATATCATAATGGAATGAAGCTGGAAATCAAAAATAGACAGGAAAAAAATAAATTCACAAATGTGTGGAGGCTAAACAACACAGTCCTAAATAATCAATTGGTTGAAAAGAATTTGCAAGTGAAATCAGTAAATATATTGAGACAAATGAAAAGGAGAGCACAACTTATCAAAACTTATGGGATACAGTGAAGGCAATCTTGAGAGGGAAATTTATAGCCCTAAACACCTATATTAAAAAAAGAAGAAAGAGCTAAACTCAAAAATTTAACTGAATAACTAGAGAAGCTAGAAAAAGAGCAGCAAACCAATCCCAAAGCAAGCAGAAGGAAAGAGATTAGAGCTCGTTCTTTAAGAAGATCAATAAAATTGACAAATTCCTAAGGACACTAACAAAGGAAAAAAGAGAGAAGATGGAAATAAATACAGTCAGAAATGAAAGGGGGGGAGTTATGACTGACCCCACAGAAATAAAAAGGATCATAAGAATATATTATGGGAAGCGGCTGTGGCTCAATCAGTAGGGCTCCCGTTTACCATATGGGAGGCCCCGGGTTCGGTTCCTGGGGCCTCCTGGTGAAGGCAAGCCCGCCCGCACGGCGTGGTTAGCTGACCCAGCGAGCATAAGCAGCAAGGGGGGGATAAATGAATAAAAAAAAAAAATTTTTAAACATTTATAAAAAAAAAAAAAAAGAATATATTATGAGAAACTGTATGCCAACAAACTAGACAACCTAGATGAAATGGACAAATTCCTAGAAATGCTCAAACAACCTACACTGATGCTACAAGAAATAAAAGAACCTAAAAAACCAATCATATTTAAAGAGATTGAATCCATCATCAAAAATCTCCCAACAAAGAAAAGTCCAGGACCAGATGACTTCACAGGTGAATTCTACCAAGCATTTTGAAAAGAATTAACACCAATCCTGTTTAAACTCTTCCAAACAACTGAAGAGGAGGGAAAATTACCCAACACATTTTATGAAGCCACCATCACCCTATACCAAAGCCAGATAAAGACACTACAAGAAAAGAAAATTACAGACCAATCTCTCTAATGAGCATAGATGCAAAAATTCTGAACAAAATACTTGCAAATCAAATCCAACAGCATATCAAAAGACTTATACATCATGACCAAGTGGGATTTATTCCTGGTATGCAAGGCTGGGTCATCATAAGAAAATTAATCAACGTAATCACCACATTAACAAATTGAAGGGAAAGAACCACATGATCATCTCAACTGATGCAGAAAAGGCATTCGACAAAATCCAGCATCCTTTTTTGATAAAAAAAAAAAAACACTTCAAAAGAGAGAAATAGAAGGAAAATTCCTCAATAGGATAAAAGGCATATATGAAAAGCCCACAGCCAACATTGTACTCAATGGGGAAAGGTTGAAAGCTTTCCTTCTAAGATCAGGAACAAGACAAGGATGCCCCTGTCATCACTGTTACTCAGCATTGTACTAGAAATTCTAGCTAGGGCAATTAGACAAAAAAAATTAAAGGTATCCAAATAGGAAAAGAGGAAGTAAAACTTTCACTATTTGTGGATGACATGATCCTATATTTAGAAAATTCTGAAATGTCTACAACAAAGCTACTTGAGTTAATAAATGAGTTCAGCAAAGTGGCAAGATTAAAGATCAACATGCAAAAATCGGTATTTTTTTTTTTTTTTACCGGGAGGTCCCGGTGATCGAACCTGGGTCCCTCCATATGGGAGATGGACGCCCAACCAGTTGAGCTACATCCGACCCCTCGGTAATGTTTTTGTACACTACTAATGAACACTCTGAGGAGGAAATCAGAGGAAAAAATTCCATTTATAATAGCAAGAGAAATACTCAAATACCAGGAATAAATGTAAGCAAATAAGTACAGAACCAATATGCAGGCAACCACAAAAAATGCTAAAAGAAATCAATGAAGACCTAAACAAATAGAAAGACACTCTGTGTTCATGGACTAGAAGACTAAATATTGTGAAGATGTCAATCCTACCCAAACTGATTTATAGATTCAATGCAATACCAATCAAAATTCCAACAGCCTACTTTACAGAAATAGAAAATTCTTTTGGAATGGAAAGGACACTGGAATATACAAAAGCATTCTAAAAAAGAAGAGCGATGTGGGAAGAATTTCACTGCCTGACCTTGAAACATATTATAAAACTACAATGGTCAAAACAGCTTTGTACTGGCATAAAGATAGACACATCAATCAGTGAAATAGAATTGAAAGTCCCAGAAATAAACCCTCGCCTCTATGGCCAACTGGTTTTCGAAAAACCTGCCAAGTCCATGTTAACCGGACAAAACAGACTCTTTAACAAATAGTGCTAAGAAAACTGGGTATCTATTACCAAGAGAATGAAGGAGGATCCCTATCTCACTCCCTATACAAGAATCAACTCAAAATGGATCAAAGATCTAAATATAAAAGCCAGGACCATAAAACTACTAGAAAAAAATGTAGGGAAACATCTTAAAGACCTTGTGGTAGGTGGTGGTTTCTTGGACCTTACACCTAAATTATGTGCAACAAAAGGAAAAATAGATAAAAGGGACCTCCTCAAAATTAAACACTTTTGCACCTCACAGGACTTTGTCAGAAGGGTAAAAAGGCAGCCAACTCAATGGGAAAAAATATTTGGGAATCACATGACCAATAAGGCTTTAATATCCAGGATATATAAAAAGATGTTACAACTCAACAATGAAAAGACAAACGACCTAATTAAAAAATGGGAAAAAGACTTGAATAGACATTTCTCCGAAGAAGAAATACAAATGGCAAAAAAAAACACATGAAGAAATGCTCAACATCACTCATGATTAGGGAAATGCAAATCAAAACTACAATGAGATATCATTTCACACCTATCAGAATGGCCACTATTAAAAAGACAGAGAACTACAAGTGTTGGAGAGGATGTGGAGAGATAGGAACACTTCTTCACTGTTGGTGGGAATGCAAGATGGTACAACCACTATGGAGGACTGTTTGGCAGTTCCTAAAAAAGTTGAATATAGACTTGCCACGTGACCCTGCAATACCACTCTTGGGTATATACCCAGAAGAACTGAGAGCAGTGACACGAACAGACATCTGCACACCGATGTTCATAGCAACATTATTTACCATTTACCATTGTTCATAGCAACATTATTTACCCAGGTGTCCATCAACTGATGAATGGATAAACAAACTGTAATGTATTCACACGGTGGAATATTATGCATTGGTAAGAAGAAATGAAGTCATAAAGCATATGACAACATGGATGAACCTGGAGGACATTATGTTGAGTGAAGCAAGCCACACACAAAAGGACAAACACTGTATGAATGCATTGCTATGAACTAAATATATTGTGTAGCATATTGTATGACCTCATTTATATGGAATGTGGGTATAAATCAATTTATAGAGATGGGATTTGATTGGTGGTTGTGTAGGGCTAGGGAAGGCCTGCTGGGGGTGTGAAGTTTTTGTTTTTGGATTAATTAAATAGTTCTGGGGTCTTTTGTTATGATGAGTTCACAGCATAGTGATTGTCCTGAAGGCCATTGATTGTTCACTTTGGATAGATCATAGGGTATGTGAATATATCTCAATAAAATTGCCTAATAAATAGATAACTAAATAATTGTGCAAGAATAACCAGAAACAGCAGCTATGTACAGCAGGGGAAAGAGAGAGAGATTGAGAGGTGAAGAATTTTCTTGTTTGTTTGTCTGTTTATTATTATTATGACTGAAATAATGAAAATGCTCTAATAATGATTGAAGTGATGAATGCAAAACTATGTGATTGTACCAAATACCACTGATTGTACACTTTGGATGAATTGTATGCTTTATTAATATGTATCAGTAAAATTGATTTGTTAAAAAAAATCAAGCTAAAAAACTGTTCCATATGTCTTTTACTCTTACCTTGACAAGTACACTTTCATAACAACAAAATTGAAGAATATGTATAAAGTGGCGTAACTGAAAGAATATAAAAAATGTCTACATTTAATGTTATTGTGTGTATCCAGTGCTCTGTTGATGGACTAGATATGGTTAGATGAGTAATAAAATTAAAACATGCATAATTAAAAATTATTATAGGGAGCGGATGAGGCTCAAGCAGTTGAGCACCCCCTCTTACATGGGAGGTTCCAGGTTCAGTTCCTGGTTCCTTCGGGGGGGGGGGGGGAAACAGAAACAAATAACAAGGAAAACAAACAATAAAACCAACTCAGGGAAGCTGATGTGGCTCAGTGGTTAAGTGCCAGCTCCCCACATATGAGGTCCCGGGTTCAATCTCTGGCCCCTGGTGCCTCAAAAAAATTTTTTTGCGTATTTATGCCATAAATTTATTTTTCTTGTCTTCATTTCAGCAAAGTCATTCTGTTGTTATGGCCAAGATGTTCATATAATTTGTTCCCTATCAATGGTAATAAGCTAAAGAAATAAAAAGTTAAGTGTAATTGTATTCAAACTCCATAAAATTGAATATATTTTCACAAAGATGTAAATTAAAGTAAATAAATTTTTTTTCGTTTTAATTATTTTATGCTTTCAAAAATTATTTTTCTAACATTTAAATTATTTGTTAACATGAAAGTGTAAATTACAAGTTAAAATTAATAAATTTTAAATAAAATTATTTATATAACGCGGAAATGTTTACATTTAATCTTTGAAATTTTAATTGAATTTCATTAAATATTTTCATAAAAATCAAGCAATATGTAATTTAAATATTCAATGTCCATCTAGCTGCCAATGTAATCTCATTTGTCATGCTTGTTATGCCTAGATATACAGATAGTCACATTTAAGAATAATATGAATTGTCTAATACAGGAAAATGTTCCTCAGCCACCATGTGTAACTGTGACTAAAGTGATATAAAACACATTGTGAGCACAAAACAAAATCACACAAGGTGTAATCAAATGTTATTTCAAATTGTCTCATCAATAAAGTTTAGCACTTTTCCTGCTAAAATTCTCCCTGCATTCCAAACAAGGGTCCATCTCCTAAGTCAGCAGCAGCACAATGCACAAATCTTCACAGCATTTGGGCACCATCTCCTTCTGTTTTAAAGACAGATGGTAAGAGATGTTGAGACACATTTCCCTGGGGCCTGAGGAGTGTTTGTGATGAGAGTGGGTGTTTATACTTAAGGCCTTTAAGCTGGCTCCCGGTGATCTCCACCCCCTAGAAATCATGCTCTTGTGTAATACCCTCCCCTTAGTGTGGGCTGTACCTAGTGACCTGAATAGAATATGACAAAAATGATAAGCTGTCACTTCTATTATGTTATAGAAGACTGACTTCCATTGTATTGGCACACTCACTTGTTGGCTTTGATGAAGTATGCTGCCCTGTTGGAAAGGCCTGTAGGTCAAGAAATGGAACGTGGTCTGGCGCCAACAGCCAGCAAGAAACTGAGGCTCTCAGTCCAACAACCTTTAAGAAACTGAATCCTGCCAATAACTCTGAGTGAATTTAGAAGCAGATCCTCCCCCATTTGAGTCTCCAGATGAGATCATTAACCAATACCTTGAGTGCAGCCTTGTGAGAGACCCTGAAGCTTCTCCAAGTTTTCTGACCTACAGAAACTGAGATAATGTGTGTTGTTTTGAGCCACTAAGTTTTGGGGTAATGTGTTACACAGTAATGGATAACTAAGGCACTATTTAAGAATTGAGCCTAGATCCTCAATAACAGAAACACTCATAAATTTTAAAAAATATTATTTTTGTTTTTATGATATATGGGACTCTCTAACTTGTGGGGCTCAGAGCAGGGTCCCCTCTTGCCTGGGTCTAAGAGCAGTAATGGGATTCATGCTGCAGTCTTCAATTTTTTTTTTCGCTAGCATCTTCACTTAAAACATTTTTTAAAACTATATTTTACAAACCTGCATTTATTTATTTATTTATTTATTTATTTATTTATTTATTTTTAAAGATTTTATTTACTTATTCATTTATCCCCCCCATTGCTGCTTGTGCTCGCTGGGTCAGCTAACCACGCCGTCCGGGCGGGCTTGCCTTCACCAGGAGGCCCCGGGAACCCAACTCAGGGCCTCCCATATGGTAAACGGGAGCCCTACTGATTGAGCCACAGCCGCTTCCCCATATATTTATTTTGACATCTAAATTTTTCCTTGTGCATTTCAATAACTGGAAAAAGTGTAAAAATGCTGGTGTATTGTAAATAATGACATTTTAAAATAAAACTGTTTACATCACTCTTTTAAATATATCCAATAGAATCTCAATGCTATAACTTTTTTTTTTTTTTTTTTTTTTGAGGTACCTGGGCCGGGGATTGAAGCCAGGACCTCATATGTGGGAAACCGGCGCTCAACCACTGATCCACATTGGCTCCCTGAGTTGGTTTTATTGTTTATGTACTTGTTTATTTTTGTTGTTGTTGTTGTTTGTTTTTAGGAGGCACTGGGACCGAACTTGGGACCTCCCATTTGGGAAGCAGGCGCTCAACCGCTTGAGACACATCAGCTCCCCAATGCTGAAACTATTTGATATCCAACATCATTCTTTTAAAAAACACATGAGGGAAGCGGCTGTGGCTCAATCAGTAGGGCTCCCATTTGCCATGTGGGAGGCCCTGGGTTCAGTTCCCGGGTCCTCCTGGTGAGGGCGGCCCGCCCGCACGGCGTGGTTGGCTGACCCGGAGAGCGCGGGCAGCAAGGGGGGGATAAATGAATAAATAAATAAAATCTTAAAAAAAAAAAAAAAAAAAATTTTTTTTCAAAAAAAAAAAACACATGAATAGGTTTTACTATCCCAATCAAGATGGTGAAGTAAGAAGCTTCTGGTCTCCATCCCTCCACAGAAGCTTTGAAAAAGAAGCAAGAACTGGCAGAAACATCATTCTCAGAGCTCCAGAAAGCAGTTAAAGGACTGCAGTAGGGGGATGGATGTGGCTCAATTGGTAGGGCGTCTGTCTCCCATATGGAGGGACCTGGGTTCGATCCCCGGGACCTCCCGGTTAAAAAAAAAAAAAAAAAAAAATCTGAAAAAAAAAAAAAAATCTATCCCCTCCCCCAAAAAAAAAAAAAATTATAAAAAAAAAGTAAAAAAAAAAAAGGACTGCAGTAAAGGACAGGCACAAAATCAAGAGAAAAGCTTCTCAAAAATGGTAGCCTCTGTGGTACCCTGGCTGGCCCTTCCCCCATCATCTCACCACTGAGTGTAGAGCCAGCTCATACTCCAGGAAGCACAGTGGCCTTCATGCACGTACTGGAAGCATGTATGTGTGGTTTGCCCAATCTGTTTGGTGGTGACCTGAGTGACTCACTGACCTAGAACTTGCCCTGCATGTAGACAGTGCCTCAGAGCTGCCCTACAGAGGGGGAGTAGTCAAGTCAGGTTGCTTGGGGCAAGAGATTGCTGGCTGTAGGACATACAGTGCAGTGCCTGAGACCATGAGGAAACTTTTTAGGGAAGAGGGTACATTTTTAACAGTATAAATGGGGGAATTCCTAAGGCCACATCCACATGCCCAAGACAAGGCACATGGGCAGAAAGAAGGACGCTTTACTCTGGCTTGGAGCTATTGTCATACAACTGATTACATGGATAAATCTTGAAGGATAGCACTTGCACAGGTTAAACTGCAAAGACTGATAAAGGTGTTTTCTTTTTTTCCTTTTTTTTTTTTTTTTTTGTTAGTGTCTGGCATTCAAGGAAAACTTTGTCATAACACCAGCTGGATACAAAGTTAGGAAACAGAGGCCACAGAGTCTAAATTTCAGTGATAATGCATTAAAATATCAAAATGTCCAGGTTTCATTAAAATGTTACAAAACAAACAAAGAAACAGGAAGCAATGGCCCAGGCAAAGAAGAAGATTAAAGCATTAGAAACCATCAGTGAGGAGACCAGACTTGGAAAATACCAGGACCAAAGACTTTAAAAATGTTCTTAAATGTGCTCAGAGAGCTAAAGGAAAACATGGACAAAGAACTGAAAGAAATCAGGGAAACCATAGAATAACACAAAGAGAATAGCAATAGAGAGAAAGTAATTATTAGAAGGAACTGAACAGAGCTGAAGACCAAAGTTACAGAAATTCTAAATTCCCTAGAGGGGTTCAATAGCAGATTTGAGCTGGCAGAAAAAAGAATCAGTGTACTTCAAGATAAGATAACAGAAATCAGCCAGTCTGAGGAGCAGAAGGAAGAAAGAATAAAGAAAAGCAAATAGAGTCTCAGGGACTGTATTAGTGACAGTTCTCTAGGGAAACAGAACCAACAGGAGATATCTGTAAATAATATGAGATTTAAAAAATTTTCTCACATGACTGTGGGGATGCTCAAGACCAAATTCCACAGGCTACAAACCAGGGGCTCTGATGCAGGTCTTTGATGAGCTCCTAGGAGACGCTGGCTGTCTGAAGTAGAAATGGGGGTTCTCACTCTGAATGCTGAAATCACTTCTCCTTTTAAGACCTTCACCTGATTGGAAGTGACAGCACTCATTGCTGATGGAAATCTCCTCAGTTGATTGTAGATGTAATCAGCCATCTATGCAATCAACTCACTGATGATTAAAGTCCATGAAATGCCTTGTATTACAATTAGCCCAGTGCTTGCTTGACCAAACAACTGGGGCACCATTACCTGGCGGAATTAACACATTAGCCTAACCATTATAGGCCACCCCTTGTCAACTTGGCAGCCATACACATCATCTTAACCATACTTAGTCTCTAAATAAAAACATTAACAGATATATATATATATATTTCCACCCAACAATATTCAACTGTACTGCATACAACCACAAATATACTAATTCCCTCCAAAATAGGGTGTAAGTCCTTAGGTAATATTCACTCTTAAACAACATCCTTAAATACTACGACATGAAACTAATACGACTTATGTCATATGATAAGAGAAAAGGTTAGGGAAGAAAACAAATGTATTCATTTTATGTACATATACAAACATACTCATAACAAAACAAGGGGGAAAAATTCATGACCAATTACAGTCTCATTTATATAACTGGTCAAATGGTCGAAGTTCATATTTATCACTACCTTCTTCCACTACCCATGTTCCACTATCCACTATCCATGTTCCCTTTACCCTCAGCAAGCACCTCAGCTGGCCATGGTTCTTTGCCTGGTGGGGTGATTCAGACTTTCATTCCTGAAGATTCTGGGCCATTGTTAGTCCTGCCTGGATTGGGTTGTTGCAATTTTCCATTGACTTTAATCACAGGGCATGGCAGTACTAAGAGATGCCCTAGGAGATCTTCTGCATTCCAGGGAAACTCTTCTTTACCTCCATTGTATAGGAGCAGTTCTATACCCGGCCCCCTTTTAGTGTTTTGTTGTTGTTGTTGTTTTAATTTACTTTATTTATCTGCCCCTTCCCTCAGATGGTATACTTGTCAGTTTGCTTGCCTTCTCCAGGAGGCATCAGGAACCGAACCCAGGACCTCCCACATGAGAGGTGAGTGCCCAAGGGGCTGAGCTACATCCACTCCCCACGGGCTGTTACGTCTGCTGGCTGCTCCTTGCAGCAGGAGGTAGCCTCTAGCTCTGTTGTGTCAGGAGGCAGCATCTGCTCTTCTTCTTTTAGTAGGTACCAGGACCTGAATCCAGAACCTCCCATGTGGTAGGTGGGTGCCCAAGTGGTTGAGCCACATCTGCTTCCCCTATTTTCCCTTGATAGTCAGAATCAATCACCCCAGCCAGTACAGTAATTCCCTTCTTTGCCTATTGATTCAGAGGTATGAGGAGCCCAAAGTGACCAGGTAGTAGTCTTAACTTCCACTTCATTGTTGTGTGCCCTGGTGAAATCACTCCTCCTTTTGGAACTAAGACCTGTAGACCAGCAGAGCTTAAAGTTGCAGGGACAGGAAGCAAAAATTTTCCTAGTGAATCACTAGGGGTAATAGTAGGTGGTGCCACTCCCATTTCCACCCCTAGATTCCTGGACCTGTGAATTCTGGCTATGGTGAAAATAGCACCATACAGTGGATGCTGATTTAGAGCATACACAGCCTTTTGGAGAACATCGCCCCAAACCTGCAAGATATTGCCACTTGGTACTGAAATTGAGTCTTCAAAAGGCCATTCCATTGTTTTATCAATCCAGCTGCTTCAGGATGATGGGGAACATGGTAAGACCAGTGAATTCCATGAGCACGTGCCCATTCCCACACATCATTTGCACTGAAATAGGTTCTTTGATCAGAAGCAATGCTGTGTGGAATGCCATGGTGGTGGATAAGACATTCGGTAAGTCCACGAATGGTAGTATTGGAAGAAGCATCGTGTGCAGGGAAGGCAAACCCTTATCCGGAGTATGTTTCTATTCCAGGTAGAACAAATTGCTGCCCCTTCCATGATAGAAGTGGTCCAATGTAATCAATCTGCCACCAGGTAGCAGGCTGGTCACCTCAGGGAATGGCGCTATATCGGGGGCTGAGTGTGTCTCTGCTGCTGGCAGATTGGGCACTCAGCAATGGCTGTAGCCATGTCAGCCTTGGTGAGGGGAAGTCCATGTTGCTGAGCCCATGCATAACTTCCATCCCTATCACCATGACGACTTTGTTCATGAGCCCATTGGGCAATGACAGAAGTGGCTGGGGAAAGAGGTTAAGTGCTAGCCATAGAGTGAGTCATCTTATCCACTTGATTATTATAATCTTCCTCTGTCTAAGTCACCCTCTGGTGAGCATTCATGTGGGACAGAAATATTTTCAGTTTTTTTTGCCCACTCAGAAAGGTCCATCCTCTTACCACTTCTCTAGACCTCTTTGTCACCAATTTGACAATCGTGTTCCTTCCAAGTCCCTGACCATCCAGCCAAACTATTGGCAATAGCCCATGAATCAGTGTTCAAACATACCTCTGGCCATTTCTCCTTCCAAGCAAAATGAACAACAAGGTGCACTGCTTGAAGTTCTGCCCACTGGGAGGATTTGCCCTTACCACTGTCCTTCAGGGATGTCCCAGAAAGGGGCTACAGTGCTGCATCTGTCCACTTTCAGGTGGTAACTGCAAATGTAAAACCATATGTAAAAGACCCAAGTTTTCTCTTCCTCAGTCAACTGATTATAAGGAACTCCCCAAGGAGCCATAGCTGTGGGCTGGGAAAGAGAAGTAATGTGGCAGGAGTGGTGACCATGGGCATTTGGGCCACTTCTCATGAAACTTACCTGAATTACCTTCAGATCTGCTCGAACCCTATCTCATATATACCACTTCCACTTTATGATGGAGTGCTGCTGTGCACGCACAACTTTATGGTTTGGTGGGTCAGACAATATCCAGCCTATGACAGGCAGCTCAGGTCTCATGGTAACTTGGTGGCCCATGGTTAAGGATTTAGTCTCTACTAAGGCCAAATAGCAGGCCAAAAGGTTTCTCAAAAGGAGAGTTGTTATCTGCAGAGGATGGCAGGGTTTTGCTCCAAAATTCTAAGGGTCTGCATCATGATTCTCCTATAGGGCCCTACTAGAGGCTTCAGATGGCATCTCTATTTGCCACTGATACTTCTAGAACCATTAGATCTGCTGGCTCACATGGCCCAAGTGACAGTACAGCTTGCAGATCATCCTAGCTTATCACAGAGCCTCATCTTGTTCAGGTCACTACTCAAAACTAGCAGTTTTCTGGTCACTCAGTAGCACACCCAAACAAGGAATGTGTTGTCTCCAAAATCTGAAGATACCAACTAAGCATTGTGCCTCTTTTTTGGTTGTAGGACAGGCCAGATGCAACCTATTATCCTCCACTTTAGAAAGTCTATCTCAACATGCCCTACTCCACTGGAAACCTAGAAATTTCACCAAGGTGGAAGGCTCCTGTATTTTCTTTTTTCAAAGATTTATTTTATTTATTTATTTTTCCCCACCTCCCTTGTTGTTTTTCACTTGCTGTGTCTGTTCATCTTCCTTGTGTCTTTAGGAGGCACCAGGAGCTGAACCCAGGACCTCTGATGTGGGAGGGAGATGCTTAATTGCTTGAGCCACCTCTGCTCCCTGCTTTGTTGTGTCTCTAATTATGTTTTTTCTTCTTGTGTCTCTTGTGTCAGCTTGCCGTGTCTGCCCGTCATGCCAACTCGCTGTCTTCTTTAGGAGGCACGGGATCCGAAAGAGCGACCTCCCATGTGGTAAGTGGGAGCCCAGTCACCTGAGTCACATCCACTTCCCACCCCTGTATTTTTGTTGGATTTATCTTCCATCCTCTCTCATGCAAATACCTTACCAATAAGTCTAGAGTCATTGCTACTTCTTGCTCACTAGGTCCAATCAGCATGATAGCATCAATATAACAAACCAGTATGATGTCTTGTGGGAGGGAGAGACAATCAAGGTCTCTGTGGACAATATTATGACATAGGGCTAGAGAGTTGATATACCCCTGAGGCAGAACAGTGAAGGTTTACTGCTGGCCTTGCCAGCTGAAAGCAAACTGTTTCTGGTGGTCCTTACTAAAGGCAATTGAGTAAAAAGCACTTGCCAGATCAATAGCTGCATACCAGGTACCAGGGGATCTGTTGATTTACTCAAACAATGATACCACATCTGGAACAGCAGCTGCAATTGGAGTCACCACTTGGTTAAGTTTACAATAATCCACTGTCATCCTCCAAGAGCTATCTGTTTTCTGCACAGGGCAAATAGAAGAGTTGATTGGGGATGTGGTGGGAATCACCGCCCCTGCATCCTTGAAGCCTTGATGGTGAATTCCTCCAGGAATCTGGTATTGTTTTTAATTTACTGTTTTGCTAGGTAGAGGCAGTTCTAGTGGCTTCCACTTGGCCATTCCTCCCATAATAGTCCTCATTCTGCAATTCAGGGATCCGATATGGGGATTCTGTTAATTGCTGAGTATGCCTATTCTAATTATGCATTCTGGAACTGGGGAAATAACCACAGAATGGTGGAACTAAATCTCCATCGGTCACCTAATCTCTGTTAGCCCCTGCTCAGACTGGTGGACCACAGTAATGTTTTGGGTCTCCTGGAATTAATGTCACTTCTGAGCCAGTGTTAAATATCTCTGAAGTGTCTGATCA
Organism: Tolypeutes matacus; assembly: GCA_026826555.1. Taxonomy (NCBI): domain Eukaryota; kingdom Metazoa; phylum Chordata; class Mammalia; order Cingulata; family Chlamyphoridae; genus Tolypeutes; species Tolypeutes matacus. The sequence continues at coordinate 21,816,428 of JAKSZT010018658.1, read as the reverse complement.
ATTCCTTTTCTCCAATGCACAGTTACCCTGGTAAAAGGCTGTAGGTCTCTTTGGGGGGGAAAACAGGGAGGAAGATTAACAGTATAAATTTTTGGCAATGTAACAGGATCCTTCCCCAAGGGGACCTGGCCTTACCCTCATTCAAGGGGCTCTGGTCTGTAACCTGTCTCAAGTCTGGGAAGTGATTAAGGGGCTGTGACTGTTTCTGTAATTCAAGGTAGGGTTTTGTTCACTAGACCTAGAACTCTTCTGCTTATGCAGATCAAGTAGAAATTTAGTAGACTGTCCATCTACTTTACTTCTGGGTATGCCATGATATATTAGCCAATTCCATAGATCTATGTGACTCAGACTCTTTTGATTGCTGCTTTGAGTCTGCCTTTCATTGTTGTAGCCACACCCACCTTATCTTTGGTGATTAAGTGCTGCTCTTGGCTTTTGCCAGACTGCGATCAGATCATCCCCATAATTTTTAAGGATCTTAGTTCTGGGACAGCAGTTCTCACAGTAATATCTGACCTACAGAGAAGAGTAACCATAGAGTTCTTCAGGGAAGATGGAGTTAGTCTCACAAATTTAATTCTCTCAGTTCTGTGTGTGTCTTCTGGACATTCCTAGGGTGGATGGGCAGGTCTTAGATGGTAAGCCCATTTTAACATTCCAATCTCTCTAAGCCTTTGGATCTCCTCATCTACCCTATTACCAGGGTAATTATGGCATCTTGACCTAAGGCATTGTATGCCATTTTTTGGTTTATGTTTCAGCCAGCCACCCAAACAAACTGTTAGAGCCCTTTCTAACTCCTTGAGCTACAGCATTGAATCTAGAATCTCTGCCTAGAGTTTTCCCCTTATGAGGTTTGCAATGATTGACAGGGCATAGGGCTGTGAATCAAGGCCCCTGTGGCATAAATTGAGGAAAGGCAGCCTCCAGCCATAACCCACCTAACTGATTGAGCAAGCCATAGCCTAGGGACAGTTCACTCCCTCCCAAGAATATACAAAATGGAGCAGATAAGGGCCAGCACTCCCTCCCCAACCAACTGCTTGCACATTCCAAGACCTCCTAACCCACGCCCCCCTGGCCATTTGGCCCCAGGCTGTACTTGGTTTCCCTGTCTATTGACATGTATATGTACTGTATAAATTCATATCCACCACCTTCCACAGGTGGGCTGAAGTTTCTCTTCAGACCCTCTCCATTGGGAGAGCTTCCCAATAAACTGCCTGCCTGCAATCGTCAGTCTCGGCATCCCAGTGAGCGCCATTTTTCTCTAATATCCATATCAATAGATTCAACCTGATCCAACTTTATATCCCTTCCACCATTATCCCATACACTGAGTATCCATTACCGCACATATTCCCTTGATTTTTGTCTCTATAAATTGGAAAACTCATGCAATTCTTTTGGAGTATAGCATACTTCGTCATGGGTTGCACTTTGTGCTTCACCTTTGGGAGCTTGTGACTTTAGTTATAGGTCTGGAAGAGAAGCAGAGTGGTGGGGGTGGGTAAGGAGAACCATTATGAGTGTCTTGCAAGCAAATTACCTCAGGGCATTCTGCTGCAATTGCATATGGTGAGACAGGATTAATCCCTTCAGGTGGGGGTTGGATGGCAGGCTCCTCAGGGCAGGGTGGAGATTGGGTGATTGTGTCCTCAGGACCAGTAGGAGGTCATGACTCCTAGGGGCAGGCTGGAGGTTGGGTAGTGCAGGCTTGACATTGGGTAATCTTCTCCTCAGGGCAAGGAGGAGGTCGGGTACCTACCTCCTCAGGGAACGCCATTGCAGTTTTTTTTTTTCTTTTCTTTTTCTTTTTATTCCATTCCAGTTTTATCTGGCAAAGTCTCGGCAGAATTTACGGTTTCAATATCCCCACTGCAGTCATCATCAACCCATATGTCTCCATCTCAATCCTCAAATTTCCACTCCTTACTAATGCCCTCACTATAACAGCAGACACCCTGCAAGGTTGAGATTTTAGTTTCCGTTAACTCTGCTACTTGCACAATGAGACTCTGGTTTTCAGAGATCTCAAGTCTGTGAGCACACATAGAAACTGATATCACTCATGGGGTGCTTAAATTGCAAATTTGAAGTCTTCAGCTCATCCCCAACCCCCTTTTTTTTTTTTTTTTTTTTTTACCGGGAGGTCCCGGGGATCGAACCCCGGTCTCTCCATATGGTAGACGGACGCCCAACTTCTTGAGCCACATCCGTTTCCCCCAACCCCTTTTTTAAAACAAGGGAGTAAAGAGTTTATTAAGAAACAAGACAAGAAAAATAGTACACAATCTGAGACGCAGATTGCAGGTGTGCTGCAGAGCGAGTCGTGAGAAAGGCTCATCCCTTTCTTTTGTAACTATATCCAGCATATTTAGGAATAGCCAGCCAAAACCATTTTACCTTTTAACTCCACAGAATTCTTTTAAAGTATTAAAAGCACTCTCACACAGATCCTTGCGTCTTACAAGCATGGAAGTAATCGTATCCAGTGGTGATATTTTGCATATCTCTATTGCCAAGTGTGGTGGTTAGGCAAATATGTCAACTCGGCCAGGTAATTGTATCCAGGTGTTTGTTCCAGCAAGCACTGGGCTAATTGTAATAAAAGAGCATTTATGGACTTCAATCACCAGTGAGTTTACTGCTGGATGGCTAATTACATCTGCATCAATCAGGAAGATTACATCATCAATGGGTGGCGCTTTTATCCAATCAGTTGAGTGACCTAAAAGCGGAAGTGATTTCAACATTCAGAGAGAATTTCCCAGCTCTTCGTTGGGCAGGCAACTTCTCCCAGAAACTCATCAACAACCTTTCATCAGACCTTCATCGGAGCCACTGGTTTGCAGCCTGCCTGCGGAACCTGGACTTGGGCATCCCCACGGTCACGTGAGAGACTCTTTTAAAATTTCATATTATTGACAGATATCTCCTGTTGATTCTGTTTCCCGAGAGAACCCTGACTAATACAGCTGGACTGGAACAAGAGGAAGCCCTGCGACAGGTCCAGGCTGCTGTGCAAGCTGCACTACCACTTGGACCATATGATCCAGCAGATCCAATGGTGCTGGAAGTTTCAGTGGCAAATAGAGATGCTGTCTGGAGCCTTTGGCAGGCCCCTATAGGGGAATCACAACGCAGACCCTTAGGATTTTGGAGCAAAGCCTTGCCATCCTCTGCAGATAACTACTCCCCCCCCCCTTTTTTTTTTTTTTAAGGCTTTGATCAGAGCTGTAATCTTCTCATTCATCTCTTCTCACACTGGAGAGAGAGTGTGGCAAGTGCTTTAGTTCCAGCTCTGTTCTTCAAGTCCACTGGAGATTGCACACAGGAGAGAAGCCTTTTAGGTGTAATGAGTGTGAAAAGGGCTTCAGCCAAAGCACACACCTTCACATTCACCAGAGAGTCCACACAGGAGAGAAACCCTACAGATGCAATGTGTGCAGAAAGGATTTTGCATACAGTTCAGTTCTTCACACTCATCAGAAAGTTCACACAGGAGAGAAACCCTATAAATGTGATGAGTGTGGTAAGGGCTTCAGTCGGAATCAGATCTTCATGTTCATCTCAGAGTCCACACAGGAGAGAGGTCCTTTGGCAGGCCTTGGACTCCAACTATACTACTCCCCTTTTGAGAAGCAGCTTTTGGCTTGCTACTGGGCCTTAGTAGAGACTGAACGCTTAACCATGGGCCATCAAGTTACCATGAGACCTGAGTTGCCCATCATGAGCTGGGTATTGTCTGACCCACCAAACCATAAAGTTGGGCATGCACAGCAGCACTCCATAATAAAGTGGAAGTGGTATATACGCGATAGGACTCGAGCAGGTCCTGAAGGCACAAGTAAGTTACATGAGGAAGTGGCCCAAATGCCCATGGTCACCACCCCTGCCATGTTACCTTCTCTTTCCCAGCCCACAGCTTTGGCCTCTTGGGGAGTCCCTTACAATCAGTTGACTGAGGATGAGAAAACTTGGGCCTGGTTTACAGATAGTTCTGCACAATATGCAGGTACCACCCGAAAGTGGACAGCTGCAGCACTGCAGCCCTTTTCTGGGATATCCTTGAAGGATAGCAGTGAGGGCAAATCCTCCCAGTGGGCAGAGCTTCGAGCAGTGCATCTAGTTGTTCATTTTGCTTGGAGGAAGAAATGGCCAAAGGTGCGTTTGTACACTGATTCATGGGCTGTTGCCAATGGTTTGGCTGGATGGTCAGGGACTTGGAAAGAACATGATTGGAAAATTGGTGACAAGGAGGTCTGGGGAAGAGCTATGTGGATAGATCTTTCTGAGTGGGCAAAAAACATGAACATATTTATGTCCCACGTGAATGCTCACCAGAGGGTGACTTCAGCAGAGGAAGAGTTTAATAATCAAATAGATAAGATGACCCGCTCTGTGGCTAATGCTCAGCCTCTTTCCCCAGCCACTCCTGTCATTGCCCAATGGGCTCATGAACAAAGTGGCCATGGAGGTAGGGATGGAGGTTATGCTTGGGCTCAGCAACATGGACTTTCCTTCACCAAGGCTGACTTGGCTACAGCCACTGCTGAATGCCCAATCTGCCAGCAGCAGAGACCCACACTCAGCCCCAGATATGGCACCATTCCTCGAGGTGACCAGCCTGCTACCTGATGGCAGGTGGACTACATTGGGCTACTTCCATCATGGAAGGGGCAGAAATTTGTTTTAACTGGAATAGACACATACTCTGGCTATGGGTTTGCATTTCCGGCACGCAATGCTTCTTCCAAAACTACCATCCGTGGACTTACCGAATGTCTTATCTACTGCCATGGCATTCCACACAGCATTGCTTCTGATCAAGGAACCCATTTCACAGCAAATGATGTGTGGGAATGGGCACATGCCCGTGGAATTCACTGGTCTTACTATGTTCCCCATCACCCTGAAGCAGCTGGATTAATAGAACGGTGGAATGGTCTTTTGAAGACTCAATTATGGCACCAACTAGGTGGCAATACCTTGCAGGGCTGGGGCAATGTTCTCCAGGAGGCTGTATGCTCTGAATCAGCATCCTCTCTATGGTGCTGTTTCTCCCATAGCCAGGATTCATGGGTCCAGGAATCAAGGGGTGGAAATGGGAGTGGCACCACTCACTATTACCCCTAGTGACCCACTAGGAAAATTTTTGCTTCCTGTCCCTGAAACCTTAAGTTCTGCTGGTCTACAGGTTTTAGTCCCAAGAGGAGGAATGCTGCCACCTGGGAACATAACAGTGATTCCATTGAACTGGAAGTTAAGACTGCCACCTAGCCACTTTGGGCTCCTCTTACCTGTGAATCAACAGGCAAAGAAGGGAATTACTGTACTGGCTGGGGTGATTGATCTGGACTATCAAGGGGAAATAGGACTACATCTACATAATGGGGGTAAAGAAGAGTTTGCCTGGAATGCAGGAGATCCTCTAAGGCGTCTCCTAGTCCTGCCATGCCCTGTGATTAAAGTCAATGGAAAATTGCAACAAACCAATTCAAGCAGGACTAACAATGGCCCAGAATCTTCGGGAATGAAAGTTTGGGTCACCCCACCAGGCAAAGAACCACGGCCAACTGAAGTGCTTGCTGAAGGTAACGGGAACATGGAATGGGTAGTGGAAGAAGGTAGTGATAAATATGAACTTCGACCACATGACCAGTTACAGAAATGAGGACTGTAATGGTCATCAACCCTTCTTCCATGTTTCGTTGTGAGTATGATTGTATATGTACACAAAATGAATTTCTTTGTTTTCTTCCCCAACATTTTCCCTTATCATGAAAAGTTGTATTAATTCCACATCATAACCTTTAAGGATGCCAAGTTTAAGAGTGACTATTATGGGAAGCGGCTGTGGCTCAATCAGTGGGGCTCCCGTTTACCATATGGGAGGCCCCGGGTTCGGTTCCCGGGGCCTCCTGGTGAGGGCAAGCCCGCCCGCACGGCGTGGTTGGCTGGCCCAGCGAGCACAAGCAGCAAGGGGGGGATAAATGAATAAATAAATAAAATCTTTAAAAAAAAAAAAAAAAAAAAAGAGTGACTATTATCCAAGGACTTGCACCCTGTTCTGTGGGGAATTAATGCGTTTCCGGTTGTATGCAGGGGAGTTGAACATTGTTAGGTGGAAATATATATGTATGCTTGTCTGTTATTGTTTTTACTTAGAGACTAAGTATGGTTTAGAGTAATGTGTATGATTGCTGAGTTGACAAGGGGTGGACTGTGGTGGTTAGGCTAATATGTCAACTTGGCCAGGTAATTGTGTCCAGGTGTTTATTCCAGCAAGCACTGGGCTAATTGTAATAAAAGAGCATTTATGGACTTCAATCACCAGTGAGTTTACTGCTGGATGGCTGATTACATCTGCATCAATCAGGGAGATTACATCATCAATGGGTACTTTTATCCAATCAGTTGAATGACTTAAAAGCGGAAGTGATTTCAACATTCAGAGAGAATTTCCCAGCTCGTCGTTGGACAGGCAACTTCTCCCAGAAACTCATCAACGATCTTTCATCGGACTTTCATCAGAGCCACTGGTTTGCAGCCTGCCTGCGGAACCTGGACTTGGGCATCCCCATGGTCACGTGAGAAACTTTTTTAAAATTTCATATTATTGACAGATATCTCCTGTTGATTCTGTTTCCCGAGAGAACCCTGACTAATACACCAAGTCATGCCATGGACTGTCAGTCACCTCTTGATTATTGGAAAGGGAGTCATTAGTGCCTTTGAATCTAATCAGACTAGAGAGTTAACTGCAAAAATCCCAGAGCCAATTCAGAAATCCCATTTTTAAGATTCTGTGTCTCAAGAACCATTCCCAGCACCAAACTATATTAGTCAGGGTTCTCTAGGAAACAGAACCGACAACAGATATCTATAAATAGTATGAGATTTTATAAAATTGTCTCACATGACCGTGGGGATGCACAAGTCCAAATTCCACAGGGCAGGCTGCAAACCAAGGACTCTGTTGAAGGTCCTTGATGAGTTCCCAGGGGATGCAGGCTGTCTGAAATAGTAATGGGAATTCTCTCTCTGAATGCTGAAATCAATTCCTCTTTTAAGGCCTTAAACTGTTTGGATAAGACATCATTCATTGCTGATGGAAATCTCCTTAGGTAATTATAGATGTAACCGCCATCTATGCAATCAACTCACTGATGATTAAAGTCCATGAAGTGCCCTTGTATTATAATTAGCCCAGTGCTTGCTTGACCAAACAACTGGGTACCATTACCTGGCTGAGTTGACACATTAGCCTAACCATCACAGGGACCTTTGGGATCCCATTAAGTGTACCAATATACACATTGTAGGAGTTTTAGGAGAAGAAAGAGTGAAAGAGGAATAAAGAATTTTCAAAGAAATAATGGCTTAAAACTTCCTACACATTCAAGATGCTCAACAAAACCTAAACAGGATAAACCCAAATAGGGCATCTTATAATCAGACTCTTGAATGCGAAAGATAAAGAGATAATTTGAGGGAGCAGATGTAGCTCAAATGGTTTAGAGCCTGCTTCCCACATAGGAGGTCCTGAGGTCAGTCCCTGGTACTTCCTAAAAACAAAACAGACAACAAACAAACAAACAAAAAAACTTGGGGAAGCTGATGTAGCTCAGTGGTTGAGCACTGGCTTCCTACATACAAGGTCCCCAGTTCAATCCTCAGCCCCAGTACCTCAAGAAAAAAAAAGAGAGATAATTCTGGAGTGTTGAAGTAACATGGCATCAGAGAAGCTCAGGCAGGGTGCAGCTCTTGCAAAATAAGGGAGAAGGTATAGAAGTAGCTCAAGGGAGCTTCTTTGGGGACCTCTGCAGGCCAGGAAAGTGCCACCTGCATTGTCCAGGAGGGACTGGGGACACAGAGATGGAGAAGCCAAAGGGAAAACCATGAGTTGATGACCCTGCTGCTAGGGCCGCCCCACCCCCACCTCCTGAAGGTGAACAACCTTGGTAAAACCTGTGGCTCAGCAGCCAGTAGAGAGGGAAAGGACAGATTCTTCCATAGGAAAAAGGAGAGTGTGGTGGAGGGCTGACTGTGGTTTCTCTTCAGCAGATGTAACTAGCATAACTTGCTAGCTCAGAAGAGTCAGTGGAATTTGAAGGATTCTCTCTGTGGAAGGGTTTGCCAATAAGCACCATTTACTGGCCAGCATTGAAAGTCAAGGAAGACAGACTGGTCCATCCCAAATCTTTCCCTGGCACAGCAGACCTGGTTGGGCCCCATTAGTGGCTCTCTGCCACAGTTTTGATACTTAAACAGGGCAGTATTAAAGTTTTAGAAAAAATTAAACTATAAAAGAAGAGCTGTGTAATAAAACCACTAGGCAAGGGAGAGAAATTGATCAACAAAGCAAAATCATCAACATAAGCAGATGCCTAGATATCAACATAAGATAACAACCCACATGAAGAAACAGGAAGATATGGCCCAAAGGAACAAGCCCAGAATCTAGATGAGACTCAGGATTTAAGACAACTAATAAATGATGTTCAAACAAACTTCCTGTATTTTTCAGCCAAAGGGGTGCTGATGCAAAGTACCATAAATCTGTTGGCTTTTATAAAGGGTATGTGGGATAAAGGCTTATAGTCCCAAGGCTGTGGGAAGTCCAACCCAACATACCATAATAGCTACTTTCTCACCAAAGCCGGCTGCCACGTGTTGAAGCAAGATGGCGAGCAATCTCTGCTCAGTCTCTCAGGGCTTCCTATATCAGTCTCTGGCATTGGTCTCATTTCTTTCCAGTCCTTCTAAGCTGCTCAGCTGCTCTATTCTCTTCAGCTGCAAACTATTAGGTGAACGGCTCATCTCTTCCCGGGGCCCCAGGATCAAACATGACAGAGCTCCCTCTCTCTTCTTGTGTCTTCTTGAGTGAATGTCCATTTATATCAGCCCACCAAGGGGGTGTGGACTCAACCTGAGTCATGCCCTACTGATGTGGTCGAATAAAAAGCCCTAAATTGATTTTATCAAGTAAACTTAAAATCGTTGAGTTTAATACAATCAAAGGGTATCACATCCAGACGAATAGATTAGTTTACAAACATAATCTTCCTCTTTTTGTGATTCATAAATAATCTCAAACTGCCACACCTCGTTAATCAGTTTAAGGAGATGAAGGAAAATATGACTAAAGAGATAAAGCATATTAAGGTCACACTGTGTGAGCATAAAGAACAATTTGAAAGTCTGCAAAAGAATGTAACAGAGCTTATGGGAGTGAAAGACACAGTGGATGAGATTAAAAATACATTGGAGTGGGGAATAAGCAGCAAGATGGCAGCAGAGTAAGGAGCTCCTAGAGTCAGCTCATGCTATAGGGCAGTTAGTAATCACCCAGAGCAATCTAAAGCACCTGTTAGGGGGCTCCAGGAGACCAGAAGAGCATCCTGCAGCATTCTTGAAAGAATGGCCCTGCACCAGCCTCTCTGGGTAACTGTAGGTACATTCAGCTGGCACAGACTGACTAATTGGAAGTCTACTGGGGCAACTGTGGTCATTTTGGACCCACATGGCATAGATTGCTGCCCACACCTGCAGCTCCATCCCCACCCCAGGCAGGGGAGGAAAGGGTGTGAACTTCATCAGTCTCTCTGGGCAACTACATTCTAGGCCTGCACAACTTGGATTATTACACATGGTTGTGGCTCTGTCCCTACCTCTAGCAAAGGAGAAAGGTGGGAGAAGCTTCAACGGTCCCTGGGGCAATGCAGGCAGCTTGAGCTGCCACAGCTTACAGCACCAACTACATCTTCAGCTCCTACTACACAACCAGCAAGGGAGAAAGGGTAAGAAAGCCCTAAACTAAAGAGAGAAACTGCACCCAGAATAAATACATATAGTAAGCCAGATGCCAAGACACCAACAAAAAAATTACAATCCATACCAAGAAACAGGAAGATATGGCCAGTTAAAAGAACAGGATAAGCCTCCAGGTGACATAGAGGAGTTGAGACAACTAATCATAGATGTTCAAACAAATCTCCTTTGTTTGATGAGATTCAATGAGATGGCCAAAGAGATTAAGGATATTAAGAAGATATTGGATGAGCACAAAGAAGAATTTGAAAGCATACATAGAAAAATAGCAGATCTTATGGGAATGAAAGGTGCAATAAATGAAATTAAAAATACAATGGAATCATATAACAGCAGATTTGAGGAGGCAGAAGAAAGGATTGGTGAGCTTGAAGACATGGCCTCCAAAAGTGAACATACAAAAGAAGAGATGAAGAAAAGAATGGAAAAAAATTGAACAAGAGCTCCGGGAACTAAACGAAGCAAGAGACGTACAAACATACATGTCATGGGTATCCCAGAAGGAGAAGAGAAGGGAAAAGGGCAGAAGGAATATTTCAAGAAATGGTAGAAAATTTCCTAACCCTATTGATGGACGTAGATATCCATGTCCAAAATGCACAATATACTTCCATCCAAATAAATCTGAATAGACCAGCTCTGAGACAAATGCTAATCCGAATGTCAAATGCCGCTCTTTCCCTGCTGCCCCGGAGATATGCAGAGGAGGAAGCTTGGGTGATTTCAAGATTCGGTTCCACCCGTAATCCACCGCCATGACCGAGGAAGGCATTGTTGCTGGAGGTGTAATGGACGTTAACACTGCGTTACAAGAGGTGCTAAAAACCGCCCTCGTTCACGATGGCCTAGCACGTGGAATCCGCGAAGCTGCCAAAGCCTTAGACAAGCACCAAGCCCATCTTTGTGTGCTTGCGTCTAACTGCGATGAACCCATGTATGTCAAGCTGGTGGAGATCCTTTGTGCTGAGCACCAAATCAACCTAATTAAGGTTGACAACAACAAAAAACTAGGCGAATGGGTAGGCCTCTGTAAAATCGACAGAGAGGGGAAACCCCATAAAGTAGTTGGTTGCAGTTGTGTGGTTGTTAAGGACTATGGCAAAGAATCTCAGGCCAAGGATGTCATCGAAGAATATTTCAAGTGCAAGAAACAAACAAATAAAAAACTTTGCTCTCAAAAAAAAAAAAAAAAAAAAAAAAAGAATGTCAAATGCCAAAGACAAAGACAAAGAGAAAATTCTGAGAGAAGCAGGAGAAAAGCAATATATAGTATATAAGGGATGCCCAATAAGATTAAGTGCTAATTTCTCATCAGAAACCATGGAGGCAAGAAGACAGTGGTATGCTATATTTAAGATACTGCAAGAGAAAAATTTCCAGCCAAGAATCTTATATCTGGCAAGATTGTCTTTCAAAAATGAAGGCGAGTTTAGAATATTCACAGATAAACAGAAACAGAGAGTTTGTAACCAAGAGACCAGCTTTGCAGGAAATACTAAAGGGTGTGCTACAGTCTGAAAAGAAAAGACAGGATAGAAAGGCTTGGAAGAGAGCTTAGAAGTGAAGATTATATCAGCAAAGGTATCTGAAAGTTTCAAAAGAGTGGTGAAAATAAAATATGACAGATAAAACCCAAAGTTCAAAATGGGACTGAATAACACAGTAAACCCAGAGGTAGATGAGAATTGTGGTTGATGGCACAGATGCAAGAGTGTCCTTTGTGAACTAGAGCAGATGTACATCACTATTGCAGGGTGGTGGGAATATGGAGAAGCATGGGAAAAATACAACTGGAGTGACCTATGGACTGAGGTTAACAACAATATTGTAATATTCGTGCATCTATGCTAAAGAGGTACTGTATTGATAATGGAGAAGTATGGAAAAAGAGTGCCAAATGTATGCTATGGACCATGGTTAGTGGTGATAGTCTGATGATATTATCTCATAATATAACAAATGTTCCACCAAGGTGTGGTGTGTTGACAGAGGTGTGTTGTATGGGAATTCCACACATGTGCATGATTGTTTTGTAAGTTCACAACTTCTGTAATAAAATATATATATATTTAAAACAGGGTGAGTTGGGGGAAAAAATACACCAAATGTAAGATATAGACTATAGTTAGAAAAAAATATATTAAAGAAATATAAGAGCAGATTTGAAATGTTAGAAGAACGAATAAGTGAATTTGAAGACAGGGCATTTGAAATTAAAAAGACAGGAGAAAAGACAGAGAAAAGAATGCAAAAATTGAACAAGGTTTCAGGGAACTAAATGACAACATGAAACACACAAACATACGCATTATAGGTGTCCTAGAAGGAGAAGACAATGGAAAGAAGTAGAAAGAATATTTGAGGAAATACTGACTGAAAATTTTTCAACCCTTTTAAAAGACATGAATATCAATATTTAAGAAGGACAACATACCCCCAAACAGAATAAATCCTAATAGACCTACTCTGAGGCACCTGCTGTTCAGACTGCCAAAGGCCAAAGATCAAGAGAGGATTTTGAGAGTAGCAAGAGAAAAACAATGTATTACTTACAAGGGAGCCTTAATAATTATTAAGCTCTCTCCTCACAAACTGTGGAGGCAAGAAGGCAGGGGTGCAATATATTTAAAGTACTGAAAGAGAAAAACTGCCAGCCAGGAATTTTTTATTGGCAAAACTATCCTTCAGAAATGAAGGTGAGTTTAAAGTCTTTACAGACAAAAACTGAGAGAATATATTACTAAGAGACCAACTCTACAAGAGATATTAAATGCTGTCTTACAGCCTGATAGGAAAAGACAAGGGAGAGAGTCCTAAAGAAGAGGGTAGAATAAAGAATATAAAAGAAATTGAAAGGGTTAAAGGGCAGACAATAGTAAGATATGATAACAGAAAGCCAAGGGATAAAATGGACAAAGTAAGTAATGCCTTTATAGTAGTAATACTGAATGTTAATGGATTGAACTCCCCAATTAAAAGACATAGACTGATAGAATGCATAAAAAAAAACACATAAGCCATGTTATTGTTGTCTACAAGAGACTCACCTCAAAGCAAGGACACAATCAGGCTGAAAGTGAAATGTTTGTAAAAGATATTCCATGCTAATTGCAACAACAAAAAAAGAGCAGGTGTAGTGATACTAATATTGGATAAAAAAATTTTAAATGCAAAACTGTTATAGGAGATAAAGTAGGTTACTATATATTAATAAAAGGACAATTCACCAAGAAGAAATAACAATAATAAATATTTATGCACTTACCATAGATGCCCAAAAATACACAAGAAACACACTGGCAAAATTGAAGGGAGAAATAAACCTCTATAAAAATATTGGAGACTTCATTACTCCATTCTCAGCATTAGACAGAACATCTGGACAGAGGATAAAGAAAGAAACTGACAGCTTGAATAATATGATAAATGAACTAGATCTAATTGACATTTATATAGCATTACACCTCAAAACAACAGGATATTCATCCTTCTCAAGTGCTCATGGATTTTTCTCCAGGATAGACCATATGTAGGGACATAAGTCAGATCTCAATAAATTTAAAAATATTTAAATTATACAAAACACTTTCTCTTATCATAATGGAATTAAGTTGGAAATTAATAACAGGAAGAAAAAGAGAAAATTCACAAATATATGGAGATTAAACAATATACTCTTTTTTTTTTTCTTATTACTGAGAGTTTTTATTTTAATCTCATTAAAAGATCTGTACTATACTTATTCAGACATGGATTTTAATAGTCATATATCACTCTTATTTGTCAAAAACATGATGAAAATATAAGTGAAATATAAACAATATACTCTTAAATAATCAGTTGTTTAAAGAAGAAACTACAAGAGAAGTCAGTAAATATCTCAAAACAAATGAAAACGAGAACACAACATACCAAAACCTATGGGACACAGCAAATGCAGTACTGAGAGGGGAAATTTATAGCCCTCAATGCTTATATTAAAAAAAAAAGAAAGAGCTAAATGCATACCTGGAAGAATTATAAAAAGTACAGCAAACTAATCCCAAAGCAAGCAGAAAGAAAGAAATAATAAAGATTAGAACATGATATGGGAAAAAAAACAACAGAGAAATCAACAGAACTAAAATCTGGTTCTTCGAGATGATCAACAAAACCAATAAACCCTTAGCTAGACAACAAAGAGAAAAAGAGAGAAGACTCAAATAATAAAATAAAAAATGAGAAGGATGACATTACCACTGACCCAGCAGAAATAAAAGAGATCATAAGAGGATACTATGAACAACTGTATGCCAACAATCTAGACAATATTGATAAAATGGACACATTTTTGGAAACAAATGAACAAACCACACTGATCCTAGAAGAAATAGAAGATCTCAATAAACCAATTACAAGTAATGAAATTGAAAGTCATCAAAAACCTCCCCAAAATGAAAAGTCCAGGACTTTTTAACAGCTTCATAGGTGAATTCTACCAATCATTTAAAAAAGATCAAATACCAATCTTGCTCAAACTCTTCCAAAAACTTGAACAGGAAGGAACACTATCAAACTCACTCTATGAAGCTAACATCACCCAATTACCAAAGCCAAATAAAGATATTACAAAAAAAGAAAATGACAGACCAATTTCTTTAATAAATATGGATGCAAAAATCCTCAACAAAATACTTGCTAAATGAATCCAAAAACACATTTAAAAAATTATACATCATGATCAAGTGGGCTTTATACCAGTTATGCAAGAGTGGTTCAACATAAGACAATCAATCAGTATAATATACCACATTAGTAAATTGAAAAAGAAAAATCACATGATCATTTCAATTGATACAGAAAAAGCATTTGACAAAATACAATATCTTTCTTGTTAAAAACACTCTAAAAGATAGGAAGAGGGGGTGGGTGTGGCTCAAATGGTTGGGCGTCCGTCTGCCATATGGAGGGACCTGAATTCGTTCCCCGGGACCTCCTGGTAAAATAAAAAATATATATAGAAGGCGCATGGGCTGCCAGGCCCCGGGAGCCACGTAGCAAGATGATGACGTAACAGGAGAGAGACGCAGGGGAGAGTCAAGACAAGATGCTTCGAAAGCTCTGAAAGCTCCGAAAGCTCTGAAAACCAGGAGCCGAGGTGGCACAGTTGGCAGAACACCTCTCTCCTACATCAGAGTTCTTCAGGATCGAATCCTGGTGAAGACTGGATGAAAAGAGATGGCAGGAAACAGACACAGAGAATTGCCCAGAGAATGGACATAAAACAGCAAATGGGGAAGGGGGGGTTTAAAATGGATAAAGTAAATAAATAAATCTTTAAAAATAAAGATAGGGGAAGCGGCTGTGGCTCAATCAGTAGGGCTCCCGTCTACCGGGGCCTCCTGGTGAGGGCAGGCCCGCCACGGCGTGGTTAGCTGACTCAGCGAGCGCAAGCAGCAGGGGGGTGATAAATGAATAAATAAATAAAATCTTTTAAAAAAATAAAAATAAAGATAGGAAGAGAAGGAAACTTTCTCAATATGATAAAATATATATAAGAAAAAGCCACAGACAACATTGTATACTTAATGGTGAAAGACTGAAAGCTTTTCTACTGAGATCGGGTACAAGACAATGATGCCCATTCTCTCTACTGTTATTCAATATTGTGCTAGATGTTCTAGCTAGAGCAATTAGGCCTGAAAAAGAAATAAAAGGCACCCAAATAGGAAAGGAAGAAGTAAAACTTTCACTATTCACTGATGATATGATCCTATTCTTAGAAAATCTCCCCAAATCCACAACAAAACTATTAGAACACACTGACAATTTCAGCAAATAATAAATCTTAAAATATATATATATATCTATATATAGATATCTATATATACACCCTATGGTCAAGTGATTTTTGACAAGCTTATCAAAGCCATTCAGCTGTTCACAATAGCCTATTCAATAAATGGTGCTGGGAAAACTGGATATCCATATTTAAAAGACAGAAAGAGGACCCCTATCCCACACCTTATACAAAAATTAATTCAAAATGGGTCAGTGGGGGAGCGGGTGTAGCCCAGTGGTTGAGCACTTGCTTCCCATGTACGAGGTCCTGGGTTCAATCTCCAGTACCTCCTTAAAATAAATAAATAAATAAATAAATAAATAAATAAATAAATAAATAAAGATGAAGAAATATGGAAACTTATTAATAATGGATCAAGGAACTAAAGATAAAAACTAGAACCATAAAACTCTTAGAAGAAAATGTAGGGAAACATCTTCAAGAGCTTATGGTTGGTGTGGTTTTTGGACCTCACACCCAAAGTATAAGCAACAAAAGAAGAAATAGCTAAATGAGACTGCCTCAAAATTAAATATTTCTTAAAAAAGCAGTTTTATTGAGATATATTCACATACCATACAGTCTATCCAAAGTGTACAATCATCTCTCAGTCCCGCTATCCTTCCCCTGCCCTACATAACCACTAACCTAATTACATTTTTATAAATTGATTTATATTTACATTTTTATAGCAAATCAATTTTATTGATATATATTAATAAAGCATACAATTCATCCAAAGTGTACAACCCATGGTATTTTTTTTTTTTTTTTTTTAAGATTTTATTTATTTATTCATTTATTCCCCCCTTGCTGCTTGTGCTCGCTGGGTCAGCTAACCACGCCATGCGGGCGGGCTTGCCTTCACCAGGAGGCCCCGGGAACCGAACCCGGGGCCTCCCATATGGTAAACGGGAGCCCTACTGATTGAGCCACAGCCGCTTCCCGCAACCCATGGTATTTTGTATAATCACATAGTTGAGCATTTATCACCTCATTCACCATTAGAGCACTTTCATTATTTCAATAATAATAAACAAATAAACAAATAAACAAACAAGAAAATTCTTCACATCTCAATCTCTATGCTTCCCAAGCTGCTATTTCTAGCTATTCTTGCACAATTATTTATTTTTTAAGCAGTTTTATTGAGATATATTCATATACTGTAAGATAATTGTGTATAATCAATGGCTTTTAGTATATAATCACAATGTTATGCATTCCTCATCACAAAAGTTTTTAGAACAACTTCATTACACCAAAAAGAAAAACTCCACTCCTCTTAGCAGTCCTTTCCCAGCCCTACATAACCACTATCCTAGCTTCATCTTTTTTTTTTTTTAATTCATTAACAATCAAGAATTTATTAGTGGGTATATTTGCATGCAGTATACAGTGGTACTGTACAGAACCAAATACAGATTATGATTTGCTTCTATACTGTAGTGAAACATATCATAATATAATTAGATAATGAAATAACATTTTAAACATATATGTTTAATAAAAATAAACCTTAACAAAATAAAATGATACCTAACAAAATAAAATAAGCAAAAAGCAATTAAAAAAAAAGATTTATTTACCCTCCCCCATTGTTTACACTCGCTGTCTGCTCCCTGTCCATTCACTGTGTGCTCTCTGTGTCTGCTCACCTTCTCTTTAGGAGGCACCAGGAACCAAACCTGGGGCCTCCCATGTGGGAGAATGGTGCTCAGTTTCTTTTTTCTTTTTTTTTTTTTTTTTTTACATTTCTCAATTAAATGTAATGGATACATATAAAAATTTTTTTTGAATCAAACAATATGTTACACAATATATTTGGTTCGTCTAACTTCATCTTTATAAATTATTTTATATTTATATTTTATATAAATGGAGTCATGCAATATGTAGTACTTTGTGTCTGGTTTCTTTCACTTAGGATAATTTTTTTGTCTGATATTAACATCTTATAGTATTAACATACATTTGTTCAATTTCAAAGAAAAACAACCTTATATAAGCAATTTTACCCATATTTATATTTCACATGCAGTTTTGTTATGCTATACACTTCCATGTTACATTTTTTAGCTTTCCTTTTGGTAATATGCATAACCTTAGACTTTTCTTTTAAACCCCTTTCATACTCACATAATAGTACTGCTAGTTACAGATATTATGTTATGCTTTCATCTTTTCTATTCATTTCCAAAGATTAACACATATCCTTTTTACCAATTCTGCACAAGTTAAACCTCAGCTTTACATTCTCTTACCTCATTCTATTTTCTGGTGACCCATGTTCAAGTTATTAACTCCATGAGGTTACACAATATATTTAGTTCATAAAAGCACAATAATACAGTATTTGTCCTTTTGTGAAAGGCTTGCTCCACTCAACATAATGCCCTCCAGTTTCATCCATGTTATCATAAGCTTCACAACTTCATTTCTTCTTATAACTGTATAATATTCCATTGTGTGTATACAGCACAGTTTGTTTATCCATTCATCTGTTGATGGACACCTGGGTTGTTTCCATCTTTTGGCAATCACAAATAAAGCTGCTATGAATATGTCTTTTCATGTCACTGCTCTCAATTCTTCTGGATATATACCCAGTAGTGGTATTGCCGGGTATATTAGTCAGCCAAAGGGGTGCTGATGCAAAATACCAGATATCTGTTGGCTTTTATAAAGGATATTTATTTGGGATAAAGAAGCTTACAGTTACCAGGCCAAAAAGCATAATTTACTTCCCTCACCAAAGTCTGTTGCCACGTGTTGGAGCAAGATGGCTGCTGACATCTGCCAAGAGTTCAGGCTTCCTGGGTTCCTCTCTTCCCATGGCTTGTTTCTCTCTGGGCTCAGCTGCCCTGTTCTCTCCACAAGTCCAGCTGTAGACTATCAGGCGATCAGCTCTGTCTCTCTTCCAAGGGCTCGATTTTCTCGGGGCTCAGCTGCTCTGCTCCTCTGTGTGCTTATTTTCCTCAAAACTCCACCTCAAAACTCCAAACTCCCTTCTCTGCAGTGAGGTTTCTCTGTGAGTCTCCACCCACCAAGGGGGTGGAGATGCAACATCCTACTGACGTGTCCCAATCAAAGACTTAATCATTATTTAATCAAGTAAAAGTGAAACCTTTGAATCCAATATAATCTAATATGCCCTGAGGGACAGACCAGTTTACAAACATAATCCAATATCTATTTTTGAAATTCATAAGCAATATCAAACTGCCACACTGGGTCATGTGGCAAATCTGTATTCAACTTCTTTAGGAACTGCCAACAGCCCTCCACAGTGGTTGTACCATTCTGTATTTCCACCAATAGTGAATAAGTGTTCCTATCTCTCTACATCCTCTCCAACACTTGTAGTTCTCTGTCTTTTTAATAATGGCCCTTCTAATAGGTGTGGAATGATACCTCATTGTAGTTTTGACATATATTTCCATAATTGCTAGTGATGTTGAACATTTTTTTCATGTATTTTTTTGCCATTTGTATTTTTTTCTTTGGCTAAATGTCTGTTCAAGTCTTTTGCCCATTTTTAAATTGGGTCATTTGTCTTTTTGTTGTTGAGTTGTAGCATCTTTTTTTATAGCATGGATATTAAACTCTTATCGGACATGTGATTTCCAAATATTTTTCCCATTGAGTTGGCTGCCTTTTCACCCTTTTGACAGTCTTTTGAGGTACAAAAGTGTTTAATTTTGAGGAGGTCCCATTTATCTATTTTTTTCTTTTGTTGCTTGTGCTTTGGGTGTAAGATCCCATAGGGCAGAGGATGGAACTTACCACAAGATCTTGAAGATGTTTCCCTACATTTTCTTCTGGTAGTTTTATGGTCCTGGCTTTTATATTTAGGTCTTTGATCCATTTTGAGTTGATTCTTGGATAGAGAGTGATATAGGGGCCCTCTTTGATTCTTTTGGTTATGGATATCCAGTTGTCCCAGCACCATTTTTGAAGAGACTGTCTCGTCCCATTAACATGGCTTTGGTAGGTTTGTCAAAAACAAGTTGTCCACAGAGGTGAGGGTTTATTACTGGATTCTCAATTCTATTCCACTGATTGATGTGTCTATCTTTATGCCAATAACATGCTGCTTGACCATTGTAGCTTTGTAATATGTTTCGGGGTCGGGCAGTGAAATTCCTCCCATGTCACTCTTCTTTTTTTGAATGCTTTTGGCTATTTGGGTGCGCTTTTCCTTCCAAATGAACTTGGTAACTGTCTTTTCTATTTCTGTAAAGTAGGCTGTTGGAATTTTAACTGTTATTGCATTGAATCTATAAATCAGTTTGGGTAGGATTGACATCTTCACAATATTTAGTCTTCCAATCCATGAACACAGACTGCCTTTCCATTTGTTTAGGTCTTCACTTATTTCTGTTAGCATTGTTTTGTAGTTTTCTGAATATAGGTCCTGTACCTCTTTGGTTAAATTGATATCTAGGTATTTGAGTCATTTTGTTATTATTGTAAATGGAATTTTCCCCCTGATTTCCTCCTTAGATTGTTCAATACCAGTGTATAGAAACAGTACTGATTTTTTCAAACACTTGCAATAGTCTCTCTCTCTTTTCTTTTCTTTTTTTTATTTTTACAGAAGCTTTAGATTATATAATTATTACGTAAAAATATAGAGGATCCCCATATAAGCCACCCTCTCCCCTTCCCACACTTTTCCTCATTAACAACATCTTTCATGAGTGTGGAACACTTTTCACAATTGATGAACACATATTGAACCATTTCCACTAACCATGGTCTATTGTTTACATTAAGTTTACACTTTGCCCCAAACAATTTTATAGGTTTTTTTTTTTTTTTTTTTTTAATGGTAAAAATCAAAATTCTCACAATACATACAAACATTTGCAAAATGATATATAAATATATATGCATATATGTGTATTTGCTTACAAAAATGTTATTTATATATATATATATATATACATATATTTTAAGAGGTGCTTAGATTACCCAAAATATTACACGGAACCCACTGGGATTCCCATGTTGCCCACCTCCCACACCTCCCACCACATCCCACACAAATATCTCCCACAGTGTGGCCCACCACCCTCAATGAACTTACACATCCTGGAGCCTTGCCACCAACC
>JAKSZT010018658.1:21750450-21790147 GCA_026826555.1 Tolypeutes matacus | reverse complement strand
TTTTTTTTTTTTTAGCCAAATGCAGGACCCAAAATAATTCCTCCTCTAGACCAACCCCCTTACGGAAGGGACCCTAGCTGGGCCCGTGGAAATTAATCAAGCACGTCCCACTTTCCGGACTCCCCAGGTTAGCTGAAGCTCTGATGTTAGTCAGTGAGGAGTGCTAAAGATGGCGGATTCCGCCCCTTCTGGTGCCGAGCTCCAGCGTCACCGGGCTGCTCAGTAAATCAGTTTGAGTGCAGATTCGTGTCTGCTTTCAGCCTAATGGTGCTTCAGGTCAGCTTATCTGCTCCCCAAAGCTATGGGGCAGTGCAGGCAGCCAGATCAATGTCTAAAAATATAAAATACCCTTCCCTGTCTTCCAACCGAACCCTCCCTTTTTTGGGAAGTGTCCTTTCCTCCTGGCTCCGCAGCGGCCCGGGTCTTATCCCTGGGTGGCTAGGGAAATCAGCTGCGTTTCCCAACCAAAATCCCCCCTCCGGTTCACTGGGTGCTGATTAGCTCGTTTGCTCTGTTCACACAAGGTCCAAGGGGCGCCAGGCAGCCAGATCCCCAGAAAATAAAACTTTTTCGCCCCGCCCACGGCTCCAAATGGCCGTTTTATTTTTTTTTCCCTAACCGCGGGGTTCAGCCGCCTGTGCCAACCTCCACCGGCAGCCTCAAAACTCACGAATCTCCACCATTCGGTCGACGCCGCCGATCCGCGCAGATAGATGTCCCAACCTTCTCACTCCACGCGTGCACAGCACAGACCCCCCAATTTTATAGGTTTTGACAAAATGTATAATGACCTATATCTGTCATTGCAATGTCATGCAGGAGAATTCCAATGTCCCCAAAATGCCCCATGTTACACCTATTCTTCCCTCAGAACCTCTGCCTTTATATCAATGATACTTCTTCCATTGCTAGAATAATAAGTGTATTTTAGTCCATAGTTGCATTCCCCCCTTATGTTTGTTCATTCCTCAGTCTTGAGGATTTTGGGATGGTGATGCCCACTCTGTTTCTGATTGCGAGGGGCCTTGGATCCCATGGGGCAGAGGATGGAACTGTCTTGCTTGCAGTTGTAGATACTCTGGTTTTTTGGGATGAGCATTGTCCATCATCATCTTTTTTCAGGTGTCCTAGGCAAGTCCAATGAGCTGGAGAGTAGGTGTTGCAACTCTGATGAGATTCAGGGCTCAACCAACATATGAATGGACCAAAGGTTTAAGTCTCTGGGACATATGTTTAATGAACATAGTGCTAATTATAGGTTCAAATAAAAGAGACAGAAGAGCCATCCATAGGGAAATTATAAATGAGTCTTACTCTGTTACATTGGGGAGCATATATTCCAAAGTAAGTTCTACTGACAGAGTGCCATATTCCTGGGATTTTCTGTCTTGCCTATAGAGTCTAGATGTCTCTAGAGTCCTCAGGAGCCTCACTATTTGAGGCATTGTTTACTGTGGCAGTCAATTAGGTCCTGATGAGATGTGCATAAGCATAACCTCTGGAATGACTTCCCAACTCACTTTGAAATCTCTTAGCCATAAAACTCATTTGTGTTTAATATTTCCCCCTTTTAGTCAAGGTCATTTTCAAAATGCATCACTAGTTGGTACTTGGTAACAATCCCTCAGTGCCAGGGAGGCTTATCCCCAGGAATCATGTTCCATATCCGGGGGAAGGTAGTGCATTTAAATATTGCATTTGGCTTAGAGAGAGGCCACATTTGAGCAATAAGGAGGCTTTCAAGAGGTAATTCTTAGGCAATACCTAATATTAGGCTGTTTCAATTTTACAAGAATAAGGTTCATAAGTACAAGCATTAATATCAAGGATCTAAGGTATTGGCCTGTTCTCTTTCACTAGGCACTGCCTATGTACTCTAGAGATTCTTGCCACTCTATTAGAGAATGTAGTGGGACTTCCCAGGATGGCAATTCAATTTCCTTTGGTTATTTTGTGGGTCTCCGCCCACTGAGATAACACCCCATGACCACTTGAACATATTCATATGCCATAGAGGCATGCCCCAGGTGCACACCTCCCCACAGATCCCCCCATCACCAACAACCCACACCAGTGATCTTCCCCTGCCAGGGTTGTGACCCTTCTGCAATCCAAAACCTCCCCCAAAACAGAGCCAAAAAACAAATAAAAATAATAATAAAATAATAATTTTAAAATTTCACTATTTTCAGATGACATGATCCCATACATAGAAAGCCCTGAGAAATATACAACAAAGCTTCTAGAGCTGACAAATGAGTTTAGTAAAGTGGCAGGATATAACATCAACACGAAAAAATCAGTAGCATTTCAGGGGGAGTAGATGTGGCTCAGGCAGTTAGTTGCCTGCCTCCCACATGGGAGGTCCTGGGTCTGGTTCCTAGTGCCTCCTAAAGAAGACAAACAATGAGCAGACAACAAGCAAAAACAACAAGCAGACAGCAAGAAAAAAAGACAAAAAGAAAATGAGCAGGGAGCAGATGTGGCTCAAGTAGTTGGGCACCCACCTCTCCCATGGGAGGAACAGATTTTTTTCCAGTGCCTCCTAAAAAAAGAAGAAACAAACAGACAATGAGCAGACAATGAGCAAACAGATGAGGGAGCCATCTCAGGGGGTGGGGGAAAGAAAAAAATAAAATAAAAATTTAAAAAATGACTTTTAAAAAATCAGTAGCAATTCTGTACACCAATCTGAGAAGGAAATCTAGAAGTCAAGAAAAAAAATTACATTACTGATTTTTATGTGTTGATTTTTGTGTTCTGCCACTTTGCTGAACTTGTTTATTAGCTCAAGTAGTTTTGTTGTAGACATTTCATAATTTTCTAAATATAGGATCATGTCATCCACGAATAGGGAGTTTTACTTCCTGTTTTCTGATATGGATGTCTTTTTTTTTTTTTTCCTTGACTAATTGCTCTAGCTAGAACTTCCAGCACAATGTTGAATAACTGGTGACAGTGGGCATCTTGTCTTGTTCCTGATCTTAGACGGAAAGCTTTCAACCGTTCTCCATTGAGTATATCCATAGACTGTGGATATATGTCCTTTATCATATTGAGGAATTTTCCTTCTGTTCTTATCTTTGGAAGTGTTTTTATCAAGAAAGGATGCTGTATTTTGTCAAACGCTTTTTCTGCATCAATTGAGATGATCATGTGGTTTTCTCCTTTAAATTTGTTAATGTGATATATTACATCAATACATTTTTTTATGTTGAACCACTCTTGCATACCAGGAATGAATCCTACTTCCTCATAGTGTATAAGTCATTTGATATGTTTTTGGATTTTATTTGCAAATATTTTGTTGAGAAATTTTGCATATATGTTCATTAGAGAGATTGATCCATAATTTTCTTTTCTTGCAGTATCTTTATGTGGCTTTGGTATTTGGGTGATGTTCACTTCATAAAACATGTTGAGTAATTTTCCCTCTTCAATTTTTTGGAAGAGTTTAAACAGGCTTGGTGTTAATGCTCAAAATGCTATGAAGCCATCTGGTCCTGGACTTTTCTTTGTTGGGAGATTTTTTTAAAAACAATTTATTGAAGTATATCATTTATACATGAACATACATAAACTATAAGCGTTCGGTAAACATTGTGATCTTACAAAACATGCATAACATCATACAGGGCTCCCACACATCACCCCCCAACAAATATCCTGCATTGTTGTGAAACATTTGTTAACAAATCATGAAAGAGCATCATCAAAGTATTACTACTAACTTTAATCTGTAGCTTCCTCCCCTATACATTTTTTTAGGGATTTATTTATTTACTTTTATCCATTTTTAAGCGCCCTCCCCCGCCCCGCCCCCATTTTTGCTGTTTCTGTGTCCATTCTCTGGGCAACTCTCCGTGTCTGTTTCCTGCCCTCTCTTCTCATCTTCTTCCTGTCTTCACCAGGTTTCGATATTCGGAGTCTCTGATGTGGGAGAGAAGCACCCTCCCACCTGCGCCACCTTAGTTCCTGGTTTTTCGGTGCGTCTCATCTTGACTCTCCCTCGTGTCACTCTCCTGTTATATCATCATCTTGCTGCATGGCTCCAGGACCTGGCAGCTCACCCACTTGCAAGGCCTGGCAGCTCACTTGTGGGCGGGGCCTGGCAGCTCACCCACTCGCAGGGCCTGCACACGGGACCTGGTGGCCCACGTGCCTTCTGTATTTTTCTTTCTTAAATTTTTACTGGGTGGTCCTGGGGGTCAAACCCAGGTCCTTCCATTTGGGAGACAGATGCCCAACCACCTGAGCCATATCTGTCCCCCTGCTATATATCTCTTAAGGTTGACCAAAGATGCCCAAAGTTATAGTCTTTTCCCATACAGGATGGTCATATAATAAAACAGGCTTAGTTTATCACCGGCATTCTAAAAACCAGACATAGGGAGAAAAACTAGGTCTGAGGATGCATGCATAGTTTCTAATATAGCGAATGTTTAGCCTACCCTGATTATCACAAAATCAGGACAGCGAGAATATTCACATTGGGAGATTTTTGATGACTGATTCAATCTCTTTAAATGTGATTGGTTTGTTAAGTTCTTGTAATTTTTTAAAGATTTATTTTATTTATTTCTCCCTACCCCCCCACCCCACCCCTTGTTGTCTGCACTTGCTGTGTCTGTTCATCTTCCTTGCATTTTTTTTTTAGGAGGCACTGGGAGCTGAACCCAGGACCTCCGATGTGGGAGGGAAGTGCCTAATTGCTTGAGCCACCTCTGCTCCCTGCTTTGTTGTGTCTCTCATAGCTTTTCCTCCCCCCATCTCTTGTTGCATTATCTTGTTGCATCAGCTTGCCATGCCTGCCTGTCGTGTCAGCTCACTGTCTTCTTTAGGAGACACCGGGATCCAAACCATCGACCTCCCATGTGGTAGGAAGGAGCCCAGTCGCGTGAGCCACATCTGCTTCTCTCTTGTATTTCTCGTAGAGTCAGTGTAGGTTGTTTGTGCATTTCTAGGAATTTGTCCATTTGCATCTAGGTTGTCTAGTTTGCTGGCATACAGTTTCTCATGATATCCTCTTATGATCCTTTTTATTTCTGTGGGGTCAGTCATAACTTTTGCCCTTTCATTTCTGATTTTATTAATTTGCATCTTCTTTTTTTTTCTTTGTTAGTCTAGCTAAGGGTTTGTCAATTTTATTGATCTTCTCAAAGAACCAGCTTTTGGTTTTGTTTATTTTCTCTATTGTTTTGCTGTTGTTCTCAATTTCATTTACTTCTGCTCTAATTTTTATTATTTCTTTCCTTCTACTTCCTTTGGGAATTGTTTGCTGTTCTTTTTCTAGTTTCTCCAGTTGTTCAGTTAGATCTTTGATTTTAGCTCTTCTTTTTAACATAGGAGGTTTTTTTTGTTTGTTTGTTTGTTTTTATTTTTTGTATTTTTAACATAGGAGTTTAAAGGGATACGTTTTCCTTTCAGCATGCCTGCACTATATTCTTTTTTTTTTTTTAATATATTAAACTTTATTTTTAGAGAAGCATTAGATTTGCATTTATAAAATTTACACTGAAATTAGGGGAATTCCCATATACCACCTCCCATACACCTATTATTGACATTTTACATTAGTGTGGTACATTTGCCTGCACTATATTTTATTCTATAAGTTTTGATAATTGTGTTCTTGTTTTCATTCGTCTCAATATATTTAATGATTTTACTTACAATTTCTTCTTTAACCCACTGATTATTTAGGAGTGTGTTGTTCAGCCTCCACATATTTGTTAATTTCCCTCTTTCCCATCTCTTACTGATTTCCACTTTTATTCCACTATGATCTGAGCTGGTGATTTGTATAATTTCAATCGTTTTATATTTTTTGAGACCTGCTGTGTGACCTAACATATGTTCTATCCTGGAGGAAGATCCATGAGTACCTGAGAAGAATGTATAACCCACTGATCTGGGATACAATATTCTGTATATATCTGTTAGGTCTAGCTCATTTGTCATATTGTTCAAGTTTTCTGTTTCCTTGTTGATCTTCTGTCTTGATGTTCTATATAATGATGTGAGTTGTGTATTGCAATCTCCAACTATTATTGTGGAGATGTCTATTTTTCCCTTCAGTTTTCCCAGAGTTTGCCTCCTGTATTTTGGGGCACCCTGGTTAGGTGCATAGATATTTATGACTGTTATTTCTGCCTTGTGGTTTGTCCCTTTTATTAATATATAATAAACTTCTGTATCTCATAACTTTTTTGTATTTAAATCTGGTTTGTCTGATATTAGTATAGCTACCCCTGCTCTTTTTTGGCTACTGTTTGTGTGGAGTGTCTTTTTCCAACCTTTTACTTTCAGCCGGTTTGTATCCCTAGGTCTAAGTTGAGTCTCTTTTAAGGCAGCATATGGATGGATCATGTTCTTTTTATCCATTCTGACAGCCTATATGTTTTGATTGGGGAGTTTAATCCATTCTCAGTCAATGATATTACTGTAAATGCATTATTTACTTCCACTATTTTATTATTTGATTTTCATATGCCATAGCTTATTTTCATCTGTCTTTTTAGTCTTTTGGTTATTCTTTCTGCTAGTCTTTCCTTCTACCCTTTCCTCCAAGCCTCTCTCTCCTGTCTTTTTCTTTTGGGCTGTAAGTTCCCTTTAATATTTCCTGCAAGGGTGGGTTCTTTTTTTTTTATTGTGGGTAAAAATCAAATTTTTCACAATACAAACCAATATTTGTAAAATGATATATAAATATATATGCAGATTCTTTTTTTATGAACTTTCTTTATGATTGTTTATTTGTGAATATTTTATACTCACCTTCATATCTGAAGGATGGTTTTGCCAGATAAAAAATTCTCAGCTGGCAATTTTTCTCATTCAGTATCTTAATTATGTTATACCACTGTCTTCTTGCCTCCATGATTTCTGGTGAAAAATCCATACTAAGTCTTACTGGGCATCCCTTGTCTGTGATGGTTTGGTTTTCCCTTGCTGATCTCAGAATTTTCTCTATCTTTGTTGTTTGACATTCTGAGTAGTATTGTCTTGAAGTAGGTCTATTCACATTTATTCTGATTGTGGTATGCTGTAGTTCTTGGACATGTAAGTTCATTTCTTTCATTAGAGTTGGGAAATTTTCAGCCATTATTTCCTCAATTACTCTTTCTGACCCTTTTCCCTTCTCTTCTTCTTCTAGAACTCCCATGACTCATATGTGATTGTGTTTCATGTTATCATTCAACTCTGCAAGCCCCTGCTCAATTTTTCCTTTCTTTTCTTTCTCTGTTCTTCTCTCGCATTTCTGCTGTTTTGTCTTCTGCATCACCAATTCTTTCTTCTATAGTTTTGAGTATGCTGTTGTGTGTTTTTTTTTTTGTTGTTTTTTTTGTTTTATCTCTTTAGGATTGTGCCTGTTAGTTGCTCAAGTCTGGGCCATGGACCCAGTAAAGGGTTACAGACTCACTTCCAAGGATCTTGGGGAGAGAGGCTGGAAAACCTCTCTTAACTTATTTATTTTTAATTTCCTCATGTGCACTTCCTGGCTGGCCAGCAGATGGTGCTCTCTGACAGGTCTCTTAGTTCAAAGGCTGGTTGGAGTGTTTTTGCTGTAACATGGACTAGATCAGTGTGATAGAGAATCCTGCCTGGAGGCTAAGAGCCTCCTAATTCAAACTTTCTTAGAGGTTGTTCTCCAACCTTTGCTGGCAGCTCCCTCTCTTTTCCTTGGTAGGAAATAATTCCACTCCTCTCTGCATTCTCAACAAACTTTCCCAGTCAGTAGGGAGGGTGGTTAAGAGGGTTGGATCTCTTTAGTCCTGTGCTGGCTCCAGAGGCAAACAGTGGCACAGCCACTCCTAGACTGGAAAGGCTTGTGGAAATAGCATACCAAATTTATGGGTCAAAAGCTGAGTTAGCCTTAGGCTGTGTCCTTCTCTCTCCCAATTCCTGGGGCAGTAGATCCCTACAGCCCCCTTTGTCTGTAGACACTGGCTCAAGGCCCGAGAATTCATATTTGTCTATAGAGTGGGGGAGGGTGCCAGCAGCTGCAGCTGCATCTTTAACCACAGTTTTGCTCTCAAGATTCTTTTATTTTGTCTGTCTCTTCTACATGGTGAAGAATGTTTCCCTGGTGTCCTAAACCCTAGAACATTTTTTTCCAGGCAATTTGTTCCTGTCCTCTAGCTATTTTTCCGGGCTGGGAAAGAGTCCTGTGTCTTTCTCTTTCTAGTCTACCATCTTCCTGGAAGTCTCGCTTTCAAAATTAAATACTTTTGTTCTGCAAAAGACTTTGTCAAGAAAGAAAAAGGGCAGCCTAGTCAATGGGAAAAAAATCTTCAGAAGCCATATATCTGATAGGGGATTGAGCTCCATGTTATATAAAGAGATCATACAACTTAACAGCAAATAGACAAGCAACTCCATTAAAAAATAGGCAAAATAATTGAACAGACATTTTTCCAAAGTGGAAATACAAATGGACAAAAGACACATGAAAAGTTGTTCAACATCACTGGCTATTAGGGAAATGCAGGTCAAAACTAAATGAGATTTCATCTCACACAATACAGAATGGCCATTATTAAAAGAACAAAAAACTTCAAGTGCTAGAGAGGATGTGGAGAAATCAGAACACTCCTTCACTGTTGGTGTGAGTATAAAATAGTGTAGACTCTGTGGAAGATGATCTGGTGGTTCTTCAGGAAACTAAATTTAAAACTGCCAGATGATCCAGCAATCCAGTTATTGGGAATATATTCAGAAGAACTGAAAGCAAGGGTGCAAACAGATATTTGCACACCGATGTTCATAGCAGAATTGTTCAAAATTGCTAAAAGATAAAACAACCTAAATGGCCATCAACTGATGAATGGATAAACAAGATGTGGTATATTCATACAAAGGAATATTATTCAGCTGTGAGAAGAAATCAATTGGGGAAACATATGACAACATGGAGGAAACTTGAGTATATTATGTTGAGTGAAATAAGCCAGACACAAAAGGACAATTATTATATGGTCTCACTGATATGAACTAAATGCAATGAGTAGACTTATGGAGTTGGACTATGAAGGGTATGTTTGTGGGAGATGGAATGTAGAATGAGAAGGGAGAGAAGATGCTGGATGTATATAGAATGTTTAATAACATCAGATGTAAATACGTGGTAATAGTTGGACTTTATGGTAACACATTATAATGAACGTAAAAATCTGTTGATTTATGGATGTGACTGTGGCTGAAACAAGTAGTCTAGGAAGATTAACATTAGTTGGAGGATAATATTGGAAATGTATAACAATGATTTTGGAAGTAGGTGAGGATTGTGGTTAATAATATAAATACAGGAATGTTTTTCTACTACAAGGTGTTAAGAATGTGGTGGTATATGGGAAAAATATAACTAATGCAATTTATGGGCTATAGTTAACAACAACATTGTAATGTTTTTGTAACAAAAGCAAAGTTGGTACTATATTAATTCTAAAGATAAAAGAATGTAGGGTTTGTTTTGTGAGGTAGGAATATGATTAAGCATTTTTTTCTCTTCATTTTTTTTTTTTTTCATTAATAAGGAGATCTTGACTATGTTATTCAACTAATCTGTGTTCATCTGTGTATCTTTTGAACACTGGAGGAACAGCTGAGTTAGCAGTTAGAATTAGATGAGATAAAAGTGACTGAAAAATAACTTTTTAGGAGTAATGTTTCCATAACTGGTTGAGCTGCCTTTTTCTGTTCTTTTGTTTTTGTGAATTTGAAATAAAGTTGCTAATAAAAAAAGAGAGAATTCTGAAAGCACAGGAGAGAAACAACGTGTCACACAAGACAGCCTCAAAAGAATTAAGTTCCAATTTCTCATCAGAAACTATGGAGGCAAGAAGGCAGTGAAATGACATATTTAAAGTGATGAAAGCAAAAAATTGCTAACCAAGGACTCTATATCAGGCAAAACTGTCTTTCCAAATGAGGGTGGAATTAAGACATTCCTGGATAAACAAAAGCTGAGGGAATTTGTCACAGCATGCAAAAGTGAATTCTGAAGGTTCAAAGGAAAAGACAATAGACAATAGATCGAAGCTGAGTGAAGAAACAAAGATCTCCAGTAAAGGTAATGACATAGTGCCAGTACTATTGTATTTTTGGTTTGTAACTCTGCTTTTCACTTCCTAGAGAATCAAAAAGGCAAATGCATTAAATGTAATGATAGACCAGTGGTTTTGGTCTCGATGCATAAACATGTAATTTGTGATAGGAACTTCATAAAGGGATGAGGGGTATAGGAATATAGTTAAGTTGGTATCAAAGCAAGCAAGATTATTATAGATTTAGGATGTTAAATTTAAATCCATGGTCCCCATGAGTGGGTGAGCTGCCAGGCCCTGAGAGCCACGCAGCAAGATGATGACGTAACAGGAGAGTGACACAAGGGAGAGCCAAGATGAGGCTCGCCTAAAAACCAGGACCTAAGGTGATACAGGTGGTAGGATACCTCTCTCCCACATCGGAGATTCTGAGGATTGAATCCCAGTGAAGACAGGAGGAGAAGGATGAGAAAAGATGTCGGGAAACAGACACAGAGAGTGGCCCAGCAAATGGACACAGGAACAGCAAGAACGGGAGCAGGGGGTGTGAAAATGGATCAAAGTAAATAAATAAATAAATAAATCCTTTAAAAAAATGTATAGGGGAGGAAGATACGGACTATAGTTAGTAGTAATACTTTGACGATGCTCTTTCATGATTTATTAATAAATGTTTCACAACAATGCAGGGTGTTTGTGGGGGGATGATGTGTGGGAGTCCTGTATGATGTTATGCATGTTTGTTTTGTAAGTTCACAATGTTTACTGAACACTTATAGTTTATGTATGTTCATGTATGAATGATATACTTCAATAAATTGTTTTTAAAAAAAATTAAGTCCATGGTAACTACAAAGAAAATACTAGAGAATGTGAAAGCTCCTAAAGACAGAAATTAGAGTACAGGTTGCCAGGGGTGGGGGTAGGGGCAATGGGGAGTTAATGCACAATGGTATAGGGTTTCTGTTTGGGGACATGGGAAAGTATGTGAGTAATGGAAGGTGGTGAGGGTATCACAACATAGTGAATGTGACTATTCCCACCAAAAAGTACATTTGAGAGTGATTGTACATATGTTTCTACAGTAAAAAAAAAAAGAGCAACTAAGGAGACAAGGACAATTAAAATTTACTATATGATCCTGGATGGGATCTAACAAGGCAGGATAAAAGACTCAAAGGGGCATTAATGGGATCTATGGAAAAACTGGAATATAGACTAAGCTTCAGATCAATGCAAAATTTCTTGAACTTGTTAACTACACTTAAGGTGGTTACATAAGTGAATATGCTTCTTAAGAAATAGACATGGCAGTATTAAGTGTTCAAGGAGCATGATGTATACAACCTACACTCAAGTGTTCAGAAAATGGATAGATAGATGATAAAACAAATGTGCCAATAAGTTATAATTGGTGGATCTGGTATCTGAAGGGTAGGGTTGTATTGGGGTACTTTGTATGGGTTTTGTATTATTTTTGTAATAGTCCTGTAAGTTTGAACATATTTCAGAATAAAAAGTAAAAAAAAAAGTATTAAAGTTTTAACCTCTGTCTTAGTTTGCTACAGGGCTGACAATGCAAAGTACCAAAAATGGATTGTCTTTTACAATGGGAAATTTATTAAGGTAAAAGCTTACAGTTCTGAGGTCATTAAAAGTCCAAATCAAGGCACCATCAGAGATGCTTTCTCACTAAAGTCACCTACTGTTGATCCTAGCATCTTGCCATGTGGTAATCAGACAAGATGGCGGGTCTGCAGGCCTCTCTCTACTTTCTCCTTGAACTCAGCTGTGGGCTATCAGTCATCTCTCCTTGGGCCTCAGCTCTTTGAACATCTTGGGACTTCTCTCCTTGAACTTAGCTGTGGGTGAACCTGGAGTCCTTTCTCTCACATGGATGGATCAAATATGGCAGGTTCCTTTTTCTGTGTCTCTGTTTATATCAGACCCAGCAAGAGGGCAGAGCCTCAACCTGAGTCATGCCTCACTGACATAGTCTAACCAAAAGGGTCTCATACCCACAGGAATGGATTGGTTCAAAAAATTTTTTTTCTTTTTGGGATTCATAAAAGAATTTCAAATTATCACAAGCACACACACACACATACAAATAAACTCTTCTTCACCAGTTAGAAATTTTACATTATTCTTTCTTCTCCTAGAATTCATATTTCATTCAATTCCATGACATAATTTTATCCCAATTTAATGTATTTTATAACTGTAAGACTTGTATTGATCACCCTATATTTCTCTGCAACAAAAATGTTTGAAAATTAGTTCTTTTTAATTTCCTTTGACCATAAGATTCTAAATATTTAAACTTTCTTCTAGATTGAACTATTATTATATTAATAGTACAAATTGATACAAATCACATAAATGTATTACGAGTTGATAATTATTAATCATAAGTATAAGATTTTATCAGAAATGCATCTCTCAATGAGATTTCAAGTAGCCCACATATTGATGACTACATGTTGCTGGAGTGAGGCAGCATTCAATATTAATTCTCTTCCTATTTTTTTTTTCACAGTGATGTAAGGGCCAAGAGGTCTTGTTCACCTAAGTAAGTAGATGGGAATGGAGGGACTTTTTATTATAAAATGACACTCACTTCTTTGAACTCTTTCTGAATTACATGTCAAAAATCACATAGTGAGCTATGATTCAAATTATTTTCAGTGATACTCAACTGACAACTCAATTGGGTCCTCCTTCAGTTTCACTGAAAGCAAAGAATTAGAAACCATGTAACTTATAAAAGGATTCCTTGCTCAGTCATTAGAGTCATTCACTTTCTTAGCACCAAAACCAATATTTCACATTGTTACTTTTTTTGGCAACCCAAGTATTTTTCTATTTCCTCCATCTTGAGAGAAGGAAATGGGGCAAAGGTAAAAAGGAGAAGGGAAAGGAATCTATAGAACAATTCGCATCTAAATCATCTTTAAGAAAAGGACATATAGAAAATAGAAGATGTGGGAATGGATATGTTTATAACTGAGTGTAGCTGTTGGGCAGTTTGATGTAATTATGAATTTCAAAAATAGATATTGGATCATGCTTGTAAACTGGTCTGTGAATCTTGGCATGATTAAGTTATGATTAGGGCGTTAACTGGGCCACATCAGTAGGGAGTTGAGCCCCACCCCTTGGTGGGTGGGGGAATCGAAGATAAAAGACATGGCAAAGGACAGTGTTGGAGCAGTTTTGATGTTGGAGTTTTGATGTTGGAGAGAAGGCCCCGGGATAGAGATGAGCCATTCGCCTGAGAGTTCACAGCTGGCCTTGTGGAGAGAAGCAAAGCCTAGAGAGCCTCATGGTCTACAGCTGACCTTGTGGAGGAATCAGAGGAGCTAAGCCCGGAGAGAAACACAGCCCCCGGAAGAGAGGAACCCAAGAAGCCTGAACCCTGGCAAACGTCGGCACCTGTCTTGCTCCAACACGTGGCAATGGACTTTGGTGAGGAAGAAACTTATGCTTTATGGCCTGGTAACTGTGGACTTCTACTCCCAAATAAATACCCTTTATAAAGATCAACCAATCTCTGGTATTTTGCATTAGCGCCCCTTTGGCTGACTAATACACTGGGCATGCCCTCATACCCCTTGCAAGTTTTTTATGTGCTCTTAAGGATTACACAGTCTAGGTTGAAGATTATTGATATAGAGGGGCGTTTTAGTTTCTTAGTCTGATTAAAGTTAAAACATATACCATGAAATGGTTTGGCTCAAACAATGGGAATTTATTAGTTTACAGTTTTGTGTTTTTGTTTTCATTCATCTCAAGATATTTCCTAATTTCTCTTGTATTTCTTCTTTGACCCATTGCATGTTTAACAGTGTGTTAATTTCCACATATTTATAAGTTTTCCAGTTTTCCCTCTATTATTTATTACTAATTTTATTCCATTTTGATCTGAGAAGGTTTTTGTATGATTTCAATATTTTTTAATTTGTTAAGATTTTATTTTTAGCCTAACGTGGTTTGTCCTGGAAAATGTTCCCTGTGTACTTGAGAAAACTGTGTATTCTGCTGTTGCTTAGGTGGAGTGTTGTATACATATCCATTGGGTCTAATTGGTGAATACTGAAGTTCAAGTTCTCTATTTCATTATTAAGCTTCTGTTTAGATGTTCTATCAATTAGCAAAAGTGGTGTATTGAAGTCTCCAACTATTATTGTAGAAATATCTATTTCTTCCTTTAGTTCTGTCAATTTTATTTTAGGGCTCTATTATGTGGTGGATATATGTTTATTTTTTTTGTTGTTTGTTTGTTTTTACCGGGAGGTCCCGGGGATCGAACCCGGGTCCCTCCATATGGGAGACGGACGCCCAACCAGTTGAGCCACATCCGACCCCAGGATATATGTTTATAATAGCTGTATGTTCTTGTTGGATTGAAACTTTTATTAATATATAATATCCTTCTTTATCTCTTGTAATCTTTTAAAAATTTAAACTCTATTTTGTTTGACAGGAATATAGGCACTTCAGCTCTTTTTTTCCCCCCTTTATAATGCTTTTTTCCTCACCCCGCCCCCCCCCAAGATGGCTCCCTCATCTGTTTGCTCATTGTTTGCACTTGTCTCCTTGTTTTTTCTCATTGTCTGTTTATTGTTTTTTTTATTGTTGTCTGTTTGTTTTTTCTTTAAGAGGCACTGAATCTGGGACCTCCCATATATAAGGCAGGTGCTCAACTGCTTGAGACATATCTGCTCTGTGCTTGTTTGCTTTTGCTCATTGTCTGCCCATTGTTTGCTTGTTGTCTTGCTTGTTGTTTCTGCTCAATGTCTGCTCCTTTTCTGCTCATTGTTTGTTTGTCTTCTTTAGGAGACACTGGGAACTGATCCTGAGATCTCCCATGTGGGAGGTGGGAGCTCAACTGCTTGAGCCATATCTGCTCCACTCCAGCTCTTTTGATTACTGTTTGCAGAGAATATCTTTTTATACCCTTGTACTTTCAACTTCTTTGTGTTTTTGTAACTAAAGTGAGTTTCTTGTAGTCAATATATAGATGGAGCATCCTTTTTCATCCAATCTGCCAATCTCTGCCTTTTAATAGGGGAGTTTATCTATTGACTTTTAAGATAATAACTGAGAAAGAAGGATGTATTTTTGCCATTTTGTTATGTTTTATGTATGTCTTTTGTGTTTTTGGTTCTTCAATTATTTATTACTCCCTTTTATTTTTATTTAGTTGTTTTTTGTACCCTTTGATTCCCTTCTTCTTTCTTTTTCTCTTATTTTTGAGTTATTTATCTAGTGGTTACCTTTGTAATTACCATTAACATCTTAAACTAATAATAACCTAGTTTGATTAGTACCAACCTAGGTTAAGTAGTATAAAAACTCTCTACTCCTAGATATCTCTGTCCCTCCCCTTTTATATTGTTATTGTCTCAGAAGACATCTTTATACCTTTATACATCTATATACCTCATTTTATGGGCATAAATTAATATATGCCCATTTTCCTCTTAGATCATGGGGGGGGGAAGAAGTTACAAACCAAAAGTACACTAAGAGAGGATTTAACTTTTGCCTATATAGTTATCTTTAGCAATGTTCTCTATTTTTTCTTATGGTTTTGAATTACTGTCTAGTGCCTCTTATTTTAGCCTGAAGAACTTTTTTTAACATTTCTTATAGGACTGGTCTTCTGGTAATGAACTCTTTTACTTTTTGTTTATCTATAAATGTATTAATTTATCTTTCATTTTTGACAAGTTATTTTGCTGGATTTAGGATTTTTGGTTGACAGTTTTTTTGTTTTGTTTTGTTTTGTTTTGTTTTTTTCTTTAAGGACTTTAAATATATTATCCCACTGATTTCTGTCCTCCATGGTTTCTGATGAGAAATCTGCTATTAACCTTATTGGAGATCTCTCATATGGGACAAGTCGCTTCTCTCTTGCTGCTTTCAAAATCATCTTTGTCTTTGGGTTTTAACAACTTCACTTCAATGTGTCTTGGTGTAGATCTCTTAGAGTCTATCCTGCTTGGAGTTTGTTGAAATTTCTGGATGTGTATATTCATATCTTCCCAGATTTGGGGACTTTATGACCATTATTTCTTCAAATCCTTTTTTTCTCACATTTGTGGGGGGCTACAAGGGAGGAAGCTTCCTCTCTGTCAATGAAGATGCCCACAGACTGTAACTTTGGGTATCTTTGGTCAACCTTAAGAGATCTAGCAGGGGGATGGATGTGGCTCAGGTGGTTGGGCATCCATCTCCCTTATGGAGGGACCTGGGTTCAACTCCCAGGACCTCCCGGTAAAAATAAAAAGCGAAAAATATAGAATGTGCATGGGCCACCAAGTCTTGTGTGCAGGTGAGCTGCCAGGCCCTGGATGAGCCACTAGGCCCCGTGTGAGGGTGAGCCACCAGGTGCCACATGCAGGTGAGCCACCAGGACCCAAGTAAGCCGCCAGGGCCCATGCATGGGTGAGCCGCCAGGCCCCGGGTAAACTGCCATGCCCTGCGAGCGAGTGAGTAGCCAGGCCCCAGGTGAGCTACCAGGCTCTGTGCATGGTTGAGCTGCCAGGCCCCATGTGGGAGTGAGCCACCAGGCCCCATGAGCAGGTGAACTGCCAGACCCCAGGTGAGCCACCAGGTCCCGTGCACGGGTAAGCCACCAGGCCCCGCGAGCCACACAGCAAGATGATGATGTAATAGCAGAGTGACACAAGGAAGAGCCAAGACGAGATGCGCCGATAAACCTGGAACTAAGGTGGCACAGGCAGTAGGATACCTCTCTCCTACATTGGAGGTTCCAAGGATTGAATCAGGAGGAGAAGGATGATAAGACAGGGCAGGAAACAGACACAGAGAGTTGCCAAGCCAATGGACACAGAAACAGCAAAAACGGGGGTGGGAGGGGCCTCTGGGAGTCTGGGTTTGATATTCTGGCCAGTGGTAAAAATGGATAAAAGTAAGTAAATAAATCCTTTAAAAAATGTATAGGGGAGGAAGGTACAGGCTATAGTTAGTCGTAATACTTTGACAATGCTCTTTCATGATTTGTTAACAGATGTTTCACAACAATGCAGGGTGTTTGTGTGTGAGGGGTGATGTGTGGGAGCCCTGTATGATGTTATGCATGTTTGTTTTGTAAGTTCACTATGTTGACTGAACACTTATAATTTATGTATGTTTATGTATGAATGACATACTTCAATAAATTATTTTGAAAAAAAAAAAAACAAAAAAAAAAACCACTGGCTACTTGGCCCAGGTATTCTTGATGAAGGTGGCAACTTTCATGGCCATCTTGTTTGTGGTAATAGTGGTGGCAGGGATGTGGAACACTCTCAAAATACTTTTACTGCCCCTTTCTCACTCTTTTGTTCTCTGGGACTCCAATAATGCATATGTTGGTATACTTCATGCTGTCCCACATGTGCCTCAGGCTCTGCTTACTTTTTTTCATTTTTTCTTTCTGCCCCTCACACTGGATCATTTCAATCTTCTTGTCTTCAAGTTCATTGATCATTTCTTCTGCCTATTCGAATGTCCTGTTGAATCTGTCTAATGAGTTTTTCATTTCAATTATTGTACTTTGCAGCTGAAATTTCTGTTTGATTCCTTTTTAAAATTTCCATCTTTTTATTTTGAAAACATTTTTTTGAAAGACATTTTCCTAATTTCCTATAGTTCTTTGTATATGGATTCCTTTAACTCATTAAGCATATTTAAGACAGTTGAATTAAAGTGTTTGAATAATAGTTACAGTGTATGAGATTCTACCTGCCACATGGTTGAGGGATAGAGGGTGTTAGCTCTTCCATGAAGGAGAAATTCACTGATATTTCCTAAAAATTTATCAGCTTCTTCCTTCAGCTTTTCCTTGAATGCAGCACAGTGTTCCACTAGAAGACAGAGTTCCAAAATAATTGATTCAGACAGCTCCTGCCAGTATAATAACTATTTTGATGGGGGGCTGATTCCCACAATCCTCTCATATGTTTTTATTATAGTGTTTACCATAGTCTGTAATTATTTATTCATTGGTGTTCTCTTCTTCATCTGTGCCTTTTTTTTTTTCTCTTACAACTGGAATCAAAGCTCAATGAAGATGGAACCAGCACTGTTTTGTCCAGTCTTTTTAGTATACTGGACACTCAAAAGTATTTTTGAATGAGTCAGTGAATAAGCCAATGCTAAATAAAAAGCTTATGAAAGTAGTCCCTATCAAAATAAAGGGATATCTTGATCCAAGGGCCAAATTTAGTTTCTAGTTTTATTTCCTTGAATACAAAGGCAATTTTAAGCTCTTTTGGTTAAATCTTGAGAATCAGACATTTATTTTTATCTCTGTTCATATCCCAAATCTCCCTTAAATGGCAGTAAATGAATAAAAAGAACCCACATGGACAAAGAGAACAGAAGGGATAACATCAGACAAGAGAAGCCAACATTTTAGAAATTGGAAAGCTGATAGAACTGAGAGAAGAGTGATAAGTGACTTTGATGACCTGAGAAAGTAAAACTTAAGGGTGAAACTGGTTGCTGTGGTCAACAGGAAGCAACCTGATTCCTGAGGCAGAACATCAGGAAAATACAGAAATTGAGGTCCCAATTCTCTCAGAAAGCAGAGGTATAATGAGAAGATGAATCAAAAGTTTCTGA
Source organism: Tolypeutes matacus (assembly GCA_026826555.1). Lineage (NCBI taxonomy): Eukaryota > Metazoa > Chordata > Mammalia > Cingulata > Chlamyphoridae > Tolypeutes > Tolypeutes matacus. The sequence continues at coordinate 21,771,464 of JAKSZT010018658.1, read as the reverse complement.
AGGGGCTAAGATACCCCAGAGCTAGTTCACCCCACATTGTATAATCAAGTATCCATCCAGCCCCCAACCAGGGTCACCCATCATGCTGGAAGAAGACTGGGGAAAGGCCAAACCAAACAGATTCTGGCCTTGATGACACCAAATCCAACTGAGAAAAAGGATGAGGATCCATACTGAAACCAAGGGACTTTAGTGAAGGTCGATATACCTAGCAGTGAACTCTCTAGCTCCCAGCTGGATCTCAAACGGCTGGTAATCTACTTTCTTTTTTTTTTCACTATTAACCATAGTTAATAGTTTACATTAGGGTTCACTGTGTTATACAGTCTTATGTTGTTATTGTTGTTTTTTTTTTTTTAATTTTTATTCTAGTAACATATATACCACCTAAAATTTCCCCTTTAAGCCACATTCAATTATATAATTCAGAATTAATTAACATAAATGAATTATGTATTGGAATGGTAATCTCATTTGAACTCCCAGGACTGAAGCTCTGAGGAAACTAAGGTGCTCAAAGAAAAATATTTTCTCCCATTGAGTTGGTTGCCTTTTCCCCCTTTTGACAAAGTTTTTTGAGGTGCAAAAGTGTTTATTTTGAGGTGGTCCCATTGATCTATTTTTTTTATTTTGAGGTAGTGGGGCCGGGGAGTGAAGTCCGGACCTCGTATGTGGGAGATCAGTACTCAACCACTAGCCATATTGGCTCCCCTGAGTTGGTTTTTTTGTTGTTTGATTTTTTTTTTTTTTTTTAGGCACTGGGAACTGAACCCGGGAACTGAAGCAGGCACTCAACTGTTTGAGCCATATTTGCTCCCCTCTATTTTTTCTTTTGTTGCTTGTGCTTTGGGTATAAGGTTTAAGAAACTACTGCCGACCCCAAGATCTTGAAGATGTTTTCCTACATTTTCTTCTAGGAGTTTTATGGTTGTAATTTTTATATTTAGGTCCTTAATCCATTTTGAATTAATTTTTGTATAAGGTGTGAGCTAAAGGTCATTTTTCTTTCTTTTGGATACGGATATCCAGTCCTCCCAGCACCATTTGTTGAATAGACTGTTCTGGCCCAGCTGGGAGGGCTTGAGCGCCTTGTCAAAAATCATTTGATCATAGATGTGAGGGCCTGTTTCTGATTTCTCTATTTAGTTCCATTGGTCAATCTGTCTGTCTTTATGCCAGTACCATGTTGTTTTTACCACTGTAGTGAAGTAATATGCTTTATTTTATTTTATTTTATTTTTAAGATTTTATTTCATTTATTCATTTATCACCCCCCTACTGTTTGCACTCGCTGGGTCAGCCAACCACGCCGTGCGGGCGGGCTTGCCTTCACCAGGAGGCCCCGGGAACCAAACTCGGGGCCTCCCATATGGTAAATGGGAGCCCTACTGATTGAGCCACAGCCGCTTCCCCAAGTAATATGCTTTAAAGTCAGGAAGTGAGAGCCCTCCAAGTTCATTTTTCTTTTTAAAAGACATTTTTGTCTATTCAGGACCCCTTTTCTTCCTAAATAAATTTGATTATTGGTTTTTCCATTTCTGCAAAAAAGGCTGTTGAGATTTTTTTTTATTGAGATTGCATTGAATCTGTAAATCTGTTTGGGTAGAATTAACATCTTCATGAAATTTAGTCTTCCAGTCAATGAACACAGAATGTCCTTCCATTTGTTTAAGTCTTCTTTAGATTCTTTTAGCAATGTTTTGTAGTTTTCTGAATACAGGTCCTTTATGTCCTTGGTTAACTTTATGCCTAAATATTTGATTCTTTTATTCGCTATTATAAACGGAAAATTTTTTTCTGATTTCCTCCTGAGATTGCTCATGTGGTGTGTAGAAATGTTATTGATTTTTATTTTTTAATTTTTTTTCTTGTTTTTTTTTTCTTTCTGAAACACTATTGGTTTTTGAGTGTTGTAGCCCACCATGTTGCTGGATTCTTCTATTAGTTCTAGTAGCTTTGTTGTGGATTTTTCAGGATTTTCTAGATATAGAATCATATCATTAGTGAATAGTGAAAGTTTTACTTCTTCCTTTCCTATGGGTGCCTTTTATTTCTTTATCTTTTATTTCTTTATTTCTTTACCTAGTTCATAATATTGTGAACTTCTAGCATAATATTAAATAACAGTGGTGACAGTGGGCATCCTTATCTTGCTCCTGATCTCAGCAGGAAAACTTTCAGTCTTTCACCATTGAGCACAATGCTAGCTGTAGGTTTTTCATATATGCACTTTACCATATTGAGAAACTTCCTTCTATTCCTATCTTTTGGAGTGTGTGTGTGTGTGTGTGTTTTAATCAAGAAAGGATACTGTATTTTGTCAAATGTCTTTTCTGCATCAATCAAGATGATCATGTGATTTTTCTTCTTCAATTTATTAATGTGGTTTATTACACTAATTGATTTTCTTGTATTGAACCACCCTTGCATACCTGAGATAAAACCACTTGATCATGATGTATAATACTGGGGGCTGGGGAATGAACCCAGGACCTCATATGTGGGAAGCCGGTACTCAGCCACTGACCAACATTGACCAACAAATCCCTGAGTTGGTTTGTTCATTTGTTTTGCTTGTTTGATTTTTCAGAAGGCACCAGGAACTGAACCTGGGAACTCCCATGTGGTAGGTGGGTGTTCAATTGCCTGAGCCACATTCACTCCCATCTTTGGGACATTTTTGATGACTATTTCTGTCGACTTATGTTTAGCTTGTTGAGGTATTCTATTTTTTCTAGGGTGAGTGTAGGTTGTTTGTGTATTTCTAGGAATTTGTCCATCTTGTCAACTTTGTCTAGTTTTTTGCCATACAGAAGTTCATGGTAACCTCTCTTATTTCTGCAAGGTCAGTGGTAATGTCCCCCACCCCCCATTTCTGATTTTATTTATTTGTGTCTTCTCCCTGTTTTTTTCCTTTGTCAGTCTAGTTAAGGGTTTGTTGATTTTGTTGATCTTCTCAAATAATCAACTTAATCAACTTTTGGTTTTGTTGATTCTTTTTTTTTTTTTCAATTTCATTTGTTTCTTTTTTTTTTTTTTTATGGGCATGTAAATTTATTTGTTTTAAAAATGCTTATTGAAATGAGTTCATATGGCTAAGAGATTTCAAAGAGAGTCGGGAGGTCATCCCAGAGGTAACGCTTATGCACACCTCAGAAGGATCTCATAGAACACCAAAATGAATTTCATCCCACAGAGGGGCTCCTGAGGGCTCTGGAGATACCCAGGTCCTATATAAGGGAGGGTAGCTCCAGAGATTGAGCCTTATCAGTGGACTATACTTTGGAATCCGTGCTCCTAAGAGTGACAGAGTTGGACTCAAATAAGTCCTCCCTGCACATGGTCCATGAGTCCCTTCTATTCAAACCTATAAGCGGTGCCGGAGTTTGTAGGTGAACTTCCAGAGACTGGAGGCTTTGACCTGCCCATGTGCCAGCTGTGCCTGGAATCTCGGTGGAGCTGCAACTCCTACTTTGCAGCTCAATGGACTCACCCAAGACACGTGGTGGGGAGATGGTGATGGACAATGGCCATGCCAGGGAATGGAGAGAGTCTGCAGCTGCAGGCAGGATAATTCCATCCATCTTATCCATGGGATATAAGCCCCCTCTCACTTGGAGGTGGAGTGGACATCACCATCCCAGACTCCTCAGGATTGGGGAAAGAGCTATGGACTAGAGTGGAGTTACTGGTATTCTGTTGTAGACATATTGTGATAAAGCAATGGAAGAAATTACAACATTGATGTGGAGCCAGTGGCCACTGGACGCTTTCGGGGCAGGGAGAGGAAAAAGCAGTTGTAATACAGGAGCTTTTTCAGGACTTGGGAATTATCCTGAGTGATATTACAACGACAGCTATAGGCCATTTTACATCAGCATATAACATGCAGAACTGTGTGGGAGAAAGTGTGGTCTACAATGTGAACTATGGTCCATGCTTAGTGGCAAAGCTCCAGGATGTGTATATCCATTGCAGATGATGTGCCACACTAATGAAGGATGATTATGTGGGAGGTTGTGAGAGGTGTAGGAGGTGGGGAACATGGGAATCCCTGTATTTTTGTGTAACATTTATGTAATCTAAGCATCTTTTAAAATATTTTTTAAAAATGCTTGTTGAGAAAAGCAGTTATGCATCCATATGTATCCATAAACTATCTGTGTCTGTATTTGTATGTTCACAGTTTTGATAATAGTCCCTTAATTAACTCTCCTCCAATTACCCAGGTTAAGTGTGCCATCTCTTTCCTGCCAGGAAATTGGTACCAGCAGCAATTGGTACTAGGAATGGGCCCCCCAAAAGGACCTTCAGATAGAATTAAGGTACTAAGGTTTAAAATATATATATATTTGGAAAGTGCTCAGATAACCTCTTAAGTGCAGGGAACTGAGGGACTGCTTAATCTGTGGCATGGTATGGCATCTCTGTTATTCAGATGCTCAGGAGGGACATCCATTGTCCATGAAGTACAATGGAAGGAAAGGTGCTCTGAGTTCAAGAGGCTGTGACATTTAGACCTACTGTGAAAACATGAATGATAAAGGTTTTGGTTTCATTTGGCTGCTTCTGTTTATATTAGTGAGTCTATCCATGGAAGAGAGGAAATGGAAGACCATGATGGCAGATCTCAGAGTATAAGTCTAAGGTTAGGAAGCCTGTATGGTATTTTGAAAAAGGTCTCATCCCCTGACCTGTAGGGCCTGTGGGTTGACAACCATGCCCAGAACCTGAGTTTAAGGCCTGCCAAGTGACAGAGATAATTTTCTAATCACCTTAGCCAGGTTCCTGATCCTAAAGTGAGGACACTTGTGGGGAAGGAGAGGGCACCCGAGGCATGGGATGTAGACATTTGAGCAGAGATGATTGAAGTGCAGAAGGTGAACTCCAAAACTCCTGTGCCACCCTGGTTGGCTGCCATAACCTCTTCTTCTGAACACCTTCTCCATTTGAAAAAGCCTTGGCTTGTGGAGACTGAACTCTTAACCAGGAGACACCAAATACCAATGATCTATAATGCCCATCACTAACTGGATGCAATCTGATCCACTGAACCACAAAACAGGAAAAGACTAGCAGTATTGCCTCATAAAGTAGGAAAGGTATATATACAACTAGGCTGAGCATGTTTGGGGGCACAAGTGATTTTTTTTTTTTATACTTTATTTTGTACATTTAATAATTGAAAATATAAACAATTAACTAAAAAGTAAACACAGATGAATAATCTCTGATCTGCTCTGATCTTTACTATTTCTTTTCTTCAACTTGGTTTGGGATTAGTTTGCTGTTTTTTTTCTAGGTCCTCCAGGTGTGCAGTTAGATCTTCAATTTTAGCTTTCTTCCTTTTTAATGTAAGCACTGAGGGTTATAAATTTTCCTCTCAGCACTGCCTTTGCAGTGTCCTATAGGTTTTGATATGTTTTGTTCTCATATTCATTTGTCTTAGCATATTTAATGAATTCTCTTGCAATTTCCTCTTTGACCACTGATTATTTAAATGTTTGTTGTTTAATCTCCAAATATTTATGAATTTTCCTTTTTTCCATCATTATTGATTTTCAGCTTCATTCTGTTATGATCAGAGAAAGTGTTTTGTATAATTTCAATGTTTTAAAATTATCGAGTCCTGTCTTGTGAGCCAACATATGGTCTATTCTGGAGAAGGAGCCATGAGCACTTGAAAAGAATGTATATACTGCTGTTTTGGGGTACAATGCTCTATAAATAGATCTAGTTCATTTATCATATTATTCAAGCTCTCTCTTGCTTTATCCTGTGTCCAGATGTTCTATCCAATACTGAAAGTGCTGTATTGAAGTCTCCAAATATTATTGAAAAGAAATCTATTTCTCCCTTCAGTTTTGCCAGTGTGTACCTCATGCTTCTTGGGACATTCATGTTAGATGCATAAATATTTATTATAGTTATTTCTTCTTGGTGAATTGTACTTTTTATAATGACCTTCTTCACACCTTATAACAGTTTTGCATTTAAAACCTACTTTGTCTGATATTAATTTCGCTACTCCAGCTCTCTTTTGGTTACTATTTGCATGGAATATCTTTTTCCATCCTCTCACTTTCACCTTGGTTGTGTCCTTATGTCTGAGGTGAGTCTCTTGTAGACAGCATATAGATAGCTCATATATATATATATATATATATATATATTTTTTTTTTTTTTTTAAAGATTTTATTTATTTATTCATTTATCCCCCCCTTGCTGCTTGTGCTCGCTGGGTCAGCCAACCACACCGTGCGGGCGGGCCTGCCCCCACCAGGAGGCCCCGGGAACCGAACCCAGGGCCTCCCATATGGTAAACGGGAGCCCCACTGATTGAGCCACAGCCGCTTCCCATCATATATATTTTTTTAATCTATTCTGCCAGTCTGTGTCTTTTGATTGGGGAGTTCAAGCCATTAACACTCAAAGTTATTATTATTATTATTATTTTTTTTTTTAAGATTTTATTTATTTATTCATTTATCCCCCCCCCTTGGTGCTTGTGCTCGCTGGGTCAGCCAACCACGCCGCGCGGGCGGGCCCGCCCTCACCAGGAGGCCCCGGGAAACGAACCCGGGGCCTCCCATATGGTAAACGGGAGCCCTACTGATTGAGCCACAGCCGCTTCCCTCAAAGTTATTATTTTTAAGGCATTACTTACTTCATCCATTTTGTGCTTTGGCTTTCCATTGTCATATCTTACAATTGTCTGTCTTTTTATCCATTAATTTACCCTTCCTAATAATCTTCATTTCTACACTCTTCTCCAAGACTCTTGCCCCTTTTCGTCCTTTCAGGCTGTAGCACTCCCTTTAGTATCTCTTGTAATTCTGGTCTTTTGGCAGCATATTCTCTCAGTTTTTGTCTGTGAAGACTTTAAACTCATCCTCTTTAAAAAAAAAAAATTATTGAAGTATATCATTCATACATGAACATACATAAACTATAAGTGTTCAGTAAACATCGTGATCTTACAAAACAAACATGCAGAACATCATACAGGGCTCCCACGCATCATCCCCACACACACAAATACCCTGCATTGTCATGAAACATTTGTTAACAAATCATGAAAGAACATAGTCAAAGTATTACTACTAATTATAGTCTGTATCTTCCTTCCCTATACATTTTTTTAAGGATTTATTTATTTAATTATTTACTTTTATCCATTTTTATCCTCCTGTTTTTGCTGTTTCTGTGTCCATTCTCTGGGCAACTCTCCGTGTCTGTTTCCTGTCCTCTCTTCTCATCCTTCTCCTCCTGCCTTCACTGGGATTCAATCCTCAGAATCTCTGATGTGGGAGAGAGGCGTCCTACTGCTTGCGCCACCTTAGTTCCTAGTTTTTCGGTGCATCTCGTCTTGGCTCTCCCTTGTGTCACTCTCCTGTTACATCACATCTTGCTGCATGGCTTGTGGGGCCTGGTGGCTCACCTGCTTACGGAGTCTAGCGGCGCACCTGCACACGGGGCCTGGTGGCCCACATCTTCTGTATTTTTCTTTTTTTAATTTTTACCAGGAGGTCCCGGGGATTGAACCCAGGTCCCTCCATATGGGAGACGGATGCCCAACCCCCCGAGCCACATCCATCCCTCTGCTATATCTCTTAAGGTTGACCAAAGATACCCAAAATTACAGTTTTTTCCCATACAGGATGGTCATATAATAAATCAGGCTTAGTTTATCACCACCATTCTAAAAACCAGACCTAGGGAGAAAAACTAGGTCTGGGGACATATGCATGGTTTCTTTTTTTTTTTTTTTTTTTCATGGTTTCTAACATAGCAAATATTTAGCCTGTTCTGATTATCACAAAATCAGGACAGTGAGAATATTCGCATTCATCCTCATTTTTGAAGGGCAGTTTTGCCAGATACAGAATTCTTGGCTGGCAGTTTTTCTCTTTCAGTACCTTAAATTCATCATACTCCTTTTTTCTCACCTCCGTGGTTTCTGATGAGACGTCGGCACCTAATCTTATTGAGGTTCCCTTTTATGTGATGCTTTGCTTTTTCTTGCTGCTTTCAGAATCCTTTCTTTATCTGTGATATTTGTCATTCTGAATAGTAGGTGTCTTGGAGTAGGTCTATTCAGATTTATTCTGTTTGGGGTATATTGTCATTCTTGGATATTGATATTTATGTCTTTCATGAGGGTTGGTAAGTTTTCATCATTATTTCCTCAAATATTCTTTCTGCCCCTTTTCTGTTCTCTTCTCCTTTTGGGACACTGATAACGCATATGTTTGTGTTTTGTGTTGTCATTCAGTTCCCTGAGACGCTGTTCCATTTTTTTCCACTCTTTTTTCTTTTTGTTCTCCTTTCTTTTTCTGTTCAGATATTCTGTCATCAAAATCACTAATTTTGTCTTTGAGCAATTCAAATCTGCTCTAATATGCCTCTGATGTATTTTTTAGGAGGTACCGGGGATTGAACCCAGGGCCTCATACATGGGAAGCAGGCACTCCACCACTGAACTCTACCCGCTCCCCTCTAATGTATTTTTTAAAACAACCTTTGGCCAGTTTTATTGAAGAAAATTTTTTACATGATTTACTTTTTGCCAGTCTATTCTGGCATGCTTCTAATGATATCACCTGAATCAATGATAGCCAGTGTGCATATTCTGCAGTATTTTCTGCATTCTGTGCCCAATTCAATATTATTGCCACTGTAGTAATGAACATCAGTTTTGGCCAACATGGCATAGTACTTTATTTCACATTTCCTCAAAGCTGGGCAGTTGTTGGTAAGGATCACTAGTTTTGCTTTGCCTTGCCTGATCATCTTCAGTGTCTGCTTATATCCCAACATGTACTTTCACTTTTCATAACAAGTTGGAGCCTAGAGTTGATAGACTCCAGAGACTTTTTCATCTTCTTTGTGGCCACTACCTTCCTGCCTTAGGTGCAGGATGGCCCCCAACCAAGAGCAGCCACCAAGATGGCTGGGGAATGCGAAAGGCTGTAATGTATTTTTTTTTTTTTTTTTTTTTTTTTACCAGGAGGTCCCGGTGATCGAACCTGGGCCCCTCCATATGGGAGACGGACGCCCAACCAGTTGAGCTACATCCGACCCCCTGTAATGTATTTTTAATCTCATCTACCATGTCTTTCATTCCCATAAGCTCTGTTATTTTTCTTTGCAGAATTTCAAGTTGTTCTTTATGCTCACCAGTGTCTTTTTTTTTTTTTTTTTAGGAGGTACTGGGGATCTCCTACATGGAGGTCATATAGGAGGACCTCCATGGCAAGCAGGTGCTCAACCACTGAGCTACATCCACCCCCCACCCCCCAAGAGAGTTGGTTTTTTCATTTGTTTGCTTGTTTTTAGAAGATACCGGGGATCAAACCCAGGATCTTGTACATGGGAAGGAGGCACTCAACCACTTGAGCTACATCCACCCCCCTCAGTGTCTTCTTAATATTCTTTACCTCTTTAGTCATATTTTCCTTCAATTCTTTGAATTGATTGTAGGAGCTTTGTATGATTATCATTGATCAGTGTCTTAAATCCTGTATCTCGTCAGGATATTTGGCTTGTTCCTTTGATTGGGCCATCTTTTCCTGTTTCATACTATGGCTTGTAATTTTTTGCTGATGTCTAGGTATCTGAATATGTTGGTGAATTTACACTGATGGTCATTTTCTCTCTCTTGCCTAGTTTTTTTTTTTTTTTTTTTTTTTTTTCCCACAGCTCTTCTTTGATTTTTGGTTCAACATATTCTAAGTCTTTACAATTGCCCAGCTTAAGTTATCAAAATTGGGCCAGGGACTTACTAAAGGGGTGCAGATTTTCTCCCAGGTGAGGGATAGAGACCCAAAAGCAGTTTTTCTCCTTGCAATTTCTTTGCCAGCCAGCAGATGGCGTTCATTGGGGAAACTTTCCACAAAGGTGTTTCTTTCCATCTCCACTTTTCCTGTGTTTCTGGTCTGGCCAGAACCAAGATTCAAAGCAGGCTCTGCTCACCAAATTCACTGAAGAGAAGCCCTCCAACTCACCCTCCTGCTTCCTCTGTAACAGCTGACAGGGAGATATCTGCTCCCCTCAGATAGCTGCAGTGAGCCAGGAGTTTTATCCCAGCTTAATGTCTTGAGGGTGGGGGATGGGAGCCCTTCCAGACCACCATAGGGTTTTAGTAACTCACACTTGTTTTGGATTCTTCATCTCTCTGTTCCTTGCCTTCCTGGGAATTGCACAGCACTGTCCTGGTCTTCTGACACCCAAAATAGTTCCCTTAGACAGCTTTTGGCCTTTCCTCTGTTGTTTTTTTAAGAGAGTTGAGCCCTGCCTGCCTACTCTGATGTCATTTTCCTGGACTCCAGTGCCTGCCTATTAAATATGAGTGTTCAATCAAGGACCACCAGATATTTGAGGAATACTTTGGACATGAACAAAAATCAAAATAAAAATGAACATGGAGGAAACAGAGGCAGAGAGAGGAAGAAAACTTCAAATAAATGATAATAAATTTCCTCATAGGAAAGGAAGATAGAGTATCCTTGAAAGAAGAACAATGTGCTATAACAAACAACAAGAAAGAGCTATAGGAAAATCAACAACAGTACATGAGGAATAAAAATTTAAGGCTAATTTTAAGATTCAGATTTTACCTCGTTGAGAGGACAGCTGTTGTCATTTAAAAACAGTAGTTGTGATAAATTTCTAGAAACACATAAGACAAATGTCTAGAAACACACAAGCAAACTACATTGACAAAAGAAGAAATAGAAGAACTCAACAGACCAATCACAAGTAGTGAGATTGAATTAGTTATTCAAAACCTCCCAGTCAAGAAAAGCCGAGGACCAGAGGGATTCATGGGTGAATTCTACCAATCATTCTGGAAAGAAGTAACACCAATCCTGCTTAAACTTTTCCAAAAAATAGAAGTGGAGGGAACACTACCTAACTCATTCTATGATGCCAAAATCACCCTAATACCAAAGCCACATAAAGATGGCACAACAAAAGAAAACTACATATGAATCTCTCTAATGAACTTCGATGCTAAAATCCTCAACAAAATACTTACTAATCATATTCAACAACACATCAAATTAATTATACACCATGATTGAGTGGGTTTTATCCCAGGTATTTCAAATATGGTTCAACATAAGAAAATCAATCAATGTAATACACCACATTAACAGATTAAAAGGAAAAAATTACATAATCATCTCTATTGATGCAGAAAAAAACATTTGACAAGATAGAGTATTCTTTCTTGATAAAAACACTTTGAAAGATAGGAATAGAAGGAAACTTCCTCAACCTGCTAAAGGGTATATGTGAAAAACCCACAGCTAATATCATACTCAATGGTGAAATGTTAACAGCTTTCCCTCTAAGATTTGGAACAAGACAAGTATGTCCATTGTCAACACTTTTATTTAACATTGTATTAGAAGTACTTGCTTGAGCACTTAGACAAGAAAAAATATATAAAAGGCATCCAAATTGGAAAGGCACAAGTAAAAATTTCACTATTTACAGATGACAAAATCCAATACATAGAAAGCCCTGAAAAATCTACAAGGCTTCTAGAGCTGATAAATGAGTTTAGTAAAGTGGCAGGATATAAGATCAACATGGAAAAATCAGTAGCATTTCTATATACCAATATTGAACAATCTGAGGAGGAAATCAAGAAAAAAATTCCATTTACAATAGCAACTAAAAGAATCAAATATCTAGGAATAAAATTAAGGGTGTACACAGAAAACTACACAACATTGTTGAAAGAAATCAAAGAAAATCTAAATAAATGGTAGACTATTCAATGTTCATGGATTGGAAGACTAAATATCATTAAGATATTTGTCCTACCCAAATCAATTTACAGATTTAATGCAATCCCAATAAACATTACAGCAGCATTTTTAAATCAAACTGGAAAAGCCAATTATGGAATTTATTTGGAAGGGCCAAACACATTGAAAAAGGAAAACAAAATTGGAGGAATCATGCTACCTGACTTTAAAGCATACTACAAAGCCATAGTGGTCAGAACTGCATGGCATTGGCCCTAGGATAGACATACTGACCAATGGAACCAAATTGAGAAGTCTGATATAGATCCATGCACATATGGCCAACTGATATTCAAGAAGGCCACCAAGCCCACTCAACTGGGACAGAATAGCCTCTTCATCAAATGGTGCTGAGAGAACTAGATATCCATATCCAAAAGAATGAGAGAGGATCACCATCTCATGCCCTATACAAAAATTAACTTAAGATGGATTAAAAATCTACATATAAGAGCCAAGACTATAAAGCTCCTAGAAGATAATGTAGGGAAGCATCTATGAGATCTTGTAGTAAGAAATGGTTCTATGAACTTTACAGCCAAAACACAAGCAACAAAAGAAAAATATATATATGAATGGGACCTCCTCAAAATTAAAAACTTTTTTGCTTCAAAGGAGTTTGTCAAGTGGGAGAAAATACTTGGGAACCACTTAACCAATAAGGGTCTAATATCCAGTATATATTAAGGCATCCTACACCTCAAAAATAAAAAGACAAACAACCCATTTAAAAAATGGGGAAGCAGGGGTCGGATGTGGCTCAACTGGTTGGGCGTCCGTCTCCCATATGGAGGGGCCCGGGTTCGATCCCCGGGACCTCCCGGTAGAAAAAAAATAAATAAATAAAAATAAAATGGATGAAGTAAATAAATAAATCTTTAAAAAAAAAAAATGGGGAAGGGGAAGCAGCTGTGGCTTAATCAGTAGGGCTCCCAGGTTTGGTTCCCGGGGCCTCCTGGTGAAGGCAAAAGCCCGCCCGCACGGCGTGGTTAGCTGACCCAGTGAGCACAAGCAGCAAGGGGGGGATAAATGAATAAATAAATAAAATCTTAAAAAAAAAAAATGGGGAAGAGATTTGAATAGACACGTTTCCAAAGAGGATATACAAATGGCTAAGAAGCACATGATGGGGAGCATATGTGGCTCAAGCAGTTAGGTGCCTGCCTCCCACATGGGAGGTCCCGGGATTGGTTCCCAGTGCCTCCTAAAGAAGATGAGCAGATGCAACAAGCTGATGCAATGAGCTGATGAATGAGTAGACACAACAAGCATATGGATGAGGGAGCTATCTTGGAGGGGGAGTTAAATAAAAGAAATAAAAAGAGCATGAAAAGATGCTCAACATCACTAGCTATTAGGGAAATGCAAATCAAAACTACAGTGAGATATCATCTTACACCTATTAGACTGGTGGCTATTAAAAAACAGAAAACTACAAGTGTTGGAGAAGAAGTGGAAGAATGGGAACATTCATCCACTGTTGGTGGGAATGTAGAATGGTGCAGCCATTGTGGAGAATGGTTTGGTGGTTCCTCAGGAAGCTAACTATGGATATGCCATATGATCCAGCAATCCCACTACTAGGTATATACCCAGAAGAATTGAAAGTAGGGACATGAATAGATATATGTACACCAATGTTTATAGTGGCATTATTCACTATTGCCAAAAGTTGGAAGCAACACAACTAACAACTGGAATATTACTCAGTTGCAAGAAGAAATGAAGTATTGACACACACAACAACATGGATGAATCTTGAAGACCTTATGTTGAGTGAAGTAAGCTAGTCGCTAAAGGACAAATATTGCCTGACCTCACTGATATGACCTAAGTATCTTGTGTAGACTCACAGAGCTAGAGTCTGAAAGATAGGTTAACAGGAGACAGAAAGGGAGTAGAGAGTGGTGAGCCAATGCTCAGTATGGGCAAAACCCGTGATAAGGTGGAAGGAGGTGGTTTGGCAGTGGATGGGGGTGATGGAGGAGCAGGGATGTGAGTGGGGTCGATGGTGCTGGAATGTGAGAGTGAGCGGTGTTGGGGGGGTGGGGGGTTATCATTGGAACTGGGGGGAGGGCTGGAGGAAGGAACAGGTGAACTCTGGGGAGTTTGTAGGTCTGTTGGTTGAAAACACAATTGTAGGAATGGTCTTTTGGTAAATAAGGCAGGGGAGGGTCACTGGTGAAGGGTATCGGTCGTGGGGAGATATGTAGGAAAGGGTGCCCCTGGGGCACGCTTCTATGGAATAAGAATGTGTTCATCTTGTCATAGAATGTTATCTCAGTGGGTGGAGACCCACACAATAAAGAAAATATTAAACTCTCCTCCTGGGGAGTCCTGCTACATTCTCAAGTACATAGGCAGTGCCTAATAAAAGAAAACAGACCAATCTGTCAAGCCCTCAATGCATGTAACTATGAACCTTATTCTTGAAAAATTGAAACTTAGTAGTTACCATAGTTTCTGAGGGGAAAGGGAAGGAAGAATAGGTGGAACATAGGCATTTTTAGGCAATTGTTCTGCATGGTTTTGCAATGAACGATATAGACCATTATACATTTTATCAAAATCTATAAAATTGTACAGTGCAAAATACAAACCATAAAGTAAACTATTAACCATGGTTAGAGCAATCCTTCAATATTTATTCATCAATTGTAACAAATGTACCATATTCATGTAAGATGTTATTCATAGGGGAAAATGTGAGAGAGTGAGGGGTAAGGTATATGGGAATCCCTATATTTTATTTTTTTCTTTATTTTTTTGAGCAGTTTTATTGAGATATATTTACATACCATGTAATCTATCCAAAGTGTACAATCAATGGCTTTTAGTATAATCAGTGTTGTGCATTCATTATCACAAAAATTTTTAGAACAATTTCATTACTCCAAAAAGAAAAACTCCACACCACTTAACAGTGACTTCTCAATCCCTCTATCCTTCTCCAGCCCTACATAACCACTAATCCAATTCCATCTTTATAAATTGATTTATATTTACATTTTATTTAAATGGAATCATACATTCTGTAGTACTTTGTGTCTGGTTTCCTTCACTTAACATAATGTGTTTTTTTGTGTGTCTAATATTAACATCTTGTAACATTAACATACATTTGTTCATTTTCAAAGAAAAACCATCTCATATACACATTATTACCCATATTCATATTTCACATGCGATTTTACTATGCTATACAGTCCCATGTTACATTTTTTGGCTTTCCTTCTAGTCATATACATGACCTTAGACTTTCCCTTTCAACCACTGTCATACCCATATAATAGCGCTGCTAGTTACAAACACTATGATATGCTTTCACCTTTTCTATTCATTTCCAAAGACTAACAGACAAGCTTTTTACCAATTCTGCACAGATTAACCCTCAGCTTTTCATTCTCTACCCTCATTCTATTTTCTGGTGATCCATATTCTAGTTAACTCCATGGGTTTACATAATATATTTAGTTCATAACAGCACAATCATACAGTATTTGTCCTTTCGTGTCTGGCTTGCTTCGCTCAACATAATGTCCTCCAGGTTCATCCATGTTCTCATAGGCTTCACAACTTCATTTCTTCTTACAGTACATAATATTCCATCGTGGGCATAGGCCACAGTTTGTTTATCCATTCATCGGCTGAGGGACACCTGGGTTGTTTCCAACTTTTAGCTATTGTGAATAACACCGCTATGAACATCGGTGTGCAGATGTCTGTTCGTGTCACTGCTCTCAGTTCTTCTGGGTATATACTCAGTAGTGGTATTGCAGGGTCACATGGGAAATCAATATCCAACTTCTTTAGGAACTGCCAAACAGTCCTCCACAGTGGCTGTACCATTCCGTATTCCCCAAAACAATGAATAAGCATTTCTATCTCTGCACATCCTCTTCAACACTTGTAGTTGTCTCTCTTTTTAATAATGGCCATTCTAATAGGTGTGAAATGATATCTCATTGTAGTTTTGATTTGCATTTCCCTAATTGCTAGTGATGTTGAACATTTTTCATGTGTTTTTTTTTTCCGGCCACTTGTATTTCTTCTTTGGACAAATGTCTATTCAAGTCTTTGGCCCATTTTGAGGGGGTGGGGTGGATTTGAACTTATTTATTTCTAAGATTATGTTGTTACACATTTCCCAACATCTATGTTTTGGCAATAATCATCCTCAACCTGTGCAAGTTTGGTTTCTGTGTGGAATACACTGTCAAGCATTAAAGTTTTGGGTTCTAAGAATATGTACATTATAAATTAATTCACATCATTCTATTTTTCTCTAAATTACTGTACAAATGCAGTTTCTTCCAAAATTAGGCATGATATATGAAGGAGGGGAAAAGGGATTAAACCCAGCTTTGTTTCACTTTAATATCTTTGCTCTGAATTGTTACAGTGTCTTCTGCCAAATTCTCTGTTGCCAAATAGTATCCATTCCTTTATTTTCTACTGATCTGTACATGATTTTTGGGAAAATTTGTTATAAAAAGTTAACAGGGACTTTTTATGAGTTCTGATTTTCTTTTTTAATTAGACCTCATAATCCTCAATTCATGACTGTAGTGTGTTCACCTTTGAGGTTTTCAGAGCCGATTAAGACATTTGACCAATTAGATTGCAGTAACCTACAAAATTTATTTGATGGAACTTGAACGGGGAGGGGTGATTCTTCCTAACACTGAACCTTCCAGATGCTTCAAGGGACCATCAGAAGGGGAAGAGGGCAATGGGAGTGGAGATATAACAATCAAGGCAATGTTTCAGAATCAGCATGGCAGGGTGTCAAAGGGTGGGAGATTTCCTAGGCACAGAACTTATAGCAACAGGATTTTACATTTTCTATGTTTGGCCTATATTTTAATCGGGTTGTTTGTCCTTATTTTTGTTGTTGAGTTGTAGCATCTCTTTATATCATATATGTGATTTCCAAATATTTTGTCCCATTGAGTGGCTACCTTTTCACCCTTTGGACAAAGTCTTTTGAGGTGCAAAAGTGTTTAATTTTGAGGGGGTCTCATTTATCTAATTTTCCTCTTGCTGCTCATGCTTTGGGTATAAGGTCCAAGAAACCACCACTTACCACAGTCTTGAAGATATTTCCCTACATTTTCTTCTGGTAGTTTTACGGTCCTGGCTTTTTTTTTTTTTTTTTTTTTTTTTCCAGCTACATGGAAGCATTCTTTAATAAGTGAATACGTACGGATTGTTGGCACTCAGCTCTCCACAAGGTGCCCAAGTTGCTGAAGAGACGGCCATGTCCATGCTTAGAGTGCAATTGAGGAGCTACAGAGTGAGCACAAGAGCTTTGTTCTCAGACTTCATGGGTTCAAACACCACTTCTGTTGGTACCTGCTGAGAAAAATAGAACAAAGAGTGGCCTCTTCTCAAACTGAATTCCTTGTTCCCGCTTATCTAACCCTCCCACATTCTTATTCAAGTCACTTTCTCAAAAAAACCCACGTCAGTAAAGGGGATGAACTCAAACACTAAGAACTTACCCTCATACTTTTCACTTTGGGATTGGATTAGTTTTCACGTCTAAGATTGTAAGCCCACAACTCCCAACCAATGGCAGATGGGTAAAGTTGGGGAAGGAGGGAAATGGGACATTGCATCAGGGGATATATATATATAATCTTTGTTCTTGCACTGATCACGTGCACCTGCCCACTTCCATTAGCCTGGGCGTGTGCCCTTTCTCATAAGAAAGAAATAAATTACTGCTGCCTCTAGTACAACTCTCTGTCTTCAGAACTTTTATTTTGAGTGAGTAGTCACCGTCCCACTCACTGCTGTGAGACCTTGAGCAGATGGCTCTTGCCTGAGCACAGTGTCCTTAGCTGTAAAATATGGATGACAATTTCTACCATTCCAGGTGTTTATGAGACTCCAATGTACTCCCAGAAATGGATGCATATGGCAGAGTCTGAAACCAAATAAAATGGTATGTATGTCCATTTCAGTTGTGTCAGTTGCTTTCTTCCTCAGAAGCTGGCTACCCCAGATGCTTCCTCACTTCTCTCCCTCTGCCAGGAGTACCCTCATCTCCTCTTTCCCTTGCTGCGCTGGCTCAGCCAATGTTACCCAGGAGGTTCCTGTAGGCAGTCGCTGGTTTTGTTTTGTTTTGTTTTTTAAAAGGTTTATTTTATTTATGCATCTCTCCCCGCCTGTTGTTTGCCTTCACTGTCTGCTCATTGTGTGTTCAGCTTCTATTTTTTTCAGGAAGCACCAGAAACTGAACCCAGGATCTCCCATGTGGCAGACAGGCACCCAACTGCTTGAGCCACATCTGCTTCTCCCAGTCACTGGTTTTGTCCTACCCTGGCTTTTGTGGCAGCACTCCAGCATCCTCCCTCCTCATCAACCCCACTCTACAGAGCAGAAGTAGGTTTTACTGAGGATTTGTGGGAAGATAGAAGAAAGGGTTGAATTTGCGTACCCCACAGCAATAACTTTTTCTTTTTTTTAACTTTATTTTGTACATTTAATAATTGAAAATATAAACAATTAAAAACTAAAAAATAAACACAGATGAATAAATATATACATTCCTCAATTAAATGTAATGGATACATATAAAAAATTTTTTTTGAATCAAACAATATATTACACAATATATTTGGTTCATAGTAACACATTCATACAGTATTTGTCCTTTTGTGTCTGGCTTGCTTCACTCAACATAATGTCCTCCAGATTCATCCATGTTGCCATATGCTTTACGACTTCATTTCTTCTTACAGCTGCATAATATTCCATTGTGTGAATAGACCACAGTTTGTTTATCCATTCATCTGTTGATGGACACCTGGGTTGTTTCCAACTTTTGGCAATGGTGAATAATGTGGCTATGAACATCGGTGTGCAGATGTCTGTTTGTGTCACTGCTCTCAGTTCCTCTGGGTATATACCCAGTAGTGGTATTGCAGGGTCACGTGGCAAGTCTATATTCAACTTCTTTAGGAACTGCCAAGCAGTCCTCCATAGTGATTGTACCAACCTGCATTCCCACTAACAGTGAAGAAGTGTTCCTATCTCTCCACATCCTCTCCAAAACTTGTAGTTCTCTGTCTTTTCTTTTTTTTTTTTTTTCTATTTTACCGGGAGGTCCTGGGGATCGAACCCAGGTCCCTCCATATGGCAGACGTACGCCCAACCATTTGAGCCACATCCGCCCCCCTCTGTCTTTTTAATAGTGGCCATTCTGATAGGTGTGAAATGATATCTCATTGTAGTTTTGATTTGCATTTCCTTAATCATGAGTGATGTTGAGCATTTCTTCATGTGTGTTTTTGCCATTTGTATTTCTTCTTCAGAGAAATGTCTATTCATGTCTTTGACCCATTTTTTAATTGGGTCATTTGCCTTTTTATTGTTGAGTTGTAACATCACTTTATATATCCTGGATATTAAACCCTTATCAGATATGTGATTTCCAAATATTTTTTCCCATTGAGTTGGCTGCCTTTTCACCCTTCTGACAAAGTCCTGTGAGGTGCAAAAGTGTTTAATTTTGAAGAGGTCCCATTTATCTACTTTTTCTTTTGTTGCACATGCTTTGGGTGTAAGATCCAAGAAACCATCACCTACTACAAGGTCTTGAAGATGTTTCCCTACATTTTCTTCTAGTAGTTTTATGGTCCTGGCTTTTATATTTAGATCTTTGATCCATTTTGAGTTGATTCTTGTATAGGGGGTGAGATAGGGGTCCTCTTTCATTCTTTTGGTTATAGATGTCCAGTTCTCCCAACACCATTTGTTGAAGAGACTGTTTTTTTCCCATTAGCGTGGGCTTGGTAGGTATGTCAAAAATCAGTTGCCTGTATAGGTGAGAGTATATTTCTGGATTCTCAATTCTATTCCACTGATCGATGTGTCTATCTTTATGCCAGTACCATGCTGTTTTTACCACTGTAGCTTTGTAATATGTTTCAAGGTCAGGCAGTGAAATTCCTCCACATTGCTCTTTTTTAGAATGCATTTGGCTATTCGTGTGCACTTACGCTTCCAGATGAATTTGGTAATTGCCTTCTCTAATTCTGTAAAGTAAGCTGTTGGGATTTTGATTGGTATTGCATTGAATCTATAAATCAGTTTGGGCAAGATTGACATCTTCACGATATTTATTCTTCCAATCCATGAACACGGAATGTCTTTCCATTTGTTTAGGTCTTTTTAAATTTCTTTTAGCATTGTTTTGTAGTTTTCTGCATATAGGTCCTGTACTTCCTTGGTTAAATTAACTCCTAGGTATTTGAGTCTTTTTGTTGCTATTGAAAATGGAATTTTCTTCCTGATTTCCTCCTCAGATTGTTCAGTACTAGTGTACAAAAACATGACTGATTTTTGCGTGTTGATCTTGTATCCTGCCACTTTGCTGAACTCATTTAATAGTTCAAGTAGCTTTGTTGTGGATACTTCAGGATTTTCTAAATACAGGATCATGTCATCCGCAAACAGTGAGAGTTTTACTTCCTCTTTTCCTATTTGGACGCCTTTAATTTTTTTGTCTTGTCGAATTGCCCTAGCTAGAACTTCTAGTACAATGTTGAATAACAATGGTGACAGTGGGTATCCTTGTCTTGTTCCTGATCTTAGGGGGAAAGCTTTCAACCTTTCCCCATTGAGTATGATGTTGGCTGTGGGTTTTTCATATATGCCTTTTATCATATTGAGGAATTTTCCTTTTATTCCTATCTTTTGAAGTATTTTTATCAAAAAAGGATGTTGAATTTTGTCGAATGCCTTTTCTGCATCTATTGAGATGATCATGTGGTTTTTTTCCTTCAATTTGTTAATGTGGTGTATTACGTTGATTGATTTTCTTATGTTGAACCAGCCTTGCATACCAGGAATAAATCCCACTTGGTCGTGATGTATAAGTCTTTTCATATGCTATTGGATTCGATTTGCAAGTATTTTGTTGAGAATTTTTGCATATGTTCATTAGAGAGATTGGTCTGTAATTTTCTTTTCTTGTGGAATCTTTATCTGGCTTTGGTATTAGGGTGATGTTGGCTTCATAAAATGTGTTGGGTAATTTTCCCTCCTCTTCAATTTTTTGGAAGAGTTTAAACAGGATTGGTGTTAATTCTTTTAGAAATGCTTGGTAGAACTCACCTGTGAAGCCATCTGGTCCTGGACTTTTCTTTGCTGGGAGATTTTTGATGACGGATTCAATCTCCT
>JAKSZT010018658.1:21733661-21750050 GCA_026826555.1 Tolypeutes matacus | reverse complement strand
TGTGTTACTATGAACCAAATATATTGTGTAATATATTGTTTGATTCACACACAGAAAAAAACAAAAAAAAACCAAACAAAAAACAAAACAACAAAAAAATTTACATGTATCCATTACATTTAATTCAGAAATGTATATATTTATTCATCTGTGTTTACTTTTTAGTTGTTTATTGCTTATGTTTTCAATTATTAAATGTACAAAATAAAGTTAGAAAAAAAAAAGATTTCCTTTTGGGGTGATGGAAATGTTTTAGAATTAGATGGTGGTGATGGCTGCATAACTCTTGTGCATATATTAAAAACCACTGAATTTTACACTTCAAAAAAAAAATTTGATTCCTAGGTATTTGCGTCTTTTTTGTTGCTATTGTAAATGGAATTTTTCCCCTGATTTCCTCCTCAGATTGTTCAATACGAGTGAATGGAAACATTATTGATTTTTGTGTGTCGATCTTGTATCTTGCCACTTTGCTGAACTTGTTTATTAATTCAGGTAGTTTCGTTGTTGACATTTCAGAATTTTCTAAATATATGATCCTGTCATCCACCAATAGTGAGAGTTTTACTTCCTCTTTTCCTATTTGGATGCCTTTTTTTCCTGTCTAATTGCTCTAGCTAGAACTTTTAGTACAATATTGAATAACAGTGGTGACAGTGGGCATCCATGTCTTGTTCCTGATCTTAGAAGGAAAGCTTTCAACCTTTCCCCATTGGCTGTGAGTTTTTCATATATGCCTTTTATCCTATTGAGGAATTTTCTTTATGTTTCTATCTTTCGAAGCGTTTTTATCAAGAAAGGATGCTGTATTTTGTCAAATCCTTTTCTGCATTGATCTAAATGACCATGTGGGTTTTTTTCTTCAATTCATTAATGTATTGTATTATGCTGAACCATTCTTGCATACAAGGAATAAATCCCACTTAGTCGTGGTGTATAATTCTTTTGATATACTGTTGGATTCTATTTGCAAGTATTTTATTGAGAATTTTTGCATCTATGTTCACTAGAGAGTTTGAGCTGTAATTTTCTTTTCTTGTAGTACTATTGGCATCATAAAATGTGTTGGGTAATTTCGCCTCCTCTGCAAATTTTTGGAAGAGTTTGGTGTTAATTCTCGAAATATTTGGTAGAATTAACTTGTGAAGCCATCTGGTCCTGGACTTTTCTTTCTTGGGAAATTTTTGATAACTGAGTCAATCTCTTTAAATGTGATTAGTGTGTTGAGTTCTTGTATTTCTTTTTGCACAATACTGAATAGTGGTGACAGTGAGCATCCTTGTCTTGTTCCTAATGTCAGCAAGGAAAGTTTTCAGTCTTTCACTGTAGCTGTAGGTTTTTCATATATGCACTTTACATATTGAGAAAGCTTTCTTCTATTCCTATCTTTGAGAGTGTTTTTATCAAGAAAGGATGCTGTATTTTGTCAAATGCCTTTACTGCATCAGTCGAGAGGATCATGTGATTCTTCTTCTTCAATTTATCAATGTGGTTTATGGCAGTAATTGATTTTCTCATGTTGAACCACCCTTGAATACCTGGGATAAAATCCACTTGATCGTGGTGTATAATTCTTTTAATGTGCTTTTGGATTCAGTTTGCAAGTATTTTGATGAGGATTTTTGCATCTATTGTCATTAGGAATATTGGTCTATAATATTCTTTTTTTGGTAGTATCTTTATCTCATTTTGTATTAGGATGATGTTGGTTTCATAGAATGAGTTTGGTAGTGTTCTTTCCTGTTCAATATTTTGGTAGAGCTTGAGCAAGATCAGTATTAGATCGTCCTTTGAATTGGTAGAATTTACCTGTGAAGCCATCTGGTCCTGGGCTTTTTATCTTTGGGAAGTTTTTGATGACTATCTCAATCTCCTTACTTGTAATTGGTTTGTTTGTTGAGGTCTTCTTTTTCTTCTAGGGTCAGAGTAGGTGGTTCGTGTCTTTTTAGGAATTTGTCCATCTCATCTACTTTGTCTAGTTTTTTGGTATACAGTTGTTCATAGTATCCTCTTTTGGTCTTATTTCTGCGGGGTCAGTGGTAATATCCTCCCCTCTCATTTCTTATTTTGTTTATTTGCATCTTCTCTTTTTTTCTTTGTCAGTCTAGCTAAGTGTTTGTCTAATTTGTTCATCTTCTCAAAGAACTAACTTTTGGTTTTGTTGATCCTTTCTATTGATTTCTTATTCTCAATTTCATTTGTTTCTGCTCTGATCTTTACTATTTCTTTACTTCAGCTTGGTTTGGGATTAGTTTGCTGTTCTTTTTCTAGTCCCTCCAGGTGTGCAGTTAGATATTCAATTTTAGCTCTTCCTTCTTTTTTTAATGTAAGTATTGAGGGCTATAAATTTCCCTCTCAGCACTGCTTTTGTGGTGTTCCATAGGTTTGGTTTTTTTTTTTAATAATTTTTTTTAAAGATACTTAGATTACATAAATATTACACAAAAATTACAGGTTTCCCATGTTCCCCACCTCCCACACCTCCCATAACATCCCACATAAACATCTTTCATTAATGTGGCACATCACCTGCAATAGATATACACATCCTGGAGCTTTGCCACTAAGCATGGACCACAGTTCACATTGTAGAACACACTCTCTCCCACACAGTTCTGCATGTTATATGATGATATAAAATGGCCTATATCTGTTATTGCAGTGTCACTCAGGCTAATTCCCAAGTCCCGGAAAAGCCCCTGTATTACAACTGCTCTTCCCTCTCCCTGTCCCCAAAGTGTCCAGTGGCCACTAGCTCCACATTAATGTTGTAATTTCTTCCATTGCTTAAATCACAATATGTCTACAACAGAATACCAGTAAGTCCACTCTAGTCCATAGCTCTTCCCCCAATCCTGAGAAGTCTGGGATGGTGATGTCCACTCTACCTCCAAGTGAGAAGGGGCTTTTATCCCATGGTCCCATAGGTTTTGATATGCTGTGTTCTCATTTTCATTCGTTTCAAGATATTTTCTGAATTCTCTTGCAATTTATTCTTTGACCACTGATTATTTAAGAGTGTGCTGATTAATCTCCATATATTTATGATTTTCCCCTTTTCCATCCATTATTGATTTTCAGCTTCATTCTGTTATGATCAGAAAAAGTGTTTTGTATATTTTCAATCTTTTTAAACTTATTAAGTCTTGTTGTGACCCAACATTTGGTCTAACCTGCAGATGGATCCATGAGATCTTGAAAAGAAAGTATATCTTGCTGTTTTGGGATGCAATGTTCTATAAATGTCTATTAGGTCTAGTTCATTTATCATATAACTCAAGCTCTCTGTTTCTTTCTTTATCCTGTGTCCAGATGTTCTATCCAATACCGAGAGTGGTATATTGAATTCTCCAACCATTATTCCAGAGAAATCTCTTTCTCCCTTCAGTTTTGCCAGTGTGTGCCTCCTGTATCTTGGGGCACTCAGGTTAGGTGCATAAATATTTATTACAGTTATTTCTTCTTGGTGAATTGCCCCTTTTATTATTATATAATTTATTAATATAGAATGTTCAGCCATTATTTCCTCAAATACTCTTTCTGCTCCTTTCCCCTTCTCTTCTCCTTCTGGAATTCCCATGATATATATGTTGTTGAGTTTCATGTTATTATTCAACTCCCTGAGCCCCAGCTCATTTTTTTCCATTCTTTTCTCTTTCTGTTCTTCTCTCTCTTCAATTTCAGCTGTTCTGTGTTCTATATCACCTATTCTTTCTTCTATCATTTCGAGTCTGCTGTTGTATGCCTCAGATGTGTTTTTGATCTCACCTATTGTGTCTTTCATCCCCATGAGCTCTGTTTTTTTTCTATTCGGTTTTTCAAAATCTTCATTGTGCTTGCTTAGCATCTTCCTGATGTCCTTTATCGCTTTAGTCACATTGTCTTTCAACACATTAATATTTTAAAACAGTTTATTGAAGTATATCATTCATACATGAACATACATAAACAATAAGTGTTCAGTAAACATTGTGAACTTACAAAACAAACATGCATAACATCATACAAGGCTCCCACACACCATCCCACCACAAATACTTTGCATTGTTATAAAACATTTATTTCACAATAATGAAACAAATTATGAAACAATTATGAAAGAGCATCGTCAAAGTATTACTACTAACTATAGTCCACATCTTACTCCCCTATACTTTTTTCTTTTTTTAAGTATTTATTTGTTTATTTATTTATATCCATTTTTACACCCCTGTTTTGCTGTTTCTGTGTCCATTCATTGGGCAATTCTCTGTGTCCATTTTCTGCCCTCTCTTCTCATCCTTCTCCTCCTGTCTTTGCTGATTCGATCCTCAGAACCTCTGATGTGTGAGAGAGGCATCCTACTGCCTGTGCCACCTTAGTTCCTGGTTTTTCAGTGCATCTTGTCTTGGCTCTCCCTTTGTCATTCTCCTGTTATGTCATCATCTCGCTGCGTGGCTCGTGGGGCCTGGCAGCACACCCGATCGTGGGCCCTGACGGCACACCCATGCGTGGGGCCTGGGACGCTCACCCACTCGTGGGGTCTGGCGGCTCAGCCGCACACAGGACCTGACAGCGCACCCACGCTCAGGACCTGGTGGCCCACGTGCCTTCTATATTTTTCTTTTCTTCATTTTTACTGGAGGTCCTGGGAACTGAACCCAGGTCCCTCCATATGGGAGATGGATGCCCAGCCATTTGAGCCACATCTGCCCCCCTGCTATATCCCTTTTTTTTTTTTACCGGGAGGTCCCAGGGATCGAACCCAGGTCCCTCCATATGGGAGACGGACGCCCAACCAGTTGAGCTACATCCGACCCCCGACCCCCGCTATATCTCTTAAGATTGACCAAAGATACCTAGAGTTACAGTCATTTCCCATACAGGATGGTATATAATAAATCAGGCTTAGTTTATCACCAGCATTCTAAAAACCAGATCTAGGGAGAAAATCTAGGTCTGAGGACACATGCATGGTTTCTATTATCAGGAAATCAGGACAGTGAGAATATTCACATTTGACACAATTTGCTTTTGGAAATTTGTATGACTCTCATTGATTGGTTTTCTCAAATCCTGTGTCTCATCTGGGGCTCTCATATATTCCTTTGCTTAGGCCATTTCTTCCATCTTCTTAATATGGCTTGTAATTTTTTATGGATGTCTAAGCATTTGATTATGATGGTGAGTTTATGCTGATGCTCAATTTCTCTCTTTTTCATAGGGATTTATTTTGGGGAGGCTGTGTGTTACTGTTGTTCTTTGAGTCTTAGTTCAACCTGTTCTAGGTCTTTAGGATTGCCCCTGTTGTTTGCTCAAAACTGGCCTCTGGACCCAGTAATGAGTTGTAGACCTGCTTTCAAGGGCGTTGGGGAGGGATGTTGTAAAGGCTGGAAAAAGCCTCTCTTACTTTTACTCCCCCCTATGCACTTCCTTGGCCCACCAGCAGATGGCACTCTTCAGCAGCCCTCTCAGTTCAAATCCTTGTTGGAGGGTGTTCGCTGCAACATGGGCCAGATCAAAATGATAGAGGATCCTGCCTGGAGGCTAAGCAGAGCCTCACAATTCAAACTTTCTCAGAGGCTGTTTTCCTGCCTTTGCTGGCAGCCTCCTCCCTTTTCTCAGGTTGGAAACAATCCCCCTCCTCTCTTCATCCTTAACAACCTGTCCTGGTCAGTAGGGAGGGTGATGGAGAGGATTGGATCTCCTTGGTCCTGTGCGCAGCCCCACCCAGCCTGGAAGCGCCCATGGACACAGCAGAGCAAATTTGTGGGCCAAAAGCTGGGGGGCCACACTGAAGAAACTAAACATACATAAAAGATAACAGTTTATATGGTGATGAAAGTCACAATGCAAGAAATTTGGGGGTGGGAAGCGGCTGTGGCTCAATCAGTAGGGCTCCCGTTTACCATATGGGGGGCCCCAGGTTCGGTTCCCGGGGCCTCCTGGTGAGGGCAAGCCCGCCCGCGCGGCGTGGTTAGCTGACCCAGCGAGCACAAGCAGCAAGGGGGGGATAAATGAATAAATAAATAAATAATCTTAAAAAAAAAAAAAAGAAAAAGAAAAAAAGAAATTTGGGGGTGAAGGTTTTGGATAATAAGGACTCCAGGAATAAAGACCCATCCTGATTGAGGTGGGTCACTCCTTAACTGACATAACCTCATCAAAAGGTCCTACTTAAAATAGGTTTACATCCGCAGGAATGGATTAAATTTAAGATTTCCTGGGGGTACCTACAGCTTCAAACCACAGTACTATGGAATAGATAATAGATGTACAAATACCCAAAGTGATAAGTCTCATCCCCTATTCTTCCCTATTTTCAGTCACCTAGTTCACCTCTCAGGAGACTGGTTTCTTGTCATCCTTCCAGTAGAGGTATTTAATTGTGAGGCTAATGATGCCTTCACAATAGAGTCCCTTGCTTGCTCAGACCCTCTCCCAGGCCCTGTGCTTAATTTTGTATTCATAGTTTTTTATTTTTCTTAAAAAGGGCCACCAAAATTGTATAAGTTTCAGGACTCCCAAACCTCCATCTGCCATGCTTTCAGAGATTGTCTCTTCGTATACAAGCATGTATTTATATACATTCTTTAAAAACACCCAAATGGTAGTATACCATGATCGCTGTTCTCTTCCTTCCTTTGTGTTTCACTTAAAATCTTAAAACCAACATTTATATTGTTGCCTCCTTCTTTGCAACCATTGTGTTGCATTCTATTGTAGGGATAAATGATAGTTTTACTGAACCATGCTTACTGAGGAAGAATTGAATCATTTCCAATATTTTATTGATGTACACCATGCTGTGATGAGTATCCTTGTATATAATTCATTTCTAGGGTGCAGATGTCTGGTATTGTCCTGGTTTACACTTGTAACAGTGCTCCCTCTGACTTTCAAAAATGTCCAGTGTGGATGATAAATTATTTCTCTACTCTGTTCACTGCACACACTGAGATTCTTGCTCTTTGAAGGAAAATTGTTAGGCCAAAGAGTATGTACATATTTAATTTTTATAGATATTATAAAATTTCTGTCTGTAGAGGCTGCACCAATGTTCACTCCCAAAAGCAATGTGTCATGTTGCTCGGTTTCCCTCCCCACCCCTGCGAACTGCATGTGTTATCAAACTTTTTTTAAATCTTCGTCAGTACAATGGTATGTCAGTGTGGTTTTTTTAAATGTACATTTCACCAATTTTGAGTGAAGCTGAGCATGTTTTCATATGTTAAAAAAGCATTTCAGGGGGATAGATGTGGCTCAAATGGTTGGGCATCCCATCTCCCATATGGAGGGACCTGAGTTCGATCCCCCAGGACCTCCCAGTAAAAAAAAAAAAAAAAGGCATTAGAATTTCCTTTCATATAAATAATTCATGCCCTTTGCCCATTTTCTATTGGTTGTTGGTCTTTTGCTTTTTTTTTTTTAAGATTTATTTTTTAATTGATTTATCCCCCCTTGCTGCTTGTGCTTCCTGTGTCCATTTGCTTTTTTTTTTTTTTTTTTGCGTTTTTCTGTCTGCTTGTCTTCCTTTGTTGAGTCATCTTGCTGCACCTGAGTCACGAGGGCCGCCTTGCCTTCACCAGGGGGCCCCAGAATCGAACCTGGGGCCTCCAATATGGTAAACGGGAGCCCAACCAATTGAGCCACAGCCGCTTCCCAGTCTTTTGCTTTTTAATTTGAAAGAGCTTTTTATATATTGGGGAGTGCTGCTTGCTGTTTTAAAATAACTTTGGAAAAGTAAAAGCTAGGGATTAACAATATATGGATGCGTTATTTTAAATCCAATCTTCTCAAACTCCAGGAAACAATTATCAGTGAGGCAGGGAGCAAAGTAGATACTGTTTAACAGCATCAGCTCCAGAGACAGATTGCCTAGGTTCAAATTCCAGCTCTGCTTCTTGTTAGCTGAGTAACCTTGGACAATTTATAATAATAATCTCTACATATAATATTGGAGTTAAAGTGTCTATGCCAAAAAAAAAAAAAAAAAAAAATGGCTTGGAAGACCAAACCAAAAAATACTTGTCTGATTTTTAAATTTTTTAAATAAGCATAAGGACACAGAAATTGTTTAAGTAAAGGGAAGATAGGGAAGCGGATGTGGCTCAAGCAATTGGGCTCCTGTCTACCATATGGGAAGTCCAGGGTTCGATTCCAGGGGCCTCCTCATGAAAAGCAAGCTGGCTCGTGCGGCGAGCTGGCCCAAGCCACGAGCTGGCCCACATGGAGTGCTGGCCTACTCAGGAGTGCTGGCCCACACAGAAAGCTGGCGCAGCAAGATGACACAGCAAAAAGAGACACAAAGATAGACAGTAAGAGATGCAGCAGACCAGGGAGCTGAGGTGGCACAAGAGATTGAGCACCTCTCTCCACGCCAGAAGATCCCAGGATCGGTTCCCGGTGCTGCCTAAAGAGAAGACAAGCAGACAAAGAAGAACACACAGAGAGCAGACAGCGAGTGCAAAACAACAAGGGGGGTGGGGGGCAATAGATAAATAAATCTTAAAAAAAAAAAAAGTGGTGGGAAAACCTTAGGAAAAAAAGTAAAGGGAGGATAAAAGTTCTGCCTTACGAATTACGAATCGCAATCCAGCTGACACAGATAACTTCTTGACAAATTGCCCTGAATCAGACTACTCCAAAAGGTAGTGTCTTAAAACAACCACCATTTAATTAGTTCACCATTCTGGGGGTTGGGCTCAGGTGTGTAGTTCTTTTTAAAGATTTATTTTACTTATTTGTTTATTTATTCCCTGCGCCCTCCTCGTTGTTTGTGTGATGTCCATTCGTTGTGCTCTCTGTGTCTGCTCATCTTCTCTTTAGGAAGTACATGGGAACCGAACCCGGGACCTCCCATGTGGGAGAGAGGTGCTCAATCACTTGAGCCACCTCTGCTCCCTGCTTTGTTGTGTTTCTCATTGTTTCCTATTTATGTCTCCTTGTTGCATCATCTTATTGTGCCAGCCCATCGGGTCAGTTCGCTGTTGTGCTCATCTTCTCTAGGAGGCACCGGGAACGGAACCCAGTACCTCCCATGTGGTAGGCAAGCACCCAAATGCTTGAGCCACATCCACCTCCCTGTATAGTTCTTTCAATCCCAGCAAGGCTCACTTATAGGCTTGCAACCAGCTGCAGGTCAGCTAGGCAGTTCTGCTTCGGGAGGCTGTCTGAGTTTGGGCTGGGGTTACAAGTGTCCCTGGGCGACATGTCTCTTGTTATCTGGAAGTCCAGCCTGAGAGTGTTTGCATGGCTGCTGGCAGGGTTCAAAGATTGAGAGCAGAAATGTACCAGGTATCTTGAGGCCTAGACTCAGAGCTGGCACGATGTTGCTTCTTCCTCATTCTACTGGCCAAATCAAGTCCCAAGGCCAATCCAGATTCCGGGAACTGAACCTGGGCCCTCCCATGTGGGAGGGAGACACCCAATCACTTGAGCCACCTCCGCTCCAAGTCTCCACCTCTTGATGGGTGTAGCTGCAAAGATACATTGCAAATGGTGGAGATGCAGGGAGTGGTGGAGAACTGCAGCCATTTTTACAGCCCAATGCCTAGACAAATTCAAGGCTTGGGATACAGAGTGCAGGTGAGAGATACCCAGCAATGGGAGATCTATAAAGAACCAACACATACATCACGAGAGAAAGAGTCAATCTGAACATCTGCCACAGCCAGAGGAAGCCCAAACCACTTCCTGCCTGTGCCCTATAAGTAAAGCATTTTCTCCCCATTTCCTCCCCTGCCTCCGGCTTTGATGGGAAGGGGTGTAAGTCAGACTCTGAGGAGCAGGAAGGAAATGCGTGAAGAAGAAGGTGGCCATGCGCCACTGTGTCCCACTGGCAGCTTTCTATGTCGAGTCAGTCTGAAGGGGCTGAGGGAGGAAATTTAATTTTAACTGAAGTTTGGAGGACTTTTTATATCAGAGATTGAATAGCATGCTCTGTGTCCTGCCTAATTTCTCATTCAGGGGCAGTGGAAGAAACAGCACCACAGAACAGATTTAAAGGGGTGATGGGGAAAGAGAGAAAGCTGTTACCTGATTACAATCTGCAAATCCCACATGTTCAATGTCCTGTTACAGAAGTGAAATAATTACAGATCGTAGTTAGGGATGGGAAAGGAAATAAACAAGGTGATAGCAAGCTAGAGTGGGAGGAGATTAATTACTTGATAGAATGGCCTGGAAAGGACTCTCTAAGGAGGCCACTTGAAGTAGGAAAGTGAACCGGAACTGGAATTTCAGGTGGCTAGTACGAAAGTCTCTAGGCAGGCAAAAAGTTACCATTGGGTTTTTCTTTTCTTTTCTTCTCTTCTCTTCTCTTTCCTTCCTCCCTTTTTTTAAATATACTTTTAATTTTGAAATAATTTCAAACTTACAAGACAGTTGCACAAATAATACAAAACCCATACAGAGAAGTCCAACACACCCTCTCACAGAGATACCCAGATCCACCAACTTTTAGCATTTTGCTACATTTGTCATAACATTCTATCTATCCATCTATCAATCCATCCATCTATCTACCTACTTACCTACCTACCTGTTTGTCTATGTATTTTTTAAACATTTGATAGTAGGTTGTATACATCATGCTCCTTGAACATCCAATGCTTCCATGTGCTTTTCCTAAGAGCAAGGATATTCACTTATGTAACCACCTAATGTATAGTTATCAAGTTCAAGAAATTTAAGTCTATATTTCAATTTTTTTCATATGTCCCAAATATGACTTCTGGGCATTTTCTCCTCCATTATTAGATCCAGTTCAAGATCATGTACTGCATTTAATTGCATTGCCTTTTTTTTTTTTTTTTAAGATTTATTTTATTTATTTCTCCCCCTCCTTCATTGTTTGCACTCGCTGTCTGCTCTGTGTCCATTCGTTGTCTGCTCCGTTTGTTGTCTGCTCTGTTCATTGTCTATTTGTCTTCTTTTAGGAGGCACCAGGAACCAAACCCAGGACCTTCCACATGGGAGGGAGACACCCATTAGCCTGAGCCACCTCCACTTTCTGCTCTGTATGTCTCTCATTGTGTTTCCTAGTTGTGTCTCTTCATTGCATCATCGTGTTGCATCAGCTCGCCATGTCAGCTTGCTTTTCTTTCTCGTCTTTTTTAGGAGGCACCAAGAACCAAACCCAGGACCTCCCATTGGTAGGCAGGCACCCAACTGCTTGATGCTTCCCATCATTGCCTTTTTAGTTGCTTTTTTTTAAAAATTATGGAAGCATATATACAACATGAGCTTTCACATCTCAACCACTTCCAAGCTACCATTCAGTGGAATTAATCATATTCACAACATTGTACTACCTGCACCACCATCCATTACTAGAACTTCCCCATCACCCCAAACAGAAACTCTGCACCAATTATGCATTAATGCCCCATTTTCCATCCCCTCCTGCCATAATTTCCAGGCTGCCATGACAAATACCACACAATGGGTTGGCTTCACCATAGGAATTTATTTACTTATAATTTCAGAAGTCAGCAGGCTTGTTTCCTCCTGGACTTGTTCTTGCTGGCTGGCAATCCTTGGATTCTTTGGCTTTCCCATCACATGGCAATGTCCTCTTCTTTCTCATCCAGGTTTCTTTGACCTCCAGCTCTGGCTTTACCCCATGCCTTTCTTCTATAAGGCCTCCAGTAATAGGATTAAGACACATCCTGATTTAGTTGGCCACATCTTAAAACGTCTTTAGAAAATCCTATTTACAATGGATTCATGCCCACAGGAATGGATTAAGATTAAGGACATGCTTTTATATTCTGGAGTACATAACTCAATCTGCTATCCTCCCAATCTCCCAGCCTCCTGCACAGTAACCTGTAGTCTGCTTTCTGTGTTTATGAATTTGCATATACTACCTATTTAATATAAGTGGAATCATTCACTATCTGTCCCTTTGTGTCTGACTTATTTCACTCAGCATGATATTTCAAGGTGCATCCATGGTAGTAATAAGTATCAGAACTTCATTCCCTTTTAGGACTGAATAATATTCCATTGCATGTATCCATTTATCTGTTGATGGACACCTGGGTTGCTGCAACCTTTTGGCAATTGTGAATAATGCCTCAATGAACATCAGTGTGCAAATGTCTGTTTGAGTTCCTGCTTTTAATTCTTACCTAGAAGTGGGATTGCTGGTCTTAAGGTAAATCTATACCTAATCTACTGAGGAACAGCCAAACTGTTTTCCACAGTGTCTACACCATTTTACATTTCCGAAAACAATGTACTAGGTTTCCTATTACCCACATCCTTATCAGCACTTCTTATTTTATATTTTTAAATAGTGACCATTCTAGTACATGTAAAATGGTATCTCATTGTGGTTTTGTTTTTTTTTTTTAAGATTTTATTTATTTATTCATTTATCCCCCCCCTTGCTGCCTGTGCTCGCCGGGCCAGCCAACCACGCCGCGCGGGCAGGCCCGCCCTCACCAGGAGGCCCCGGGAACCGAACCTGGGGCCCCCCATATGGCAAACGGGAGCCCTACTGATTGAGCCACAGCCGCTTCCCCTCATTGTGGTTTTGATTTGTGTTTCCCTAATGGCTAATATGCTGAGCATCTTTTCATGTGCTTATTGGCCATTTGTATATATTCTGTGCAGAAATGACTATTCAGATCTTATACCCATTTATTCAGTTGGATTCTTTGTCATTTTGTTGTTGTGTTGTAGGAGTTTCTATATATTCTGGATATTAAACCCGTATCAAAAATATAGTTTCCAAATATTTTCTCCCATTCTATATGTATGTTGTCTTTTCACTTTCTTGATAATGTCCTTTGATGCAAAAAAATTTAATTTTGTTCAAGTCCCATTTACCTATTTTTTCTTTTGCAGCTTGAGCTTTTGATAAAAAAATCTAAGAAACCATTGCCCAATACAATGTCCTTAAGATGTTTTCCTATGTTTTATTCTAGAAGTTTTATAGTTTTAGTTCTTATACTTATCTCTTTGATCCATTTGGAATTTATTTTTGTATATGTTGTGAAGTAGGGGTCCACCTTAATTCTTTTGCATATGGAGATCCAGTTTTCCCAGCACCAATTGTTGAAGACACTATTTTTTCCCCATTGAATGGACTTGACACCCTTGTTAAAAATCAGTTGGGGGAAGCGGCTGTGGCTCAATCAGTAGGGCTCCCGTTTACCATATGGGAGGCCCCGGGTTCGGTTCCCGGGGCCTCCTGGTGAAGGCAAGCCCGCCCACACGGCGTGGTTGGCTGACCCAGCGAGCACAAGCAGCAAGGGGGGGATAAATGAATAAATAAGTAAAATCTTTAAAAAAAAAAAAAAAAAAAAAATCAGTTGGGGGAAGCGGATGTGGCTCAAGCAGCTGAGCTCCTGCCTACCACAAGGGAGGTCCTGGGTTCAGTTTCTGGTGCTTCCTAAAGAAGGTGAGCAAGGAAGCAAGCTGATGTGATGGGCTGGCGTGGTGAGCTGACTTAAGATGATGCAACAAAGAGACACAAGGAAGAAAACAATGAGAGACACAACAAAGCAGGAGCGGAGGTGGCTCAAGCGATTAGGTGCCTGCCTCCCTGGGAGGTCCCGGGTTGAGTTCCGGTGCCTCCTAAAAGAAGATGAGCACACAATGAACAGACACAGCAAGTGCAAATAATGAGGGGAGAGGGGAGAAACAAATAAATAATAAATATTTTTTTAAAGAAAAATCAATTGGCCAGAGGTCCCAGGTTGGTTCAATCCCCAGTACCTCCTAAAAAAAAAACATACAACAAATGACAAAACCAACTCTCAAGGAGAGTGGATGTAGCTCAGTGGTTCAGTGCTTGTTGCCCATGTACTAGGTCCTGCATTCAATCCCTGATACCTCCTTTACAAAAAATCAATTGGCCGTAAATGTGAGAGCTTATTTCTGAACCCTCAACTTTATTCCAGTACCACACTGTTTTGAATACCACAGCTTTTAATAAATTTTAAAGTTAAAAAGTGTGAATCCTCTAACTATGTTCTTTTTCAAGATGGTTTGGGCTATTCAGGGTCCCTGTATTAGTCAGGGTTCTCTCGGGAAACAGAATCAACGGGAGATATCTGTCAATACTATGAGATTTTATAAGAGTCTCTCACGCGACCGTGGGGATGCACAAGTCCAGGTTCTGCAGGCAGGCTGCAAGCCAGGGGCTCCAATGAAAGTCCTATGAAAGGCACACAGCGAGGCACATGGTGGCGTCTGCCAGTCTCTGCCTTCTCTGGGCTTTGCTGCTTTTTGCTCTATCTGTGGCTTCCTCTCATCTTCTGGGCATTTCTCTCTGTCTCTGCAGCCCCCTCTTTCCATATTCAACCATTAATACAGGACTCTGGTAAGAGGATTAGGACCCACCTTGAGCCATGCCAATCTAATCAATGGCTCCACTTACAATAGGTTCACACCAACAGGAATGGAATAATTTAAGAACATAATTTTCTGGTGTTCACAAAAGACTCAAACTACCATATTAGTGTAAAGAAACACTATGGATTTTTGCATGTTGGTCATGTACCCTGCCACTTTGCTGAATTTGTTTCTAGGTCTATTAGCTTTATGCAGATTGTTCAGGATTTTCTATAAGTAAGATTATGTCATCTACAAATAGGAAAAGCTTTACTTCTTCTTTTCCAATTTGGATAATTTTATTTCTTTTTCTTGCTGATTGACCTGGTGAGAACTTCCAGCATATTATTGAAAAGCAATGGTGTCAGTGCTTGTCTATTTCCTGATCTTAGAGAGAGAGCTTTCAGTTTTCTATCATTACGTATGTTAGCAGTGGGTTTTTTCAAATAAAGCTTTTATCATGTTGAGGATGTTTCCTTCTATTCCTAGTTTTCTATGTGTTTTTATCAAGAAGGGGTGCTAGATTTTGTCAAATGTACTTTCTGGGTCAATTGAGATGGTAATGTGGGTTTTTCTCCTCTATTCTCAATATGATATAGTACATTATTGATTTTCTTATGTTGAGCCACTTTTGCATACGTGGGATAAATCCCAATTGATCATGGTGTATAATTCTTTTAATGTGTTGTTGGATCCAGTTTGCTGGTATTTTGTTGTGGATTTTTGCATCTATATTCATAAGGAATATTAGTCTGTAACTTTCTTCTCTTGTGATAACTTTATCTGACTTTAGTATAAGAGTGATGCTGGCCTCATAGATTGAGTTAGGAAATGTTACCTCCTTGTCAATTTTTTGGAAGAGTTTGAGCAGGATTGGTGTTAATTCTTGAAATGTTTGGTAAAATTGACCAGTGAAGTCATCTGGTCCTGGGCTTTTGTTTGTTGGGAAGTCTTTGATTACTAATTCAATCTCTTTACTTGTTATTGGTCTGTTGAAATCTTGTATTTCTTCTTGATTCAATGTAGGTAGCTCTCCCGAGTATGATGAGGAGCTATGTAAAATGACAGCTTCCCACCCAGCTGGGAGTGAATATGTCAGACCAAAGAAAGACTTGGACAAGTCCAGCTTAGTGAGTAGTAGGCATTTATTTAGGGGGCTTATGTGGAGTCCTTGCCCTCAGTAGTGGGAGGAGAGACAGGATTTTCTGAGCTTGATTGTCCACTCTCACCACAAAACAGGTGGGGTCTTTTATAATGCATGTCTACAGGCAGATAGAGAAGGCACATGAGTTGCAGCAGGACTTCTGAAGAATGAACTTACTTTATAAGATTGACTTTTCAGCCACCAGTTCCTGAGGCTTGACTTTTTAACTATTTAGGAATGGAATGTAGCTGCTACTGGAAGGAGAAAGAACTGGAAAAGTTGGGGGAGAAAAAGCAAAGTCCTATATGCCACAGTAGCTGTGAATTTCTAGGAGTTTATCCAATTCATCTAATATTTTGGCATATAGCTGTTCATAGTATCCTCTTATAATCATTTTTATTTGTGGGGTCAGTAGTAATGTTCCCCCTTTCTTTTCTGATTTTAGTTAATTATGTCCTCTTTTTTTTTTTTTTTTCTTTGTGAGTCTGGCTAAATGTTTGTTGATTTTATTATCTTTTCAAAGAACCAGCATTTGGTTTCATTGATTCTCTCCTCTTTACTGTGTTTTTTTTTTTTTTTTTAATTTTTCTCTTTAATTTATTTCTGCTCTAATCTTTGGTATTTCCCTCCTTCTGCTTGCTTTGGTTTCATTTGCTCTTATTTTTCTTATTCTTCCAGGTGTGAAGTTAGGTCACTGATTTAAGATCTTTCTTCTTTTTTAATATATGCATGTAGAGCTATAAATTTCCTTCTCAGCCCTGTCCTACTGCATCCCATTATTTTTGGTATTTGTGTTTTCATTTTCATTGCCTCAAGATATTTCCTAATGTCCCTTGTTATTTCATCTTTAAGCCATTGGTGTTTAAGAATGGAAGGAAGGAAGGAAGGAAGGAAGGAAGGAAGGAAGGAAGGAAGGA
>JAKSZT010018658.1:21720870-21733651 GCA_026826555.1 Tolypeutes matacus | reverse complement strand
GGAAGGAAGGAAGGAAGGAAGGAAGGAAGGAAGGAAGGAAGGAAGGAAGGAAGGAAGGAAGGAAGGAAGGAAGGAAGAATATATTGTTTTAGAAAGACACAGGACTCTCTCCTTTCCCATAAAAAAGGACAGACAAAAATGGCCTGGTAAAAAAATGTTCTAGGGTTTAGGATACCAGGGGAAGGCTGGACACTATTCAGGAGAAAGGGACAAAGGGAAAGAATCTTGGCTGCCAGCACCCTCCCCCATTCAGCAGACAGTCTTAAATTCTCAGGTGGTGGCTAGTGACAAAAGGGGTCACAGAGATCCACCTCCCCAGGAAATGGGAGAGGGACACAGACTAAGAATGACTCAGCTTTTGATTCACAGATTTGGCCTATTATGTCCCATGAGCCCTTCCAGGCTGGGAGGGGCTTTGCCATTGTTTGCCCTGGGAGCCAGCACATAACCAAAGAGATCTTACCTTTTCAATCACTCTCCCAGCTGATCAGCACTGGTTGTTGAGGACACAGAAGGGAGTGGGTGCTGCCAGTAAAGGTTGGAAAGATGCCTCTGAGAAAGTTTGAATTATGAGGCTCTTAGCCTCCAGGCAGGATCCTCTATCACGATGATCCAGTCCACATTGCAGCAAACGCACTCTGACCAGGCTTTGTACTGAGAGGGCTGCTAAGAGCGCCATCTGCTGGCAGATTAGGAAGTGCATGGGAGGAAATTAAAAGTAAATAAGAGAGGCTTTTTCAGGCCTTTCCAGCCTCCTACCCCAAGGCCCTTGGAAGTGGGTCTGCAACCCATTACTGGTCCATGGCCCAGATTTGAGCAACTAGCAAGGACAATACTAAAGACCCAGAACAGGTTGAACCAAGAATCAAAGAACAGCAGTAACACACAGCTTTCTGCCACTAAATATCTATGAAAGAGAGAGAAATTAAGCATCAGAGTAAACCCACCATCAAAATCAGATGCCTAGGGAGCGGATGTGGCTCAAATGGTTGGGCGTCCATCTGCCATATGGAGGGAACTGGGTTCCATCCCAGGGACCTCCCAGTAAAATTAAAAAAATAAAAAAATAAAATCATCTTAAAAAAAAAAAAAAACAGATGCCTAGACAGCTGCAAAAGATTACAAGCATACTAAGAAAATGGAAGACATGGACTAAACAAAGGAATATATCAAAGCCCCAGATGAGACAAGGATTTGAGACAAGTAATCAATGAGATTCATACAAATTTCGAGAATCAAATTGAAATGCTAAAAGACAATATGGCTAAAAAGACATCAAGAAGTCACTGAGTGAGCATAATGAAGAATTTGAAAACCTGAATAGAAAAGTAACAGAGCTCAAGGGAATGAAAAACATGATAGGTGAGAGAAAAAACAAACTAGAGGCTTACAACAGCAGACTCAAAATGATAGAAGAAAAAATAAGTGATACAGAAGACAGAACAGCTGAAATGGAAAAAAGAACAGAGAGAGACAAGAATGGAAAAAATTGAACAGGGGCTCAGAGAGTTGAATGACAAGATGAAACACAACAACAACCGTGTTGTGGGAGTTCCAGAAGGAAAAGAGAAGGGAAAAGGGCAGAAAGAGTATTTGAGGAAACAATGGCTGAAAAATTCCCAACTCTCATGAAAGAAATGGACTTACATATCCAAGAAACACAGTGTACCCCAATCAGAATAAATGCAAATAGACCTACTCCAAGACTATACTACTCAGTATTGTCATCAAAGATTGAGAGAAAATTCTGAGAGCTGCAAGGGAGAAACAAACCATCACATATAAGGGATGCCCAGTAAGTCTAAGTGGGGATTTCTCTACAGAAACCATGGAGGCAAGAAGACAGTGGTATGATATGATTAGGATACTGAAAGAGAAAAATTGCCAGCTGAGAATTCTTTATCCAACAAAATTGTCTTTCACATATGAAAGTGAGTTAAAAATATTCACAAATAAACAGAAACTGAGAGAGTTAGTAAAAAAAGATTCCAGTTTTGCAGGAAATATTGAAAGGAGTCTTACAGCCCAAAAGAAAAAGGCAGGAGAGAGAAGTTGGGAGAGGGTGTAGAAGACAAGACTAGCAGAAAGAATAACCAAAAGCGTAAAAAGATCAACAAAAATAATATATGACATGAAAAACAAAGAATAAAATGGTAGAAGTAAATAATGC
Source organism: Tolypeutes matacus (assembly GCA_026826555.1). Taxonomy (NCBI): domain Eukaryota; kingdom Metazoa; phylum Chordata; class Mammalia; order Cingulata; family Chlamyphoridae; genus Tolypeutes; species Tolypeutes matacus. The sequence goes on along the minus strand of JAKSZT010018658.1, from coordinate 21,731,481 downwards.
TTTTATAGTAATATCATTGAATGTGAATGGATTAAAACCCCCAATCAAAAGCTATGGGCTGTAAATATAAAACCCAGGACCATAAAAGTACTAGAAGAAAACGTAGGAAAACATCTTAAAGAACTTCTGGTAGGTGGTGGTTTCTTGGACCTTACACCCAAAGCACGCACAACAAAAGAAAAAAATAGATAAATGGGACCTCCTCAAAAATAGACACTTTTGACCTCACAGGACTTTGTCAAAAGGAGGGAAAGGCAGCCAACTCAATGGGAGAAAATATTTGGAAATTACATGTCCGATAAGGGCTTAACATCCATGATATATATAGAGAAGTTACAACTCAACAATAAAAAGACAAACAACCTGATTAAAAATGGGCCAATAACTTGAATAGATATTTGTCCAAAGAAGAAATACAAATGGCAAAAAAAAAACATATGAAAAACTGTTCAGCATCACTAGCAATTAGGGAAATGCAAATCAAAACTGCAAGGAGATATCATTTCACACCTATAAGAATGGCCACTATTAAAAAGATAGAAAAGGGAAGCAGATGTGGCTCAGGCAATTGGGCTCCCACCTACCAGGTTGCTGGTTTAGATCCCAGTGCCTCCTAAAGAAGACAGTGAGCTGACGTGACAGGCAGGTGTGGCCAACTAACACAGCAAGAAACACAAGAAGAGGGAACATAATAAGAGACACAACAAAGCGGGGAGCAGAGGTTCCCAGTGCTTCCTAAAGAAGACAGTGACCTGATGCAATGGGCAGGTGCAGCGAGCTGACACAACAAGATAACACAACAAGAGATGCTAGGAGGGGAAGTGGATGTGGCTCGAGCGATTGGGCTCCCATCTACCATGTAGGAGGTCCAGGGTTCGATTCCCAAGGCCTCCTGGTGAAAAAAAAAACAAGCTGGTCCATGCAGCAAGCTGGCCAGAGCAGAGAGCTGGCCCAGGCGGAGTGCTGGCCCACACAAGAGTGCTGTTCTGTGCAAAGAGCTGGCGCAGCAAGATAATGCAACAATGGGAAGCAGCTGTGGCTCAATCAGTGGGGCTCCCGTTTGCCATATGGGAGGCCCCGGGTTCTGTTCCCGGGGCCTCCTGGTGAAGGCAAGCCCGCCCGCATGGCGTGGTTGGCTGACCCAGTGAGCACAAGCAGCAAGGGGGGGATAAATGAATAAATAAATAAAAAATCTTTAAAAAAAAAAAAAAAAAAAAGATGATGCAACAAAAACAGAAACAGAAGAGAGACAATAAGAGATATAGCAGGCCAGGGAGCTGAGGTGGCACAAGAGATTCTCTCCACTCTGGAAGGTCCCAGGATCGATTCCCGGTGCAACCTGGAGAGAGGACAAGCAGACACACAAGAACACACAGAGAGCTGATAGCGAGCACAAAAACAATGTAGGGGGAGGGGGATAAATAAATGAATGAATCTTAAAAAAAAAAAGAGATGCTGGGAGGAAAGACAATGAGAGACAGAACAAAGCAGGGAGCAGAGGTGGCTCAAGGGATTAGGTACCTCCCTCCTGCACCTGAGTCCTGGATTCGGCTCCCAGTACCTCCTAAAATGAAACAAGGAAGACAAACAGACACAGCAAATGCAAACAACAAGGGGGATAGGGGAGAAATAAATAAAATAAATCTGAAAAAAAAAAAAAAAAGAAAACTACAAGTGTTGGAGAGGATGTGGAGAGATAGGAACACTTATTCACTGTTGGTGGGAATGTAGAATGGTACAGCCGCTGTGGAGGACTGTTTGGCAGTTCCTAAAGAAGTTGAATATAGATTTGCCACGTGACCCAGCAATCCACTACCAGGTATATACCCAGAAGAACTGAGAGCAGTGACACGAACAGACATCTGCACACCGATGTTCATAGAGGCATTATTCACAATTGCCAAATGTTGAAAACAACGCAGATGTCTATTAACCAATGAATGGATAAAGAAATGGTGGTCTATTCATATGATGGAATATTATGCAGCTGTAAGAAGAAATGAAGTCATAAAGCATATGGCAACATGGATGAACCTGGAGGACATTAAGTTGAATGAAGCAAACCAGACACAAAAGGACAGATACTGTATGACTGCACTACTATGAACCGAATATATTGTATAACATATTTTATGATTCCATTTATATAAAATGTACATATAAATCAATTTATAAAGATGAAAATAGATTAGTGGTTATGTAGGACTGGGGAAGGACTGATAAGGGGTGTGGAGTTTTTCTTTTTGGAGTAATGAAATGGTTCTAAAAATTTTTGTAGTGATGAATGAATAACACTGTCATTATACTAAAAGCCATTGATTATACACTTTGGCTAGATCACATGGTATTGAGTATATCTCAATAAAAATGTTTAATAAATAACTAAATAGTTGTGTAAGAATAGCCAGAAATAGCAGCTATATACAGCAGGGGAAACATAGGAAGACTGAGAAGTGAAGAATTTTCTTGTTTGTTTGTCTGGTTTTTTTTAACTGAAATAAAGAAAATGCTCTAATGATGATTGAATTGATGAATGCACAATTATGTGATTATACCAAATACCATTGACTGTATACTTTGGATGAATTGTATGCTTTATTAATATGCATCAATAAAATTGATTTGTTTAAAAAAAAGATATAGGTTGGCAGAATGGATAAAAAAACATGAACCATCTATATGCTGCTTATAAGAGTCTCACCTTAGACCCAGGGATACAAACTAGCTGAAAGTGAAAGTTGGAAGAAGATACTCCACACAAACAGTAATCAAAAAAAGCAAGGGTAGCTATACTAATATCAGACAAAACAGACTTTAAATGCAGAAAAGATACAGAAGGTCATTATATATTAATAAAAGGGACAATCCACCAAGAAGAAATAACAGTCTAAGTATCTATGCACATAACCAGAGTGTCCCAAAATACATGAGGCAAACTCCGGCAAAACTGAAGGGAGAAATAGACATTTCTACAATAATAAATGGAGACTTCAACACATCACACATCATTATATAGAACAACTAGACAGAAGATCAACACAGAAACAGAGAACTTGAACAATATGATAAACAAGCAAAACCTAACAGATATGTACAGAATGTTGCAAACCAAATCAGTGGGTTATATATTCCTTTCATGGGCTCACGGATCTTTCTCCAGGATAGAATACATGTTAGGTCACAAGGCAGTTCTCAATAAATATAAAAAGATTGAAATCTTCTCAGATTATAATGGAATGAAAAAAAAAAAGATTATAATGGAATGAAACTGGAAATCAATAATAGATGGGAAAGAGGGAAAATCACAAATGAGTAGAGTCTAAACAACACATTCCTAAACAATCAGTGGGTCAAAGAAGAAATTGTAAGTAAAATCAGTAAATATATTGAGACAAATAAAAACGAGAACAGAACATATCAAAACTTATGGGATATAGCGAAGGCAGTGCTGAGATGGAAATTTATAGCCCTAAATGCCTATATTAGAAAATGAAGAAAGAGCTAAAATCAAAGATCCAACTGAACAAGTAGAGAAACTGGAAAAAAACCAGCAAACCATTCCCAAAGCAAGCAGAAGGAAAGAAATAATAAATATTAGAGGAGAAATAAATGAAATTGAGAACAAAAGAAAACAATAGAGAAAATCAACGAAACCAAAATCTGGTTCTTTGAGAAGACCAATACAATTGACAAACCCTTAGCTAGACTAACCCTCACCCCTATGGCCAAATGGTTTTTGGCAAACCTACTAAGTTCATGTTAAGGGGACAAAACAGTCTCTTCAACAAATGGGCTCTGTGTCTGTAAACTGTCTCATGTCTGGGAATTGACTAAGGAGCCGTGACTCTCTGTTTCTCTAATTCAAGTTAGGGTTTTGTTCACTCAACCTAGAACTCTTTTGCCTATACAAATCAAGTGGGAATTTAGTAGATGGAGTTGGTCTCACAAATTTATTCTTCATAGTCCTGGTTAAACGCGTGTCCTCTGGACATTCCTGGGGTGGATGGGCAGGTCTTAGATGGTAAACCCATTCTAGCATCCCAATCTCTCTAAGTCTTTGGATTGCCTCATCTACTGTATACCAGGGTAAATAGGACATCTTGACCTCAGGCATTGTAGGCCATCTTTTGGCCCATGTTTCAGCCAGCCACCTGAACAAACTGTTAGAGTCATTTCTAACTCCTCAAGCTACATCATTGAATCTAGAATCTCTGCTTAGTGGACCCATATCAATAAATTCAGCCTGATCCAACTTTATATTCCTTCCATCATTCCCATGCCCTGAGTATCCATTCCCACACGTATTCCCCTGATTTCTGTCTCTATAAATTGGAAAACTCATGCAATTTTTTGGAGTATAGCATACTTCCTCATGGGTTGAACTTCGTGCTTTACCTTTGGGAGCTTGTGACTTTAGTCTAGTTATAGGTCTGGAAGAGAAACAGGGTGGTGGGGGTGGGTAAGGAGAACCATTATAAGTGTCTTGCAAGGCAGTTACCTCAGGGCATTCTGTTGCAGTTGCATCTAGTGAGAGAGGATTAATCTCTTCAGGTGGGGGTTAGATGGCAGGCTCCTCAGAGCAGGGTGGAGGTTGGATGATTGTGTCCTCAGGACAGGTAGGAGGTCCTGACTCCTCGGTGCAGGCTGGAGGTTGGGTAGTGCAGGCTTGAGATTGGGTGGCCCTCTCCTCAGGGTGGGGGGGGTGGGATTCCTTGGGGCAGGATGGAAGTTGGGTAGTGCAGGCTTAACATTGGGCAGTCTTCTCAGGGCAAGGAGGAGGTCAGGTAGCTGCCACCTCAGGGAAGGCCATTGCAGTTTTATCTGGCAAAGTCTCAGCAGAATTTAGAATTTCACTTTCCCTTTCCTCACTGTGGTCATCATCAACCCATATGTCTCCATCCCAATCCTCAGGTTTCTACTCCTTACCAATCAATGACCTCACTTTAATAGCAGACACCCTGCAAGGTTGAGATTTTAGTTTTTGTTGTAACTCCACTACTTGCACAATGAGACTCTGAGTCTGGTTTTCAGAGATCTCAAGTTTGCGACTGTAGAAAAAAGATTTTCTTTCAGAGCACACGTAGAAACTCTCACATCATTCATGTAGCACTTAAGTTGCAAATTTGAAGTCTTCAGCTCATTCCTTTCTTTTGTAACTGTATCTAGCATATTTAAGAAAAGCCAGCCAAAACTGTTACGGTATTAAAAACACTCTCACCCAGATCCTTGCCTTATAAGCATGGAAGCAGTCCTAACCAATGGTGATATTTTGTGTATCTCTATTATTAACTCACACTGTGGACTGTCAATGGCCTCTTCATTATTGGAAACAAAGTTATTAGTGTCCTTGAATCTTATCAGAGTAGAGAGCCAACTGCAAAAATCCCAGAACCAATTCAGAAACCCCATTTTTGAGATTCTGTTTCTTAAGAACCACCCCACTCATGGTACCAAGCTTCTTTAGGGTTCTCTAGGGAAACAGAACCAACAGGAAATATCTGTACATAGTATGAGATTTTATAAAATTATCTCACATGACCATGGGGATGCACAAATCCAAATTCCATAGGGCAAGTTGCAAACCAGGGACTTTGACGAAGGTCCTTGTTGAGTTCCCCAGAAGACACGCTGGTTCTCTGAAGTAGAGATGAGAATTCTCTCTCTGAATGCTGAAATCACTTCCCCTTTCAAGGCTTTCACCTGATTGGATGTGATGTCACTCATTGCTGACTGCAATCTCCTCAGTTGATTGTATATGTAACCAGCCATCTATACAATCTATTTACTGATGATTAAATTCCTCAGAATGCCCCATGTATTACAATTAGCCCAGTGCTTGCTTGTTCAAACAGCTGAGCACCATTACCTGGCTGAGTTGACACATTAGCCTAATCATCACAAAACCATTGTTGTTGGAGAAGATGTGTATTTCAATATTTTAAAATTTATTGAGACTTCTTTTGTGACCTCTCATATGGTCTATCCTGGAGAATGATCCATGTGCACTAAAGAAGAATGTATATTCTGCTGCTGTTGGGTGATGAGTTTTATACATGTCTGTTAGGTCTAGTTGGTTTATAGTATTGTTCAAGTCTTCTATGCCCTTATTGATCTTCTGTCAGAATGTTCTCTCCCTTATTGAAAGTGGTGAATTGAATTTCCAACTATTAATGTAGACCTGTCTATTTCTCCTTTCAAATCTGTCAATATTTGTCTTGTCCCATATATTTCAGGCTCTTCTGTTTTATGCATATATATTTATAATTGTTATATCATCCTATTGAATGGTTCCCTTATGAGTATATAGTGTCCTACTTTGTCCCTTGTAACAGTTTATGACTTAAAATCTATTTTATATAATATTTGTAGAGCTATACCAAATCTCTTTTGGTTACTACGTGCATGTAGTATATTTTCCATCCTTTCATAGCATGGCTAAAGACTGACTTGGAAGAGCATGAGATTGTCATATCAATCAATGGAAAGGGTCTGTTGGGTTGTGAAACAATGGTCTTGAAAGCCCTAGGAGGAAAAGGCACAGTCTCCCCCATATACAGCTGGGCATGGAGCCTTTGGAGCAAGTGGGCTGACTGCCCTGGGTGCCAGCGGAGCCTGTGGAGTGGTACCAGCATCAGAGGCACACAGAGTAAAGGGTGCCTTCAACCAACTGCCACCCTCGGGTGCTGCACCAGAGACAGCACCACAGCTGGAACACAGATGTTGGTGGGCAAGGGAGTCAAAACAATGGCCCACACATACAGTTGAGTGCAAGGGTCAAAGTGGGACATAGGTTGTCCAGAGCCCTGATCCTCCCTATATTCAATGGGAGTGACAGTCCCCCAAACAGTGTGTCAGTACCTTTCTGGTAACCCAATCTTATGTGACCTGATCCAGACAAAGAAAATATCACTCTGGCTAGTGGGAATGATCCCACGGAGCTATGGGGCCCCGTGATCACCCTATGGGAATGAATCCCATGTTGGCCCAGGCCAGTCCCAACGCTGCAAAGACTCAGGAGATTTCAAGGAAGAAACTCCAAAGTGCAAGGCCTCCTGAGGTGCAGGGGCAGGGACCCAGGTCCCTTGAATGTAAGAACCATACTGTTCAGGTGTCTGTGGAAGAGCCAGTGTGGGTGTCTAGAAGGAAGGTGGACTATTTGTTGGAACTTAGAAGAGCCGTCTGAGCTGGACTTAAGAGATTTGGAGTCATCAGCATACAGATGGCCGTCAAAGCATGGGATTGAGTAAGATCAACCATGGAGAAAGGCCAAATGCCTAGAACAGACACCAGAGAGTTTCTCATAGACCCAGGAAGCATCACAGAGGTAAAAGGAAGTGCTCAAGAACAAGAGTGTATCCATCCTGTTGAGTAAGAGGAGGCCTCAAACTGTTCACCGGCTTCATGACATCATGAACATGGTGGGCAGTCTTTGCCAATCCAGGTTTATAGGAGTGCTGAGAAGAAAAGCTCAGAGTGAACAGGATGTGGGAAAATGGAGACAGTGAATGCAGACACATCGTTGCAGAAGTTTGCCTGTAAAGTAGCCCCTCTTTTTATTTGACACCTTACATTTCCCATCAGAGAAATTATGGTAAAATACTTAAATGACCAGTTATTTACTTCCAGAACTGGATATGAAAATTTCTATGATGAGAAATGGCACAAAGGCCATTCAGGACCAGACCTTCAGTACAGTTTATAGTAGCAGGATTTCATGATGCCGTACGTGGTTAGAAATAGCATTCCCGTAGGGGAGCCAATGTGGCTCAGTGGTTGAGTGCTGGCTTCTCACTTATGAGGTCCTAGGTTCAATCCCTGGCCCCAGTACCTAAAAAAAAAAAAGTTTATAAAAAAGAATTAGCATTCCCGTAGCAGTTTGAGATGAAACGCAGTTGATGCCTAGCTTCTGAAAGTCCTGTGAAGCCTGATGTCGCACAAGTTTCCTCAGCCCAAACCATGCTTCCCCTCCTATTCCAAATTGAGGCCTTTGGCATTACTTGGATTGTTTGGGAAAATAGCAGGGAGAAGAGTAAGACAGCAAAAGGGACTCCAATCATCTTTTTGGAGTTATTGATAGGAGCTCTCTTAACTTTCCAAGAACTGGAAAGTCACTAGGGAAATAATTACCACACGGACTAAAAATTTCCATTAGTCTTTGAGTCAAAAAACACAAACAGGACCTTTCCTGTGTCTCCCGCCTGACCTTTGTGTCCTCAAAAGCATCTCAAATGATATCATTTGGGATTTACTCCCTGGTTTCAGGTGAATCTTTTTAAAATAATTTTTTCATATCTAGGCATTATAACCTTATTAGAGGGCATTTGAAGACATAGTAAAAAAGTTTTGCATTTTAATATTTTCTCCACTCTTTTTTCCTATGCATTTTTTACAAACAAAAATTTTGAATTTAGTATATATATCATACATTGGTCTTTCTTCACTTACCTTTACATCACAAATTCTTTCCTCTGTGGAGAATCAAGATGTAGTGAGGTATTTTAGAAAGACGATATACTGTAGTACTATTTTATTTTACCCAGGGAAGGAAATTCTTGATTTGATATCTAGACATCTAACTTGGCAAGATAATATACAGATGTGATTCATTAGAAGATCATGCAGCCATCATAATGTGATTGAATCAACATTAGGTGGGTGGTTAAATGCAACTTCTTATACAAAATATAGTTTTAACTTGAAGTGAACAAACACAATTTGCTATAACAAACATTCTGACAAATGGAGTTTTCTATAACAAATAATTAAAGCCTTAAGTTTTGAGTTACAATATTTGGAATTAGAAGTCTCTCACAGAGGCTGCTTGACTTTATCACACTTTTAAAAAATGGAATGGTGGTTTTTATTAGAGACAGAGCATGCATAAAACTAATCTTAAGAAACATCTTCCTCTTGGCCAAGTCTCAGTCCATTGTAATCTGGAGGCCACCATGATACATACAACACACATATATATAGCTATGTGTATGTATATATCTATTCTGCATGAAAGAACTCATGTGAACAAAGTTTTTTTCTTGCAACGTTTCCCATTAGATATTGTGACTCATGACTGCTTTGAAGTAAGGCTGAATTAAAGTCTTTTAAAATATATAATAATTTTTATGCCACACTTTTGGGGATTGAATCATGCCCCCACAAAAGACATGTTCAAGTCTTAATCAGTGTTCCTGTGGGTATGAGCCCATTTGGAAACAGGATCTTTGAAAATGTTGCTATTAGTTAAGGTGGGGAATTATTTGTGAATAGGACCTTTGAAAATCCTATTTAGATGAGGCCAAATTGAATCAGGGTGGGCCTTAATTACATGGCTGGAATCTTTATAAAGCAGAGGAAATTTCGACACAGTCAGTCAGTAGAAACCAGGAGTTGGTAGAAGCCAGTTCTCAGCAGATTTTGGAAGTCAGGAGATGCCAGAGAATGAGGCTAATCGCCATGTGGCAGGAGATAGAGGTCCAAGCCAAGGTACCCCAAGGATTGCTGGCAGCTAGCACCAGAACACTACAGACTCTGGGCAAAGCCATGCCCTGTCAAGACCTTGATTTTGGACTTCTAGCCTCCAATACAGTGAGACAATAAATTCCTGTTGTTTAAGCCAACACATAGTGTGGCATTTGTCATAGCAGCCCTGGCAAACTAAGACACACATCTGTTGCTGTATTCTTCAAAATCATTATCTTCAATGGCTGCATCATATTCCACACATTCTCAAACACCTTTCATAGAACCCATCTCAGTTTACAATGGTACCTTGAGTGGTGTGACTATGTATTAGTATCTGTCTGTCTCCCCATTTGACTGTAAGTTCCCTGAGGGCAGGGTTATGTCAGTTTTTTGCTCGTGATTGAATCACCAGCAGCAGTACACATAGAAGATGCCCTGCCTCTAATAAATAAAAATATATATGGGGAAGTGGATGTGGCTCAAGCGATTGGACTCCCGTCTACCATATAGGAAGTCCAGGGTTTGATACCCAGGGCCTCCTGGTGAAAAGCAAGCTGGCCTGTGTGACGTGCTGGCACAAGCTATGAGGTGGTCCCATGGAGTGCTGGCCCACACAGGAGTTCTGGCCCATGCAGAGAGCTGGCACAGCAAGATGATGCAACAAAAAGAGACACAGAGGAGAGACAATAAGGGATGCAGCAGACCAGGGAGCTGAGGTGGCACAAGAGATTGAGCACCTCTCTCTACTCCAGAAGGTCCCGGGATCGGTGCCTGGTGCCTCCTAAAGAGAAGACAAGCAGACACAGAAGAACACACAGAGAGCAGATAGTGAGTGCAAAACAATGGGGAGGGGAGCGAAGAAATAAATTTTAAAAATAAATCTTTAAAAATATATGTAGGGAGGCGGCTGTGGCTCAATCAGTAGGGCTCCCATTTGCCAGGTGGGAGGCCCCGGGTTCGGTTCCCGGGGCCTCCTGGTGAGGGCAGGCCCGCCCGCACAGCGTGGTTGGCTGACCCAGCGAGCACGGGCAGTAAGGGGGGGATAAATGAATAAATAAATAAAATCTTAAAAGAAAAATACATATATATGTATATGTATATGTATATGTATATGTATATGTATATGTATATGTATATGTATATGTATAT
>JAKSZT010018658.1:21546482-21720860 GCA_026826555.1 Tolypeutes matacus | reverse complement strand
TATATGTATATGTATATGTATATGTATATGTATATGTATATGTATATATATATATGGTGTTATTCTACATAAAAATAATACTTGCATCTTAGTATAATATAGTTTTGTCTTCTATTTAACAATCATCCGTTGGTGGAAATTTTTGTTTCTAGTACTTTATTTTTATAAAATTTTGTGCACATTTCTGATTATTTCCTTAGACTAAATTCTTAAATTGGAATGCTACATCAAGAGGTATGGTATTTTGGTATTTTCATGTTTCTTGAACTTCCAGGAACTACCAATTTATACTTCCAGCAGCAATATATGGAAATACCAATTTGATAGGGAGAAAATATTTCATCCTTCTTGTTTTAATTTATTTTATTATGTAATATATTCATATGGCTCCAAATGTAAAAGTCTCTCCCCTACCCAACCCTGGCACACCTGGTCATCAATGATGACATCTTTTAAAAAATTTTTCTTTTTATTTATTTTTCCCTTCCACCCCCCCCCCATTGTTTTTTTTTTTTTTTAACATTTTTTTAACTTTATTTTGTACATTTAATAATTGAAAATATAAACAATTAAAAACTAAAAAGTAAACACAGAGGAATAAATATATACATTTCTCAATTAAATGTAATGGATACATATAAATTGTTTTTTTAATCAAACAATATATTACACAATATATTTGGTTCATAGTAACGCATTCATACAGTATTTGTCCTTTTGTGTCTGGCTTACTTCACTCAACATAATGTTCTCCAGGTTCATCCATGTTACCATATGCTTTATGACTTCATTTCTTCTTACAGCTGCATAATATTCCATTGTGTGAATAGACTACAGTTTGTTTATCCATTCTTCTGTTGATGGACACCTGGGTTGTTTCCAACTTTTGGCAATGGTGAATAAGTGGCTATGAACATCGGTGTGCAGATGTCTGTTCGTGTCACTGCTCTCAGTTCTTCTGGGTATATACCCAGTAGTGTATTGCAGGGTCATGTGGCAAGTCTATATTCAACTTCTTTAGGAACTGCCAAACAGTCCTCCATAGTGGTTGTACCATCCTGCATTCCCACCAACAATGAAGAAGTGTTCCTATCTCTCCACATCCTCTCCAACACTTGTAGTTCTCTGTCTTTTTAATAGTGGCCATTCTTATAGGTGTGAAATATCTCATTGTAGTTTTGATTTGCATTTCCTTAATCATGAGTGATGTTGAGCATTTCTTCATGTGTTTTTTTGCCATTTGTATTTCTTCTTCAGAGAAATGTCTATTCAAGACTTTTGCCCATTTTTTAGTTGGGTCATTTGTCTTTTTATTGTTGAGTTGTAACATCTCTTTATATATCCTGGATATTAAACCCTTATCAGATATGTGATTTCCAAATATTTTTTCCTATTGAGTTGGCTGCCTTTTTACCCTTCTGACAAAGTCCTGTGAGGTGCAAAAGTGTTTAATTTTGAGGAGGTCCCATTTATCTACTTTTTCTTTTCTTGCACATGCTTTGGGTGTAAGGTCCAAGAAACCACCACCTACTACAAGGTCTTGAAGATGTTTCCCTACATTTTCTTCTAGTAGTTTTATGGTCCTGGATTTTATATTTAGATCTTTGATCCATGTTGAGTTGATTCTTGTATAGGGGGTGAGATAGGGGTCTTCTTTCATTCTTTTGGTTATAGATATCCAGTTCTCCCAACACCATTTGTTGAAGAGACTGTTTTTTTCCCATTAGCGTGGGCTTGGTAGGTTTGTCAAAAACCAGTTGCCTGTATAGGTGAGGGTATATTTCTGGATTCTCAATTTTATTCCACTGATCGATATGCCTATCTTTATGCCAGTACCATGCTGTTTTGACCACTGTAGCTTTGTAATATGTTTCAAGGTCAGGCAGTGAAATTCCTCCCACATTGCACTTCTTTTTTAGAATACTTTTGGCTATTTGGGTGCACTTACCCTTCCAGATGAATTTGGTAATTGCCTTCTCTAATTCTGTAAAGTAAGCTGTTGGAATTTTGATTGGTATTGCATTGAATCTATAAATCAGTTTGGGCAAGATTGACATCTTCATGATATTTATTCTTCCAATCCATGAACATGGAATGTCTTTCCATTTGTTTAGGTCTTTTTAAATTTCTTTTAGCATTGTTTTGTAGTTTTCTGCATATAGAGTTTTATATATATATATATAACCAATATGTTATATATGTTTTCTGCATATACAGTTATATATATTTAACCAAAGAAGGATAATAGGTCCTGTACTTCTTTGGTTAAATTAACTCCTAGGTATCTGAGTCTTTTTGTTGCTATTGAAAATGGAATTTTCCTCCTCAGATTGTTCAGTACTAGTGTACAAAAACATTACTGATTTTTGCGTGTTGATCTTGTATCCTGCCACTTTGCTGAACTCATTTAATAGTTCAAGTAGCTTTGTTGTGGATACTTCAGGATTTTCTAAATACAGGATCATGTCATCCGCAAACAGTGAGAGTTTTACTTCCTCTTTTCCTATTTGGACGCCTTTAATTTTTTTGTCTTGTCTAATTGCCCTAGCTAGAACTTCTAGTACAATGTTGAATAACAATGGTGACAGTGGGCATCCATGTCTTGTTCCTGATCTTAGGGGGAAAGCTTTCAGACTCTCCCCACTGGGTATGATGTTGGCTGTGGGTTTTTCATATATGCCTTTTATCATATTGAGGGAATTTTCCTTTTATTCCTATCTTTTGAAGTATTTTTATCAAAAAAGGATGCTGGATTTTGTCGAATGCCTTTTCTGCATCTATTGAGTTGATCATGTGTTTTTTTTTCCTTCAATTTGTTAATGTGATGTATTACATTGATTGATTTTCTTATGTTGAACCAGCCTTGCATACCAGGAATAAATCCCACTTGGTCATGATGTATAAGTCTTTTGATATGCTGTTGGATTCGATTTGCAAGTATTTTGATGAGAATTTTTGCATCTATGTTCATTAGAGAGATTGGTCTGTAATTTTCTTTTTTTGTGGAATCTTTATCTGGCTTTGGTATTAGGGTGATGTTAGCTTCAAAAAATGCGTTGGGTAATTTTCCGTCCTCTTCAATTTTTTGGAAGAGTTTAAACAGGATTGCTGTTAATTCTTTTAGAAACGCTTGGTAGAATTCACCTATGAAGCCATCTGGTCCTGGACTTTTCTTTGCTGGAAGATTTTTGATGATGGATTCAATCCCCTCAATTGTGATTGGTTTGTTAAGTTCTTGTATTTCTTGTTGTATCAGTGTAGGTTGGTTGTGAGTTTCTAGAAATTTGTCCATTTCATCCAGGTTGTCTAGTTTGTTGGCATATAGTTTCTCATAATATCCTCTTATGATTCTTTTTATTTCTGTGAGGGCATTTGTAATTTCCCCCCTTTCATTTCTGATTGCATTTATTTGCATCTTCTCTCTTTTTTTCTTTGTTTGTCTAGCGAGGGGTTTGTCAATTTTATTGATCTTCTCAAAGAACCAGCTTTTGGTTTTGTTGATTTTCTCTATTGTTTTTCTGTTCTCATTTTCATGTATTTCTGCTCTAATCTTTATTATTTCTTTCCTTCTGCTTGCTTTGGGATTGGTTTGCTGTTCTTTTTCTAGTTTCTCAAGTTGTTCAGTTAAATCTTTGAGTTTAGCTCTTTCTTGTTTCTTAATATAGGCATTTAGGGCTATAAATTTCCCTCTCAAGACTGTCTTAGCTGTATCCCATAAGTTTTGATATGTTGTGTTCTCATTTTCATTTGTCTCAATATATTTACTGATTTTACTTGCAATTTCTTCTTTGACCCACGGAATATTTAGGAGTGTGTAGTTCAGTCTCTACACATTTGCAAATTTATTTTTTCCGGTCTGTTATTGATTTCTAGTTTCATTCCATTATGATCTGAGAAGGTGCTTTGTATAATTTCAATCTTTTTATGTTTATTGAGAGCTGTATTGTGACATAACATGTGGTCTATCCTGGAGAAAGATCCATGGGCACTTGAGAAGAATGTATAACCGGCTGAGTTTGGATACAGTGTTCTGTATATGTCTGTTAGGTCTAACTTGTTTATCATATTGTTCAAGTCCTGTTTCCTTGTTGATCTTCTGTCTAGTTGTTCTATCTAATGATGTGAGAGGGGTGTTGAAGTCTCCAACGATTATTGTAGAAATGCCTATTTCTCCCTTCAGTTTTGCCAGAGTTTGTCTCATATATTTTGGGGCACACTGGTTAGGTGCATAGATATTTATGACTGTTATATCTTCCTGGAGGATCGTCCCTTTTATTAATACATAATGGCCTTCCGCATCTCTTATCACTTTTTTTGCATTTGAAGTCTGTTTTGTCTGATATTAGTATAGCTACCCCTGCTCTTTTCTGGTTACTATTCACGTGGAGTATCTTTTTCCAACCTTTTACTTTCAGCCGGTTTGTATCCTTGGGTCTGAGGTGAGTTTCTTGTAAGAAGCATATGGATGGTTCATGTTTTTTATTCATTCTGTCAGTTTGTATCTTTTGATTGGGGAATTTAATCCATTCACATTCAATGATATTACTGAAAATGCACTATTTATTTCCTCCATTTTATTCTTTGGTTTTCATATGTCATCTTATTTTTGTCTCTCTTTTTACTCTTTTGGTTATCCTTTCTGCTTTTCTTTCTTCTATACTTTCCTCCAAGCCTCTCTCTCCTGTGTTTTTCTTTCAGGTTCTAAGGCTTCCTTTAATATTTCCTGTAAAGTTGGATTCTTTTTTGCAAACTCTCTTAGTTTCTATTTGCTTGTGAATACTTTATATTCACCTTCATATTTGAAGGACAGTTTTGCTGGATAAAGAATTCTCGGCTGGCAGTTTTTCTCTTTCAGTTTCCTAATTGTATCATACCACTGTCTTCTCACCTCCATGGTTTCTGAAGAGAAATCTGCACTAAGTTTACTGGACGTGGGAAGCGGCTGTGGCTCAATCAGTGGGGCTCCCGTTTGCCATATGGGGGGCCCCGGGTTCGGTTCCCGGGGCCTCCTGGTGGGGGCGGGCCCGCCCGCACGGCGTGGTTGGCTGACCCAGCGAGCGCGGGCAGCAGGGGGGGGATAAATGAATAAATAAATAAAAAATCTTAAAAAAAAACAATCTATAAAAAAAAAAAAGTTTACTGGACGTCCTTTGTATGTGATCGTTTGCTTCTCTCTTGCTGCTCTGAGAATTTTCTCTTTACCTTGTACATTTGACATTCTGAATAATATGTGTCTTGGCGTCGGTCTATTTGGATTTATTCTCATTGGGGTACGGTGTGCTTCTTGGACATGTAAGTTCATTTCTTTCGTGAGAGTTGGGAAATTTTCAGCTATTATTTCCTCAAATACTCTTTCTGCCCCTTTTCCTTTCTGTTCCCCTTCTGGAACTCCCATGACACGTATGTTGTTGTGTTTTGTGTTGTCATTCAACTCTCTGAGTCCCTGCTCAATTTTTTCCATTCTTTTCTCTCTTCAATTTTAGCTGCTCTGTCTTCAGTATCACTTATTCTTTGTTCTATCATTTCAAGTCTGCTGTTGTACGCTTCAAATGTATTTTTTACTTCACCTATTGTGTCTTTTATTCTCATGAACTGCGTTACTTTTCTGTTCATGATTTCTAATTCTTCTTTATGTTCGCGCAATGACTTCTTGATGTCATTGATCTCTTTAACTATATTCTCTTTCATCTCATTAATTTGATTTTGGAAATTTGTGCTCATCTCACTGATTAGTTCTCTCAAATTCTGCATCTCTTCTGGGACTTTGCTGTATTCTTTTTCTTGGGCCATGTCTTCTATTTTCTTAGTATGGCTCATAATTTTTTGCTGGTACTTAGGCATCTGGTTAGTTTGTATTTTACTTAGATGCTCTATCTCTTTCTCTTTTATGGGGTTATAGTGGCAGGAGGCTGTGAGTTACCACCGCTCTTTGATTTTTGGCTCAACCTTGATTGTTAGGATTGTTCTGCTGGTTGCTCAAAACTGGGCACTGGACCCAGTAATTGGTTGTAGAGTCGTTTCCTAGGGCCTTGGGCAGGGAGGCTATAGAGGCCAGGAAAAGCGTCTCTTCCTTATTAATTGTCTTATGTGCACTTCCTTGGTCTGCCAGGAGATGGCGTTCGTTGGCAGCTCTCAATTCAATGCCTGGTCGGAGCGTATTTTTTGTGACACAGACCAGATCAATGTGATAGAGCTTCCTGTCTGGGGGCTAGGAGCCCTGTGATTCAAACTTTCTGAGACAGTTCTCCAGACTTCTCTCGTAGCGCCCCCCTTTTCCCAGCTAGGAAATATTTCCACTCCCTTCTGAATCCTCAACAATCAGTCCCTGTTAGGAGAGGAGGAGATTGGGAGGTTTGGATATCTTTAGCCCCTTGCAGGCTCCAAGGGAGACAATGCGCAGCCCCACCCGGCCTGGAAGGGCTCTCGGGACAGGGCAGACCAAACCTGGGAGTCCAAAGCAGGGTCAGCCCCAGGCTCTCTCTCCCCTCTCCCGTGGTGTCCTCAACAATTAGTCCAGGCTAGAAGAGAGGGAGGTTGGGAGGGTCGGATTTCTCCAGTGCTTTCTAGGTTCCCAGGGCAAACTGCCGTTTGAAGGGTCCGTGGGGCTCTGCAGACCAAATTTCAGGTCAGAACCTGAGTCAGCCTAAGGCTGTGTCCCTCTCTCTCCCCTTTCCGGGAGTGGCAGGTCCCTGAAGCCCCTTTTGTCTGTAGTCCCAGGCCCAGAGGTCCGAGAATTCTGAAGAGTGTGGGGGAGGGTGCCGGCAGCAGCAGAAGCTGCTACTTGCAACTCACGGTTCTGTTGTCGCGATTTCCCTCTTCTGTCCCTCTCTCCTCTGGGTGGTGTGCAGCCTTCACCTGCTGTCCTAAACACTAGAAGATCTATTTCGGGGCTGTTTCAGCTTGTCCTCTAGCTTTTTTTCTGGAGAAGAGATTTCCGTGTCTTACTAGTCCACCATCTTCCCGGAAGTTCCCCATTGTTTTTGTACTCGCTGTCTGCTCTCTATGTGTTCTTCTGTGTCTGCTAGTCTTCTCTTTAGGCGGCACCAGGAACCGATCCCGGGACCTCCTGGAGTGTAGAGAGAGGCGCTCAATCTCTTGCGCCACCTCAGCTCTCTGGTCTGCTGCATCTCTTAGTGTCTCTCCTCTGTGTCTCTTTTTGTTGCGTCATCTTGCTGCACCAGCTCTCCTGCGCAGGACAGCACTCCTGCGCAGAACAGCTCTCCGCTTACGGCAACTCATCTTTCACCAGGAGGCCCTGAGAATCGAACCCTGGACCTCCTATATGGTGGACGGGAGTCCAATCACTTGAGCCACATCCATTTCCCTCATCATGACATCTTGTTCTCAGCTTCTTTCTCAGCCTAGAGGACATAGAGGCTCTATCTCCATGCTTTTTTCCTTGGAGGACAAAATGCTGATGGTGCACCTCAGGTCTATTGGTGCTATGTTCTTCTACTATAGGCTACTTAAGTCTTGGTGGATGGAAAGTCCCCCATTATGGTCACTTGTGGATTTGGGGCAAGTGGCCTCAAGAAGGGCTCCTCCTCTGTCCTGTTTCCAGGAGGTGAGTGTGTGAGAGCCCCTGGAGAGTTCCTCTGCACCCCTTTCCTTAAAGCTGGTAAACAAGTACCACCTGGGAAGAGCCTGAGGCCTTCCTCTCCAGAATCCATCACAAGACTCACTCCCCTACATAACTATGATGTGGGTCTCCCTGCTCACAGCACTGGCAGCTATGCCTTGGTTGTATTATCACATGGAACTCTGGATAAGGGGAGAACAACTTGGAGGGACCTCAGCCACCTCTGGGTGGAGCTCCACTCAGACCCATAGAGCCAGACCCTTGCTTTGGGGAGATCAGCTCCTGTTCTGCACCCACATGTGTCCACCCCGGTCAAGACAACAGCTGGCTTGTCTTTTCTCTTCACTTTCATTTATCTTGCTGTTCATAGCTGAGACGAGAACTTCCTCTGGAAATCCTTCTCCACCGCCCCACTTCTGAGAAGGTGTTCTGAGCACCTGTCCTTCTATCAGATGGTAATATTTTGTCTATCTCCCTCCCCCAACTCCCACACTAAAAGCTCTGTGAGGACACAGTTTATTTATTTATTTATTCAAAAAATTGTACAACAAGGCGTTTTTGCAGAGGTGCTTTGAGATCACCTCTGACACCCAGTTGACTCTCACAGAATTCTTCTGAAAAAGTTTATTTTTGTCTCCTTAATCAGCGTAGCCCAAAGTCTAGCACGGTGCATGGCAGGGTGAGCACTTAAGAAATGCTGAATGAATTGTATTTGGAAATTGAATGACCTAGTAAAAGTGTTTTTCTCTATAACAATTTTATTGTTATGAGTCACCCTTTTGAACTGTACAATTCAGTGGTATTACATTTGCAATGTTGTGAAACCATCACCGCTCTCAAATTTTAGAATATTTCATCACCCCAAAAAGAAACCCGTACCCATTAGCAGTTAATTCTGATTCCCCGCTTTCCCTAGTGCCTTGTAACCACTAATCTACTTTCTGTCTCTATGGATTTGCCTCTTCTGGACATTCCATATGAACAGAATCATACAATATATGGTCTTCTGTGTCTTGCTCATTTCACTTAGCGTAATGTTTTCATGGTTCATCCATGTTGCA
Organism: Tolypeutes matacus; assembly: GCA_026826555.1. Classification (NCBI taxonomy): domain Eukaryota; kingdom Metazoa; phylum Chordata; class Mammalia; order Cingulata; family Chlamyphoridae; genus Tolypeutes; species Tolypeutes matacus. Next base: position 21,712,220 of record JAKSZT010018658.1, on the reverse strand, counting down.
GCATGTATCAGAACTTCTTTCCTTTTTATTCCTGAATAATATTCCATTGTATGTACATACAACATTTTCTTTACCTAAAGTGTATTTCATAACTGTTTCTCTTCTTGTTTGTTTTGTCTTAGGAATTCCAACTATGCAACATATGCATAGAAGAAAGGCTGTAAGGCAATACACCAAAATCCAAAATATTAACAATGCTTATCTGTGGGTAAGAGAATGATGAATTTTTTTCTCTATTTTCTATAGTGGAAAAGTACCACTTTAGAAAAAAAATAAAAAAAATAAAAAAATAAAAAAAATTAAAAAAAAGTACCACCTCAGTAAAGGGAAAAAAAATATATGATGAATGTTATTTATAAAACCCTACAAGTGTGGAATAACCAGGTAGGTACCTCCTGAGGAAATACAATTGGAATTCCAGGGCAGAGGGGAGCACATTAAATGACAGCACAAAGTTACAATAAATCCAATCCAGAAGGTGACATGGTAAATTGTGTTACTCAACAAATAAAGGTCTTTTTTTTTTAAGTCTGTGTGTAGTGGGAGTGGGTGGGTGTGGGCTCACATAAAGAGATGACGAGGCAAACCATCAAGTGTAATCTGTGGATCTTGCTCATATCCAGATTGTAAACCCCCTTGCAAAAAGGCAGTATGGGGATCATCAGGGAAAATTGAACCCAGAATGCTTATTAGGTGATATTGAGGAATTATTGTTCCGTTTTCTGGATAGAATAATGGTATTGTGGTTTTGTTTACTATAAGATAGACATAGACAAACATATATACTGAAGTAATTTCCAGGGAAATTACATGATCTCTGGGATTAGCTCTAAACACCCCCTCCCCTTTTTAAAAATCCTATGAGCTAAGAAAGGTTTAAATGTGCAAATGTTTGTTTTTTGTGAATTTCAGAATGAGGCCATGGACGGGACTCAGGAGGAGGGCGTGTTGGCTCATGGTGGGTAAGCCAGGCTGGAGGGGCAAGGTGCACGCCCTTGTGGCTCCTGAGTACCAAGCGGGAGAGAGGAGAGCCAAACCGGATAGGGTTTTCCTACTCCGAAAACCGAGAGGCCTGAGAGTGAAGGCCATGATAATCCATGTTCTGGGAGGAGGTAGCAGAGGCCAAAGTGTATCTGCAAGGATCAGGGCCAAAGGGACACACCTTTTGGAAAAGCAGACACCAGAAGTGCCTGGGGTGGAAGCAGGGATGGAGGGTTGATGTCTTTCAGACCCAATCAAAATAACTTCATGGTGCACCGTGGGCACCCTGGGGGGCTCCCTGCACCCCTGCCATCTGTGGAGAGGCCTGCAGAAGGTTGGGCCGGGGAAAGGGAATCCTCCAGAAAAGCCAGGAAGAGAAGCAGGGGGGAGAAAGGGACAGAGGATCCAGGAAGATGATTTCCAATGTGAGAAATCCTCTCCAGCTTGTTGGAGGTATGTCCAGGGAGGGAAAAGAGACTCACCAAGGGCAGTCCCACTCAGCTATCTCCTGGGATGGGCAAATGGGAGATATTCTCATAGGACTAGACATTAGAGATTCTGACTACCTCCCCCATGCACCAAGGTCATGGGAAGAACTGACATCTTCACAGTATCAAGCCTTCTCTGTAAGTACATGGACAATCTTTCCATTTATTTAGAGCAGGAATTCTTAACAAGGGGTCCGTGAACGTGAACTGAAATTCAAAAAAAACATTCTTGTGGGGACGGGTTGGTGCAGGTGTGATATATTTATTAAATAATACACAGAATAGTGTGGACTTAGTAAGGGGCCTGTGGTTTTCACCTGGCTGGCAAAGGGGTCTGTGGAACAAAAAAGGTTTAGAACCCCTGATTTAGAGTCTCTTTAATATCTTCCAATACAGCTTCATCATTTTCTCCACAAAGGGACTGCACATATATAGATTTATTCCTATGGACTTTATATATTTTTTTGTTATTGCAAATGGTGTATTTTTATTAAAAATTTTTATTGGGAGTATAAAGTGTACAAACCAATGTTACAGCTTGATTAACTTTCATACATATATACACTCATGCAACCATATGCCATATTTATAGTTACATTTTCTAATTGATGGTTGCTAGTGATAGAAATGCAATCGATTTTGTTTATTGGTTTTTTTTTCCATATTGATTTTGTACCCAACAACCTTATTAAACTCACTTTTTTTTTTTTTTTTTTTTGCATTTAATTAAGTTTAATTAAGTACAAACATCACATACTTCCACTTCCCCAGAAATGGTAACTTTATCTTCATTAAGGATATGGAAACTTATGACTTGGCTTCATTCTGTGATATGTATATTTGGGCAAGTTTAGACAAACAGCTACGATTTAAAAGTCCTACCACCAAACCTACAGCACTTTAAAAATGCTTAAAGCCACCCTGTTCTCTAGCAGTTCAATATGAGCTGCCAAAGTTTAGTCCAATTTGTCCCTTGAATGCTAAATGATCTAGGTTCCTTGGGGTCTACAACATAATTAACGCTACAGTTTGCCCTGACAGCTGCCCAGGACACAGGAGCTCTTCCTTTTGATTCCCTCAGTTAGCTTGGGCAACTCTAGTGTCAGAACCGTGGAAGTTTAACATCGTTGTCACCAACTCTGGAAGATCAAACTCGTGTTTCCACCCCCAGTCCTTCCGTGCGTTGCTGTCGTCAAAGTTCATTGGCCAACTGTCCGCTATGGCCTGCCAGATAGAGTCCATGTTGTATGTCATCTGGAATCCCGGCACATGCTTGAGAATCTCCTGGGCCAGCTCCTCGGGGCTGAAGCTCATGGCACTGATGTTGTAGGTTCTCATGGACAGAGCCTCCAGCCGGGGCCTCCATGAGCTCCAGGGTGGCCCTGAGGCGGTCGTGAAGGTACCATCGGGAGCCTCGTGCCCGGCTTCAGGTTGCACTCAAATTTGCCATTCTTGGCGGCGTCATGAAAAATCTGGACGGCATAGACAGTTGTTCCTCCTCCAGGCTGGGAGTCAGCTGAAATGATTCCTGGATATCTGAGGCATCGGAAATCCAATCCATACCGGTAATTGTAATATTCTCCCATGAGCTCCGCGTGGACCTTGGACACGCCGTAGATGGTCCTGGGTCTCTGAATGCAGAGATTGCGGGGAGAAGTGGGTCCGAAGGCGCCGATGGTGCTAGGCACGAACAATCGCAGGCTGTGCTCTGCAGCCACATCCAGAACGTTATGCAGCCCGGTTATATTCACGGCTCTTGCCAAAGATACGTTTGCTTCCCCAACGGCGCTGAGCAAAGCGCTGTAATGAACCAGCCAGGAGACGCGGTTGTTGACCACGATCCCGCGGAGATTCTTGTAATCCAAGATGTCAGAATAAATAAATGGGCCACTCTGGAAGATGTGATCGGGGGGTTTCCTTATGTCAGATAAGCTCACATTGTGCTTTCCAAATCGTTTCCTCAAAAAGTTGGCAAGCCCCACTCCAAGCTGACCAAGACCCCCTTCCGACGCGGCGCCGGCAACGCCGAGGACAGCGCAGCTCGTGGCCGAGGACGCGGAGAGGAACCTAAACTCACTTCTTAATTCTATCTGAATTTCCTTTTGGGATTGCTACACAGGCAATGATTACATCTGCAAATATTGACATTCTAGTTTCTTTCCAATATTTATATATTTGTTGTTGTTTATTGAACTGGCTAAGACTTCCATTGTTGTATTGACTAGAATAGTTGAGAAGAGGCATCCTTGCCAGGTTCTTTATCTTAAGAGGAATGCTTTTAACATTTGACCATTATTGCGATGTTTGCTGTAGGATTTTTGTAGATGTCTTTTATCAGGTTATGAGTTGTTTTTTTAACCTTAGTATCAACGGATATTAAATATTTTAATGGTTTTTCTGCATCAAAAGAGATGAATAATTTTTCCCCTTTAATCTGTTAATGAGTCCATATTTCTTCTAGTCTGACATTTGTTTTTTTAACTTTGACAATGTTGTATTTTGCTATACATTTCTTCCCAGGGTTCCCTTTTCAGCTTTTCCTCTTTTACCCACGCATTAAGTGGGTAATATTCGGTTTCCTCCTTTACTCCTCATTCTCTTATCTTCAAGATCTTGGTTTTTGTAGGCTTCCTAGAATATCATGATGGGGGATGACAATTGGGTTTTCAGACTGGGCAACTCTTTTTCCATAGTCTGCTTTTCCTCCACAAGCAGGTTTGCATCCAGTTAAAGCACGAGATTAGTAGACAGGTGGCTTGGGTTCTAGCCCTGTCAGTCTCCAACTGTGCACTAAGAGCCTGAGCAGATCCCTTAGTTCTCCTGTCTTTCAGTCTCATAAATAGAACCCCTGTCCTGCCTACCCCGAGGGTTAGTTGGAAGCTCAAATGAATAAAGGTCACTTTGCAAAGTAGCACATTATTCACAAGAGGTTGTTTTTGTTACTAAGATTATTAAAGGAAGTGTGGGATAATAGAAATTGCTTGGATTTTGAAGCTAATGGAATCTAGATGACTCCCAACCAGCAGCGTGACCTAGAACTTGTCACGTAACCTTTCCAAACCTGTCTTCTATCATGTGGATAAGATATGCAAAACACTTGGCACCCAGTAAGAGCTCAGTAAATTTTACCTACTAAAGGAGATAACGCATGTGTAGATAGTCTGCAAAACATAAAAATATTTCATGAATGGAAGCAGGGAGGGTAACATAAAAATATTTCATGAATGGAAGCAGTGAACCCTCCCCTCGAAGTCCTTAAACCAGTTCCCCAGTACCAGGAACAGCAACTTGCCACGTAGGAGGCGGGATGAGGACGGAGACTGCAGAGAAAAATCCTTTTCTCTAAGCCTTTGCCTCGCATCCCCACCGCTGGGCTTCCATGGAGTGCCAGGTCGTACCCAGGGTTCCAAAATTTGGGGAGAAATGCCAGAATGACTGGGGAATCGGCAGACCAGGCCACTCTCATGCTCTCGTACTGGCTCCAGCCTCTATTTCCGGAACCAACTCAACCCCACCCGCGGAGGCCGCGCGCGAGCCCCTATCACGTGGCCCAGTCCAGGCTGACGAGCGCGCGCCCGACTGCGACCTCTAGGAGGCGCTCGCCCTGCACGGCTCTTCGTTTGCGCACGCGTGACTCCTTTCCTCCTGCCTCCCCGCCCCTCCCTTCCCCTTTTCCGCCCCCACACCCCGGCCAGTTAAATTCAAGCGGCGTCTTCCCTACGTTTTCTGACGTAGCCAGCGGCAGCTGGGAGCCGAGAGGGAGTCCAGCACAATTAGGGCTGGCGGGGGAGTGGGGTTAAAGGGGGAAGCACTGGATCCGGAAGTGCGTTGATATGCCTGCCACCCCGGCGCCTGAGAAACAGGAAGCAGAAGGCGATAGCCTCGGCAGGCGGAGCGCGCTGTGATTGGCTCTCGGCTGTGGCGACGGCGACGATTGGCCTCTGCGTGCGGAGAGAGGTAAGAATGGGTGGCGGCCGTTTGAATTCAAAAGTGGCGGGTGGGGTGCGACACCCGGGCAGCTGGAGCCCGTAGCGCGCGTGGTCTGCGTCGCGAGCGAGCGAGGGAACCTGGGTTCGGGGGGCCCTAGCACCCTGTCCTCTTCCATTGCGCTCCCCTGGTGTGTGTGGGACGGAGCTGGACATGGACCAGCAGGTGAGTAGGAGCCAGCCCGGGTCTCCGGCCACAGGGCCGGGATCGCGCGCGTCGTCTCACTGGAGAGGATGACTGCGGGGCGGCCCCGAAGCCCCTGGCCACTTTCGTTCGTGCCTGTCTGGAGGGCAAAGGTCTGTGCGCCTTCGCGGCAGTGGAAGGGGGCGGGGTTGGGGCGTGGAGATGACAGGGAGTAGCCTCTGGAGGTCGGAGGGGCGTCTGTCTGACCCAGCCTCAGGTTTCGGGAGTCCCGATGCCCTTCCTCACTTTCGTGTTTCCAGGATTTCCCATTTCGAATCTTCACGCTTGTCTGAACGTTACCTCTTCTCCATTCCTTCCCACGATGGCATTGATTGAGATTGAGAGGAGCGTTCTGAGATGGCCTACCAAGTACCTCTGGGAAATGATGTCGAAGGCCAAATCCTTGCTGATGTCCCTTTATGCTCCTGTTTCACTTCTGCTTCCTCAAGGTGTAGGAAGAAAAGAGAGGCTGTGCGGTAATCTGGGCTGAAGGACACTTCCTTCTCTCTCTCCCTCCAAGTTTTGCAGATCCCTGTCCAAAAGGAACTTCGGTTTTTATATTGGTACCCCGCCTCCCCTCTCTGGTAGTCAGTGAGCATGCACTTTCCTCCGGTGGCAGAAAAGTGCTCAACCCTGAATCCTCTATTCATTAGTATTTCACATTAAGATTTACCCAAAGTCAAGTTTCAACCTAAAGAGATTTTCTTTGTCCCCTGGCATCCAGAGAGCAGAGCAGTGGACTATGATGTGAAAAATGGTAGAAGCCTTCTCAGATTTCTCATATATTTATGGAGCATCTACCATATGCCAGGCACAGTTCTAGATACTCTGGATGCAGCAGTGAAAAAGACAGACATAAATCCCTGCCATCATGGAGCTGACATTCTGTAGAGAGGCAGACAGTAAACCCAATAATTAAATTTTTTAAAAAGATTTATTTTATTTATTTATTCTCACGCCCACCCCCACCACTCACTGCCTGCTTTTTAAGAGGCACCAGGAACTGAACCCGGGACCTCGCATGTGGACGGAAGGCACCAATTGCTTGAGCCACCTCTGCTTCCTGCTCTTTGTATCTCATTGTGTTTCCTTGTTGTGTCTCCTCGTTGTGTCATCTTGGGTCAGCTCATCATGCCGGCCCATTGTGTCAGCTTGCTGTCTTGCTGGTCTTCTTTAGGAGGCACCGGGAACCAAACCGGGACCTCCCATGTAGTAGGCGGGTGCCCAACTGCTTGAGGCACATCCTCGTCCCCCAATAATTAAATTTTATAATTCTATTAGAAGGTGATACGGAGAAGAGGAAAAATTTGAGCAGGGTAAGGAGGAGGAGAGGAGGCCAACTAACAAGGTGGAATATAAAACAGGGTGGTCTTAGTAAACCCCATTGAGAAGTTGAGTAAAGGCTTGAAGGAGATGAGGGAGCTAGGCAAATGGATATTGAGGGAAAAGGATTCCAGGCAGAGGAATATACTAGAGCAAAGGCCCTAAAGTGTTGTGTAGCAAATAGGCCAGTGTGGCTGGAATGGAGTGAGCAAGGGGGAAAGTTGTGAGAAAGGATGTCAGGTAGTGGGGAGTGGGGTTGTTGATCACGTTGCTTCTTGTAGGACTATTGTAAGGACTTTGATTTTGACTGAATGAGAAGGGGAGTCATTGGATAGTCTTTAAAAAGTGGAGACATAATTCGACATTTTAAGGCAAGGATAGAAACGAGAACTGTTAAGGAGTACAGCAGGGTTTCTCAACCTTGGTGCTACTGACATTTTGTTTTGGCGGTGTCTTGTCCCTTGTAGGGTTTTAGCAACACCCCTGGCCTCTAGTCACTAGGTGCTTGTAGCACTCCTTCTCTGTCCAGTCATGATATTTTCAAATGTCCCCTGGGGATTTCAGTGGTTCTTAACCAGGGGCAATTTGAGATGTCCAGAAATCTGGGTGAGAGATAATGGTGACTTGGATCAGGGTGGCACGATGGAAGTGGTAAGAAGTAGTCAGATTCTGGACATATTTTGAAGGTAGAGTCAGCCGTGCTTTGCTGACAGATTAGATGTGTGTAAGAGAAAGAGGGCTCTGGGTTTTTTGGCTTGAGCAACTGAAAGATGGGGTTACTGTCCACCGAGATGGAGAAGACTGTAAGAGGAGCAAGTTTAAAGAGGGAATTGCACATGAGAAGGTCAATATGAATGTGTTTATTATACTTCCAAGTAGAGACATTGAGGAAGCAGTTCAATATTTGCTCGGAGCCAGGTCTGGGCTATAGACAATTTGCAAATTGTCAGCTTATCAATGGTATGTAAAACATAGGTGTGGCTGATGAGTGGGAAAGAGACCCCTATTAAAATCTGGGGAGATGAGGAAGACCTGCCAGGGAGGTGGGAAAACCAAATGAGGGTGGTATGCCAGAAGCTAAATGAAGAAAGTGTATTGAGGAGGGAGTGATCATTTGTGTCAAATGCTGCTGATAGGTCAAGAAACATAAAGATGAATAATTGATTTAGCAACAGGAGGCACTGGTGACCTTGAGGAGAGCAGTTTTGTTGGAAAGGTGGATTGTAATGGGTTTAGGAGAGAAATTGGAGACAGTGAATACTATATAGACAATACTTTGGGGGAGCTTTGCTGCAAAGGGCAGCAAAGAAATTAGAGTAGTAATTGGCAGGAAAAGCATAGTCGAGAGGTTTTTTTTAGGTTGGAAGAAATAGTAGCATGTATTTGTATATTGATAGAAATGACCCAATAGAGAGTAAGACGCTGATGGTGGAGAGGAGAGAAAGGAGGCTCGCTCGATCCATGATCCTGAGCTGTAAGGGGGATGGAATCTGATGCACACGTGGAGAGGTTGCCTTCAGTTAAGTGGACATGGCAGGGGTTGGATTAATATCTTTTTTTTTTTTTTTTTTAATTGTGGTTAAAAATCAAAATTTTCACAATACATACCAACATTTGCAAAATGATATATAAATATATAGGCATATATGTGCATTTGCTTACAAAAATGTTATTTATATATGTATATATATATAAATATATTTTAAGAGGTGCTTAGATTACCCAAAATATTAACGGAACTAGGTGCTTATGTCTCGTTGTGGAGAAGTGGGGGCCATCGTGTCTAGCTTTATAGATGGGAGAAAAGTAAATGTGCCCTTTGGAGTTGTCCTGAATAAACAAGACTTTGAGCACATCTTCTGAAACCACATAAATTCAGAGGCTGTAGATCTTTAGTAGATCTGCTAAGGTAATGTAGGAAGGAGGAAGGGCACAGGTTATTAAAAAAAAAAAATTTAGTGTTTGACCTTGGAGTTCTGGAAGAAAATTTGTTTTTTTGTTTTTTTTAAAGATTTTATTTATTTATTCATCTATCCCCCCCTTGCTGCCTGCGCTCGCCGGGTCAGCCAACCACGCTGCGCGGGCGGGCCTGCCCCCACCTGGAGGCCCCGGGAACCGAACCCGGGGCCCCCCACATGGTAAACGGGAGCCCCACTGATTGAGCCACAGCCGCCTCCCGAAAATTTGTTTTTTATACTAAATTTGTTTCAACTAAAAAAGCTTTCTTAGTGCATGTTTCTGCAGGTGACAGAAAAAAATGCTACCTCCCTCCCCGCCCCAATCTTTTTATTTGTATAGAAGCCAGTGGTTTGGCTGCATCACATTTTATTTACATAGACCCCCACTGAGGGACATTTAATTTCATTCCTTCAAAAATCTGTATTGAGTCCTACTATGTAGCAGACATTACTAGGCCCTCTGGTTATGTAACTGAATGAAACAGATTTGCTCTTATGGCATTGCCTAATGGACGGACAGACAGTAAACAAAATAGCAAGTAAATTAAATTAAAAAAATATTTTTTTAAACCAGGGTAAATTAGTAGAGTATCAGGTTGTTTCAAAGTTTTCTCTGTAATAATGATCCATGAACATCCTTGAAAATATGTCACTGTATCACTTGTAGTTCAAACTTCTCTTCCCAAAACTGAACTTAGCATCTCTTAAACACCAACCCTTCAGGTACACAGGATCTCCCCAAATTATTTCTTAGAACTGTACTGAATCTATAATGATCTTAAAATGAAAAGTTTAATTAAATCGAAACCAAGCCCTTCCTCTTGTGATCTCGTGTAATGGACCCTTGGCAGGCACCTTGGAGTCAGCTTGACTCTTCCCCCCAAGCCAGGCTCTGAGTTAGGTCAATTCTTGGTTTCATGAAACTCATCCCTGGCCCTTCATCCCCACTGCCCGTCCTGATTTAGGCCCACCAAGTTGTCTCAGATGGATTTCTGCTTAGCCCCCAAGCTCCTAGAACAGCCCCTCTCAACTGCGTGCCATGAGATTTCAGCTCTGATGCCCTAAGGCATTTTTTAAATCTAATGACTTAACTTCTCTCTTTGCCTCCAGAATGGTAGGAGCTGTGTACATCCCTGGGAAAATTGAGAAAATAGATCATTTTTTGGTAGGGTTTAATTCTCCTTGCAGTACCCCCTTTGGGAAAGCTGACGTAAAAAGTAAGCTCTGGGAAGGGAGGAACCTTGTCGTGTTCACTACTCTAGCCCCAGTGCCTAGAGCGATGTCGGGCACAGAGCAGGCGTTTGCTAAATTCGCTGTCGAATGAATGAATGATGGAGTTTCTGTCTGGCACCCCTCCTCTTCTTTGTCTCTCCATTCATTCTTCACATTGTTCACAGTTTGCTTTTTTAATGCCAATCTAACATCATTCTCCAGATTAAAAATCCAGGTCCCTCCTGCCTTCAGTAAGCCCCAGACTCCTCATGGCATACTGACCATCATAATCTTTTCCCTTCTGCCTCTGTTCTCATCTCCCCCTCTTTCTCTACATCCTCTGTTCCAGCTGAAAAGAACAACATGTTGTTCCTCGTGTGTACTCCTTGCTTTCTGCCTGGGCTATTCCTCCTTGGCCCCAAACCCGTCAAGCCTAAGAACACCTTGTAGAAGTGGTCTCCAGCACACGCCCTATCTGAGTTGGATGCCCACCCCTTCCTCTGAGCTTCTTTTATGATAGCACTCAGGGAAGCTTTAGCCACTGCTTTCAGTGCTTCTCTTCCCCGCTGTCCTATGAGCATCTTGAGGGCAGGGACTGCGTCTTTCCTCAGTGTGACTCCACAACTCAGGTGGTTCCCTTGCACATTACAGGTACTCAGTAAATATTGAGCGAATGAAGAAAGCTGAAGGGCCGGGAGAGACTGGTCTCAGAATTATATATAGTAACTACTTACAGTGAAAATCAGAAGTCCATCTATACATGGTACTTTCCTGATGATGGGAGAGGAGCAGGGTGACCCATTGTCCCTGATTCCCTGGGAATGTCTGGTTTTAGCACTGAAAGTCTGGAGTCCTGAGAGACCCCTCAGTACAGGATGGTTGGTCACCCAAGGTGGGAGTAACCATGGGGTGGGCATATTCACCAGGCTCTGCCTCTTTTCCCACTGCCCCCACTTCAGACCTCTACTTGGATGGTCTTCAACCTTTGTCATGCTACTTGCAGCCTTCCCCCTGCAAGTCACCCTATTTACAACTCAGTATTATTTTTGATAATAGAGATTCTTTTGTATATTTCTCAAGTACCTGGTCAGACACTTTAGCTGGCTCTCCACAGCATGCAGGGAGAAAGCCCAAACTCCTCCTTATTCTGGCTTCAAAGCCCTGTGAGGCAGTGTCGTCTAGTAGTTAAAAACATGGCCTCTGGAACTGGACTATCTAGAGTCTAACCCTGCTCTGGCTTTTACTAGCTGATGACCTTAGACAAGTTATTTTAACTTTCTGTGCCTTTATTCCCTCATCTGTAAAATGGGACTTCTAATAGCACTCCTTAGTGGGCTGCTGTGCAGTTTAAGTATGTTGATGCAAGTAAAGAAAGCATTTGAAACAGTGCTCAATAAATGTTGGCTGCTTCTCCCAACCAGTGCTATCTTCCACTGTCTCCCTGAGAGCTTATGATTCTCAGTTCTAGCTAAACTGGCCTTTTGATTCCCAGCTGTACCATGTGCATGTTTTGAGTTTTTGCCTTCTAAAAGGAGTGCCCATTCCTCTCTGCTTAAGTACCATCTGTAACTTTAGCTGAAGTCTAAGTTCGTTCAGCTTTCTCTTAGAGATTGTTCCTACTCTTACGTAATGTCTCACTTCTACCATGCTTTTTGGCTGGCACATCATCTGTGAGTCCCAGCTTTTGGCATGAGAGGTGTTTGGTTAACACTTGGTGGTGGTGATGTTGAGAATTGAAGCTGGAGAATTGAAGGAGAATTCTTGGGACATTTGTGGTCTTAAGTGTGTTGCCTTAAGTGTCTCTTTTCCCAGCAGAGGTCCCCGCTGTTGGAGGTGAAAGGGAACATAGAGCTGAAGATACCCCTGGTCAAGGCCCCTTCTCGGCTGCCTCTCCCAGGAAGGAGGCTTAAGAGGGGGCCTGACCAGATGGAGGATGCATTGGAGCCTGAGAAGGTGAGCTGGGTTTGGAGAGCTGTGCATGTGTGTGAGAGGGGTGTGTATGTTTATAAACCAATCAGAGAGGGTGATTCTGAACCCTATCCTTGTCTTTTCCCCAGAAACGGACGCGAGGCCTGGGTACAACGACCAAAGTTGCCACATCCCACCCCAGAGTACCATCCCTCAGGACAGTGCCACAGGCACAAGGCCAGGCCACAGGTGGGCACTGGGAGTAGACAGGGCCAAGGGCACAAGTCTGGTGCTCTCTAACTTACTCATTTCTCTTCTCTTCTCTCCTCTCTCTTCTCTTTCAATTTTACTTTATTTTGAATAGGTAATGTATTTCACCTGGTTCAAAATTCACAAGACACAAAGGCTGTGATGCAGTGAAAAGTCTCTCTCTTACCTCTGTCCCCAACCGCCCTGTGCGTCCCTCCAGGGATATTCTCTGGGTAGTCAACAAATGTGGGCATATTCTTCCACTTTTTTATTTTACACAAATGGTAGCATACTCTGCACATAGTTCTGCCACTGCCCTTCCCCCCCCCCCTTTTTTTTTATCATGGTCTGACTTGTTTCTTGGTTTGTTGAGTAGTTTCTGGTCCCAGGTCCAGAGGGATATCATTAGAAGCTGGCCAGACTTAGGGGAAGAGGGCCGTTATCTTATTTCTGATCCTCAGGAAAAGCAGCACCCCTGCCACCAGCCTGCCCAGGGTACATGCCATCTTGAGAATGATCATGCTTCTTTTCCTTCTCCCATCTCCTGGCAGCTCAGAAAGTTCCCAGGAAAACAGGACCCCAGTATTCCACAGCTACTGCTGCAGGTAATAGGGTCTAAAGGCTGGGGCTGAGAGGCGATTTGGGTTATGTGTGAGGGGAGAATCATGGCAGACACTGGTCATTTAATTCCCCATGTCAACTCTCCAATTCTCTAGTGTCGAAGAGCCAGAAGCCGGCCCCTCCTGTTCCTGCCCAGAAGCCTAACAGTAGGTGACAAACATAACCTCTGGGTGAGAGGCTGGGCCCCTGGGAGAGGGAAGAGGAGGTGGTGAGTAGCCAGGAAAATCCATTTGCTCTCTTTGCTGTCTGGAGTGGAAGGAGATAGCATCAGGTGTGCAGGCCCTAGAGGGCTAGAAGAGAAGAGGAATAGAGAGCCGAAACTTCACTGACCTTTGCTTTTTCCGTGCCTGTCTTAGCATCAGCTGCTTTTCCCACGGTGGGGGGGAAGAGACCCAGCAAACGTCCGGCTTGGGACTTAAAGGGTCAGTTATGCGACCTAAATGCAGAGCTGAAACGCTGCCGTGAGAAGACTCAGACACTGGACCAGGAGAACCAGCAGCTGCGGGACCAGCTCAGTGAGGCCCAGCAACAGGCCAAGGCCTTGGGGGCCGAGCGCAGGACACTGGAGGGGGAGTTGGTCACAGTGCGGGCCCAGGCTGAGCAGGGCCAACAGGAGCTGGGCAACCTGGGTTCCCGCGTTCTGGAGCTGGAAGAGCGGCTGGGTACACAGGAGGGCTTAGTTCAAGAGCTCCAGAAAGAACAGTTGGAATTGCAGGAGGAGCGGAGGGGCCTGGCTGCCCGACTGGAGGAGCAAGAGGTAAGGGCTGGATTCTCACCAAATGCCAGCCCTCCTTTCCCAGCAGAGGTTGTGTGCCACCCCCGTCCAAGCTCCCCTGAAGTCTCCCTAGGCTCAGACTCCCTGACCACCCATCTCTAGCAGTCTACCTTTGTCCTCTACCCATCTCCTCTTTTGCCCATTCCTCTCTCTCTCTCTCTTCCTTTCTGCCCCACTTCTCCCTGTCCTTGACTCAGTTTTCATAGCTCCCCCTGCCCCCAGATCTGTGTCTCCCCCAGTCCTCTTCCTTTCTTCCTTTAACTCCTCATCTTGGTCCAAAAACTCCATGACACTCTGTCTCCCTCTGCCCCATGTCCATTTGTCCCCATCTAGGGGAGCACCAACTAAATTGAATTACTTGCTGTCCCTCAAATGACTGAGCTCTCACTTCTAGGCATTTTGCATGTGCACTTCCCTCTTTCTGGAAAGTTCTTTATCTATGCCATCCTTCCCTTTGTTCACTCCTGTACTTTTGGGTCTTGACTTAGATATTGCCTTCCTTATGCCCTTCCTGGATATCTCCTTAGCACTCTGTCCTGGTACCGTGATTCCGTTTTCTTATCTCTCTTTCCTCACCAGACTATGAGCTCCTTGGAGGCAGGGACCCCACCTCTTCCCTCTACCCTCTACCCCATCTTAGCCCCATGACATGTTCTTATTCTTGGTTGCATCTCACGCTTTCTGTCTGTTCTGTTCTGGGCAGAGGAGGTTGCAGGCTTCAGAAACGGCTCTGTCAGGCAGCCGGGCAGAGGTGGCATCTCTGCGTCAGGAGGCTGCAGCCCAGGCGGTCTTACTGGCTGAGCGGGGAGAGCGTCTCCACGGGCTGGAGATGGAACGCCGGCGACTACACAACCAGCTGCAGGAACTCAAGGGCAACATCCGTGTCTTCTGCAGGGTCCGCCCTGTCCTTCCAGGAGAGCCCACCCCACCCCCTGGCCTCCTTCTGTTTCCCTCTGGCCCTAGTGGACCTTCTGATCCTCCAACCCGCCTCAGCCTCTCCCGGTCTGACGAGCGGCGTGGGACCCTGAGTGGGGCACCAGCACCCACCACTCGCCATGACTTTGCCTTTGACCGGGTATTCCTGCCAGGGAGTGGCCAGGATGAGGTGTTTGAGGAGATCGCTATGCTTGTCCAGTCAGCCCTGGATGGCTATCCAGTATGCATCTTTGCCTATGGCCAGACGGGCAGCGGCAAGACCTTCACAATGGAGGGTGGGCCAGGGGGAGACCCCCAGGTGGAGGGGCTGATCCCCCGGGCCGTGCGGCACCTCTTCTCTGTGGCCCAGGAGCTGGGAGGCCAGGGCTGGACCTACAACTTTGTGGCGAACTACGTAGAGATCTACAATGAGACTGTCCGAGACTTGCTGGCTACTGGGACCCGGAAGGGCCAGGGGAGTGACTGTGAGATTCGCCGGGCAGGGCCAGGGAGTGAGGAGCTCACCGTCACCAATGCCCGTTATGTCCCCGTCTCCTGTGAAAAGGAGGTAAGGACCCATGGGCACTGGGCATGGGAAGTGGGGAGGAGTGGACAGAGTGATACAGGTGGAGCTGGATGGAGAAGGGAGCAGCAGAAAGTTGAAGGATGGAGGGCGAGCTTGCGAGAACAGGCCACCACATTCAATGTGGGCTGGTGGCCTGTAAGATAGATCGGCTTAGCAGAACCAGGGAGCAGAGAGAGTGATGCATCTGCTCAGCTGGGGAGGGTCATGGCTGCCCTGGCTCCTGCCTTTTGCATCTCAGGTCTCATTTCTTACTACTCTTGCTCAATTCACTCTAGCCATGCAGGCCTCCCCTGGACTGGCTCACTCCCTCACTGTGTTAAGATCTTCTTATGAGACAGGCTGTTCCTGGCCTTTCTAAAATTCCAGCTCCACCCCACCCTCATGCACTCTCTGTGCTCTGTTTTGTTTTACTCCTTAGCACTCTCAGACATACTCTGCACTTTACTTATTTTGTCTCTTCACCCACTAGAAAGCTCCAAAAGGGCAGGGGCTGACCTTCCTTTGCCTGACAGCGCGATGCACTGACTTGCTGCCTGCCTTTTCCTCTTGCTGCTGCCATCCCCAGGTAGAGGCCCTGCTCCACCTGGCCCGCCAGAACCGAGCTGTGGCCCGCACAGCCCAGAATGAGCGGTCTTCACGCAGCCACAGTGTGTTCCAGCTGCAGATCTCTGGGGAGCACACTGGCCGAGGCCTGCAGTGTGTGGCCCCCCTCAGCCTGGTGGACCTGGCTGGGAGCGAGCGGCTAGACCCCGGCTTAGCCCTTGGCCCAGGGGAGCGGGAACGGCTTCGGGAAACACAGGCCATTAACAGCAGCCTGTCCACGCTGGGGCTGGTCATCATGGCCCTGAGCAACAAGGTAGGAGTGGCCAGCAACAGGAGGTGGGTCCTAGAGCAAGGCTGGGCCTGGCTGTGCTGAATGCTCCCCTGTCTTAACTACCTGTCCCCCCTCAATCTTCTAGGAGTCCCATGTGCCCTACCGAAACAGCAAGCTCACCTACCTGCTGCAGAACTCTCTGGGCGGCAGCGCCAAGATGTGAGTGAAAGGGACAGATGGAAGGGGTGGGATAGAACTGGGATGTGTTGGGATCAGGGGTGGGAAAGGGAAAACAGTGGGAACCTAGTCCAGGTTCCACCCAGCCACGGATGCTGAAGTTTGGCTCCCTCTCCTCTTTACACAGGCTCATGTTTGTGAATATTTCCCCCCTAGAAGAGAACATCTCCGAGACCCTCAACTCCCTGCGCTTTGCCTCCAAGGTGCGATGACCTCCAAGCCCAGGCACTGTCAGGACCCCTGGATAGTTGTAGGCTTCTCCATCCCTACCCTCTTCTGTCCTCTGAGGCCAGGGGGCATGTTCATCCAGAAAGGATTTACATTTGCTGCACTCAGGCATCTGGGGTACTACCCATCTGCATCCATTTTTAACTATTGGCTTTTGGGCCTTTTTATACGTTTTTTTAAAGTAGGCTATTAAAAGGTTAAAACTATATAGAAAGCTGTACACAGCAAAAGTGTACACTGTACACTGCCCCTGTCCACCCCATCCTCCCCACTTGTCCTGTATAGGTAATAGTTTTTATCATTTTCTAATTTAGCCTTCCAATGTTTCTTTTTGGAAATACAAGCTATATACATGTCCTTATCCCCCCTCCTTACATAAAATCCCTCTCTCATATCTCTCTCTCTCTATGGTTCTGCACCTTGCTTTGCTTAATGATGTAACCCCAAGATGACTCCCTTACTCTCCACCAGCACAGAGAGATCATCCCCCTCTTCTATTCTTTTTAGGCCTGCCTAGTATTCTACTGTGCAGGTACACCAGTGTTTATCCACCAGTTCCCTCTGCTGGACGCTGGGATTGTATCCAATCTTTTTCTATTACAAACAAGACCACGTTTACTAGCCTTGTACATATATCACTGTCTGTGGGGTAGATTCCTAGAATTGGGACTGCTGGATCAAAGGAGACTTAAGAGTTCTCCAGACTCTTCCAAATAGTGTGAATTCAGACTCCAAAATCCCTGAGAGTCAGCCATTAGCCATGAGTTCTCGAGTTGATGCATGTACCCTCCTCCTGAATTAGGCTGAGTCAGGAAGTTTTACTGTGCACCTCTGGGGAATAGTTTTTTCTTCTGGCTTACACTTTTCCTCAGGGGATAGCCCTGTGATGGGTCCTGGCTTTATCTGAAGTCTCTGATCAGTCCTGCCCTTCTGCTTTGCTCAGGCTTCCCCCAGCGCTGCCATCGGGTTGGTGGCTGCTGTGGAGCAGCCAGTGGCCTCAGCACCCATACATTGCCCTGGTCTACTTTGATTGTGTATCTTACAAGTTCAATTGAAAGAGTGTTTTGTGGGTATTTTTTTTAAATTTTTTATTAAAGTTATATCAACATCATTAACACCCAAAAACATGAACTCTTTAATGTCCTCTAATACCCAGTTCATGTTAAATTTCATCCAGTTGTCTCAGAAATGTCTCATATATTAGATTCATTCACACCAGGATCCTTTTTTTTTTAACGTATTTTATGTGTTTTTGATTTTTTTTTTTTTGAGGTACTGGGCCTGAGGATTGAACCCAGAACGTATGTGGGAAGCTGGCGCTCAACCACAGAGCCACCTTGGCTTCCCTGAGTTGGGTTTTTGGTTTGTTGTTTTTGTTTTTTCAGGAGGCACCAGGAACCTAACCCAGGACCTCCCATGTGGGAGGCAGGTGCTCAACCGCTCGAGCCACATCCTCTGCTCCCAGTATCCATTTCTTTTCTTTTCCTTTTTTTTTCTTTTTTGGATTTCTTTTAATGTATAATACCCCTTTCCCCCTTTTATGCCATTTCTTTGTTGAAAAAATAGAGCCATTTGTCCTATAGAATATACTATATTCTGGATTTTGGCCAATTGCTTCCTTATTTACCATACTATTTATTTGGTAGCTTGATTAGATTTGAGTCAGGTTTAAATTCTTGGTAAGAGAACTTAATAGATGTTGCAGTACACTTCTTATTGCATTGTATCAGAAGGATGTAAACTAGTTGTCCTACTTTTCATAGATTTGGGTGTTGTTAGCCGGATCCATCCATTTGCTACGGGGCTCTTAACCTTTTTTTGTTCCACGGACCCCTTACCAAGTCCACACTATAGTGTGTATTATTTAATAAATATATCATACCCACACCAACACATCCCCACAATAATAATGTTTTGAATTTCAATTCAAGCTCATGGACCCCTTAAGAACCCCTGCCATAGACTGTTCACTTAATGATTTTATCAAACAATGATCATGCCTAGATCCATTATTTCATTAGGGAGTTTTTAAATGCTGATTTTTCTAAATTTTTCAGTCATTCTGCATTTATTTATTCTCCTAAATAATTTTTCCTCGTTTTGTTACTCTGAGATTCAGTCCATATAGGAAGGCAGGGTAGATACTAGATTCTTTATCAATTTTCAGTATAATGAACTGATATCCTAACAACTTCTAGATGTGACCAGTGAGTGTTTATCTGGGTGTATTTGCAGTCTCTTTTTTCTTTTTTTTTTTTTTTTAAAGATTTTATTTATTTATTCATTTATCCCCCCCCCCTTGCTGCTTGTGCTCGCTGGGTCAGCTAACCATGCCGTGCGGGCGGGCTTGCCTTCACCAGGGTTCAGTTCCCGGGGCCTCCCATATGGTAAACGGGAGCCCTACTGATTGAGCCACAGCCGCTTCCCAGCAGTCTCTTTTTTCTGATGCTCATATTGTCCCATCTGTGGCCAGTTGGAGCCTCTTCAAATTGGCTTCTGTGTCCTTTAGTCAGGATCCCATGAGTCTTTATACCAGGTTCATCTTGTACATTTCCTGCCCCAGACTTGAAATCTTCCCTTTTCCAAGGAGCCCTGGTTCTTAATTGAGTCTTATTAATATTTTCTCTACCTTATTGGGTTTTGTCAGATTCAGAGTGTTTAGTCCATGATATTGGTGGAAATGGAACACCTCCTTCTGCTCCTTTACCTTGGTGTGGGGCTTCTATCCCTTCTCCTGCCATATCACCTCCTCCAGGGCTAGCACGCCTGGTGGACATAGGAGAACTAACCAAAAGTGGGACCAGCCTGAGCCAGTCTGCAGAGTCCCTATTTCAGTATTTCCTGAGGACCGCCCCAGCATTGGGATCTGGGGAGATCTCAGGAAAACTATTCCTTTGGTTACTCTGCAAAATTTTAAATCCTGTCTCTACCCCTCTGCCCTCAGGTGAACCAGTGCGTTATTGGTACTGCCCAAGCCAACAGGAAATGAAGATGGATCCAGTTCCTGTGTGTGTGTGTTTGAGGGGAGGGGGTTGCTGAGGGATGCTTGGGGGTGGGGGGAGGCAGTGTATCTGGGCCTATGAAATAAAGAACAGTTTTTTGTTGGGTTTTTTTTTTTAAATAAAACCCTATTAGCAGTTGCTCTAGGAAGGAGCAATTTATTCTATATAAAGATGGGAGCTGTTGCTCTGTCCACTCGTAAGCCTGTGTTTTTCATAGGCCCTCACAGGCCTCTGGAGCCTGGTCTAGACCACCTCCCCCCTCGCCTAACGTCCTCCCCCACCCCAACCCCCGATCGTCCATACAAAGTGCCCGCTAAGCTCTCCGGTCTCCACGGTCACCAGTTGTTTCGCCTTTACACCCCACCCCCTGGCTGGAATGCTCCTTCGCTGGATGTGGAATGACGAGGACCCGAGCCCTGGGAAGGGGACCAGCGCCCACTCCCACAAACCGCTGGCTCGCTCCTCCCGCCTTTCCCGGCCTTCTCATTCGAACCTCACAGGGCTCGGGCCCGCCCGCCGCCTATTGGCTGGCTCGGTGATGTCATCGCCCTGGGTACGAGCCCTCCTCGTTCTTGCACCCGGCCTCCAAGCGCCAGGCTGGACGGACTCGGGAAGCGGGAGCGCGCCGACTCCCTCGCGCCAACCGCCAACGGCCGCCGCCCGGTACGGGAGGGACTGGTTCAGGCGTCCCAGGTGCCGCGCGCGGGAGGGGCCACGCATGCGCAAAGGTGCGCCGATGGGGGAGGAAACAACTTGCCACGGAGAGGGCGGGGCCAGGGGCAACGGCGGGAGGAGGGGCACTCGAGGGATGAGGGCGTGGCGGGGGCAACGGGAAGGGTGAATGGAGGGCGGGGCCGTGAACTAGGGCCCGGGGGCGGGACTTGAAGTGACCACCGGGAGGGGGGTGCAATTAACGGATGTGGCATGGGGCGGGGGGCCAGTCCCGAGGAGGGCTGCCGGGAGGGGGGATTCCCTCCTGCCCCGAAGGCGGGGCTCCAGTCTGAGGAAGGGGCTGTGGGGATTCCCTCTCCGAGTTCGACTGTCCGCCCGCCCTAGCCGCGGAAAGAGCACCGCGCGCTCAGCGCCCTCCAGGCCTGTTGGAGGTGAGGGAGGTGGGGTGAGGTGGTGCCCGCCCCCCCGGCTCCTCCTCCCCCCCGTCCTCCCCTCCCACCACCCTCCCCCCAAGTCTGTCCGTCCCTCCCCTCCCTCCCCCCCGCCGCCTCCTCCTGCCGCTGCCGCTGCTTTGGCTGCTGCGTCATACGCCCCAGAGCCGCCGGGACGGAGGGGCTGGGGCTGGGGACCCCCCGGGCTCTGCTTGCACGCCCCCCGACGCCCGAACGTGCCCTCCCCGCGCGGGGGGCTCGCCTTGGTCTCCCACGGCTGTCCCTGCCCGGCTCCCGGCGGCCCCAGCTGTCACCGGTAAGGAGGCGGCGGGAGACGCCGGTGGGGGGATGCAGGGCGCCGGGGGTCGACGCGCAAGGCGGGCGGGAGAGCCCTCGTTGCCCGAGCATCGGGCCCGGCCGGCTCAAGTCGCCTGTCGGACTCGCGCGTTGTGGGGAGTAGAGACTGGGACTGGGACACGCCCCCCTCCCCAGGCACTCAGGGAAGTTATTTAACCCGGGGGGGGGCAAGGAGCCCCGAATTTGAGGGTGACCTGACATAACCCGACACTAGGATGATTGTTCTGAATGAGCCACGCGGGCCTGGGGAAGCATCTCCAGAAAAGCTCCCAAAGACATCTCTGGGCCACAGAGCACCCCGATTATGATACCTGCACACAGCAGAGCAGTGTGACAGTGGAAGCCGAGTGGTAACCTTTGCTTCCGCAACCATCGTTTCTCCCAAAATCTGAAGGCCAGGGTATAATATCCCAGGGACGCTCAGGAAGCTGGGAAACTAGAGAATTAGGGGCTGGGGGTGGGGTGTTAGGGAGGGGAGAGTCAGGCACCAGAGTTGGGAGAGCTGGAGTCAGGAAGCCAGTGAGAGGTGCTGAGTGGTTTTATATCCAGATGTCTATGGGATTTGTAGACTTGGGGGTATAGCTGCTAAATATGTCTCAGCTTTCATAATCTTCTCCCTATCCCATTTCTGGCTAGGCCCCCCAGGATGCAATGGCGCAGCCCCCCCGGCTGAGCCGCTCTGGTGCCCCCTCACTTTGGGACCCAGCTTCCCCTGCTCCCACCTCAGGCTCCAGGCCCCGACTTTGGGAAGGTCAAGATGTGCTGGCCAGATGGACTGATGGGCTGCTTTACTTGGGGACTATCAAGAAGGTAAGATCTTTGACCTCTGACCTGTCACCTTCTTCCTGTTCCCCTTATCTAGTTCTGGCCCCCAGGTCATTCTCTGTGTTCACCCATTCCAGGTGGATAGTGCTCGAGAGGTGTGTCTGGTCCAGTTTGAGGATGATTCCCAGTTTCTGGTTTTATGGAAAGACATTAGCCCTGGTGAGAACCTAGAGGTCTGAGAGTGTGTATCCTATTAAAAACAGAAACCTGGCTTGGGGGGCAAAAGGGAGTTAATGGTCAGGCCCTTGACACTGTGTTCCCTCACAGCTGCCCTCCCTGGGGAGGAACTCCTCTGCTGTGTCTGTCGCTCTGAGACTGTGGTCCCTGGGAACCGGCTGGTCAGCTGTGAGAAGTGTCGCCATGGTGAGAGGCGTGGGCCTTCCAGGCTGCCTCTGGCCTTTCCCTCCAGCACCCATTCTCATGCCCCCTTGTCCTGGCCTGGGTCCCTAGGCCACCACTCTGGCCAGTCTCCTTAACCCTGTAACCTCACCTTTTCCCAGCCCATGGAAAGGGGTTGTGTGAGCTTTGCAGGCAGGATATGATTCAAATATACCTTCTTTTAGCCATATGACCTTGGGCAAGTCCCCTCTTAAAACTCTACAGGCTTCTGCTCCCTCACCTGTAAAATAAAGATAATACATCCCATCCAGCAGGTTCATGGGCAAGAATTAAATGAGATGAATAAGACTATTCCTGTCTCAGTGCCTAGCACACACACACAGGTATGCAATACAATAAGCAGTTTACTATCAACATTATCATTACTCAGCTTATCACCAGGACTGCCACGTGCCGAGGGCCCCAGCCCCTGGAGAGGGAGAGGGTATGTCTCCCTGGGTCTGCCGCCAGTGTGTCTTCGCCATTGCCACCAAGGTAAAGGCACCTCCCCATTCCCCTAACTGAATTGGCCTTCCAGTGAGCGCCCCCCCCCGCCCCCAATCCAGCCTCTCCTTTCCCCATCCCCCTGAGGCTGCCTGCCTGTTTTCTCTCTGCAGAGGGGGGGCGCCCTGAAGAAGGGCCCCTATGCCCGGGCCATGCTGGGCATGAAGCTTTCTCTGCCATATGGACTAAAGGGGCTGGATTGGGATGCTGGACATCTGAGCAACAGGCAGCAGAGTTACTGTTACTGTGGTGGCCCTGGGGAGTGAGTAGGGGGCTATGGAATGAGCAATATGGGGGTGGGGGGTGGGGGCTGATCTCAGATAATGAAGGAGAAGAATGGGTTGAAGAGGGCACAGGGTGTGGGGCAGTTATGGGGGATGTCTGTAGGCCAGTGTCCTGTTTCCCTCTCAGGTGGAACCTGAAAATGCTGCAGTGTCGGAGTTGCCTGCAGTGGTTCCATGAGGCCTGTACCCAGTGTCTGAGCAAGCCCCTCCTCTACGGGGACAGGTGAGACCAGGGCTGACCCTCCAGGAGCCCACACAGCCTGCCTTGCTCCGTTTTACCCTCTCAGCACCTCCATGCCCTCCTTCCCTCCCATCCCTTCCCAACCACTGCACTATCTCCCCACCTCTTTGCTCCATCCTTGCTTGTGAGTTCCGTATATAGGATGGTATCGTTTTTCCAATTTAAACATGTTCTCTCTCTTTTGCCCACATCCAGATTCTATGAGTTTGAATGCTGTGTGTGTCGGGGGGGCCCTGAGAAGGTCAGGAGGCTACAGCTTCGTTGGTGAGCTGGTTGGGCATGACCTCAATATAACCTTTCTAAACACCCCAGATATTTCACCCTACACGCCCCACCTCCCATCCCAGGATTCCCTGGCTCCTGTGATGTTTCTGTGACCTTGACAACCCCATATTTCTCCAGGGTGGATGTGGCCCATCTTGTCCTCTATCACCTCAGTGTTTGCTGTAAGAAGAAATACTTTGATTTTGATCGTGAAATCCTCCCTTTCACCTCTGAGAATTGGGACAGTTTGCTTCTGGGGGAGGTAAGGAATGGTGAAGCTTTGGGGCTTGGGGTGGGATAGGGAGGTGTGAAGGAAGGGAAGAGAAGGGTCTCTGCTCCTCATCCCATTTTGCTTCTCCTCCTCCAGCTCTCAGACACCCCCAAGGGAGAACGTTCTTCCAAGCTTCTTTCTGCTCTCAACAGCCACAAGGACCGGTGAGTTGGACAGAGGGAGAGGCAAGAGGGAAGCTCAGAAAGAAATTGATATGGAAGCCTGGGAGGGGAGGGGCTGCAAACCACCTGGAGAATCATCTTTGAAAAGGACTGAGTATCACAGTAAGAGGGGCCCTTTTCTGCAGCACTGATCCTCTGTCATTTCTCTCCTCACCCAGTTTCATTTCAGGGAGAGAGATTAAGAAAAGGAAATGTTTGTTTGGTCTCCATGCTCGGACTCCTCCCCCTGTGGAGCCCCCTACTGGAGATGGAGCCCCCACCAGGTCACTGGTCCAGGGGGGATGGGGGAAGTTCTCAGGGAATTAAGTCTGGGGGTATGTGTACATAGAGAAGGGGGGTTCTTTGGGGTGTCCGGGAGGGGGCTGGGGGGATAAGGAGGCCTCTTACAGCTTCCCTTCAGGGCAGGGCCCTGGGGGAGGGGTCACACGTCCCCTGGGGAAGCGCCGGAGGCCGGAGCCAGAGACCCTGAGGAGGCAGAGGGGGAAGGTGGAGGAGCTGGGGCCACCCTCAGCAGTGTGCAATCAGCCCGAGCCCCAGGAGCAGAGGGAGCGGGCTCGTCTGCAGAGGGCACTGCAGGTATGGGGAGCCCCTAAGGGGTGAATGGTGGGGTGTGGGAAGGAATCAAGTACTACCAATCAGTCCTTGCCCATTCCTCTAGGCCTCAGTGTCTCCACCACCCTCCAGTCCTAACCAGAGTTACCAGGGCAGCAGCGGCTACAACTTCCGGCCTACAGACGCCCGCTGCCTGCCCAGGTAAGTGCTCCTCTCGCCCCCAACCAGATATGCTTTCTTGGAACCTCTCCTCCAATTGTTTAGATCCTCTGAATTTTCTCACCCATACCATATTCTCTGGAATGCTTTTCCCTCTCAATCTTGGCCACTCATGTCTTGCCTAGAGAGATTTCTAGAACCAGTGTCTGATATCCAGTACCTTGGGTATAGGGTCCCCTGGGTTAGTGTTGGAGCTCTGCCTTCCACAGGGGAAGAGGGTCCTCTTCCCTTGCTTCAGGTCCTGACATTCCCCTCTCCAATCCCAGCAGCCCCATCCGGATGTTTGCTTCCTTCCACCCCTCTGCCAGCACTGCAGGGACCTCTGGGGAAGGAGAACAACCCCCAGACAGGTAAGATTCTACACCCCTTTTCCTGGGGTGCTCCCTGTTCCCCTCCATGCTCTCAAGTTTCTCAGTCTTTAACCATTTCTTCAATCCTCTGATCAACATTTGGTCTCCATTTCTGGTCCATCCTTGTCTATATTTGTCTGGGCTCACAAATGCCTTCTCTCCTCAGGTCATCCCTGGAACTTCACATTGGTTTCCCCAAAGACACCCCTAAGAGTGCCCCCCACTCAATGACTGCCTCATCCTCCTCAGTCCCAGCTTCCTCCCCAGGTCTTCCTAGACGCTCAGCACCCCCTTCTCCTTTGTGCCGTAGTTTGTCTCCTGGGACCGGGGGAGGAACCCGAGGTGGGGCTGGCTACCTGTCCAGAGGGGATCCAGTCCGGGTCCTTGCTCGGAGAGTACGGCCTGACGGCTCTGTGCAGTACCTGGTTGAGTGGGGAGGAGGGGGCATCTTCTGAACAGCCTTGCCTCTGCCCACCTCCCCATTCACACACACCGGCACTTTCATTCCCTGACCTCTGACCTCACCTGCAGCTGGGATGTACCTGGGGAGGTAGGGGGGTAACGTTTTCCCTGCTGCCCAGGCTGGAATCCGGGTAGGGGATGGAGAAGAGGCTCTCTCTTCTCAAACCCCTTCATGATTCCTGACCCCCCCACTCCCTCCCCATCCTTCTTCCCATTTCCTTTGATGTTATTTTGTTACAGCTTTTTAAATATTTTTAAAAATTATTTAACCCCTGGAGATGGAGACTAAGGAGGGGGGTGATAAGGAATCCCAGACTCTGTATGATTGAAATAAAGAGAACTAAATAAATCTCGCAGTCCTGAATCATTCCTGCAAGAGGGAGAGAGCACAGGGACTAGAAGCATTTCTGATGTTCCCCAAATTCACATATGTGACAAGGAAAAAGGAAAAAGGCAGGGAGAACCAAAGATAGGATTTATTGGAGACCCAGTCACCACCTGGCAGTCAGAGGGCAATGAAGTATATGAGGGGATCACATCAGGGACAGGGCTGTTCATGGCAGGGCTGTGCTGGAGTCAGAAACTGATTCTGTGACCTGGCGCACCCAATGCAGGTACGGGGAGTTCCCCTGCTCCACAGGCAATGCAATCACCTCTGCCACTTCATAAGGGTGCACAGAACTGCAAAAAAGATGAGGTGGTGGTGGTGGTGCTGGTTTCACTCAAAGGCTTACCCAAATGACCCCACCCCCTTAGACACTAGCTCTTGACTACCCAACAAGCCTCACCCTTACCCGCATACAGGCCCTCACCCCCACCTATCTTGAAGTTCTCACCGAACAAAATCTGTCAAAGCTGGGACCAAGGAACTTTGGGTTTTAATCATCTAAGAGGCAAAGACAAATATGGTTGAGTCAAGAAGTGGGGGTGACCTCAGGGTCTCAGGATAAGGAATAGGGGGTCAAAGGGATGTCAAGGAATTGGGGAGGTCTGGGGGTAGGGGATGTTTCTCACCATCAGCACCTCACTGTCCTCCTCAATCTTTCCTTTCCACTCATAGCTGAAAAGGTCAGAAAAGAAGTGTTGTGGGGACCAAAGAAACCCCCCAGGGAAAAAGGCTCCCTGACAATCCCCAGAGTTAAGTTTACCCTCTCAACTCCTATGACTCACATGGATGTAATCTGAGGGATGAGGTTGACGCAGGCTGCGAGGTGCTTCTCCACCACAGCCCTTAAGGTGAAAAGAAAGCCCCCTTCAGAGTGCCCCTTCACCCGAAATTTTGCACTGGCAGCCCCTTTAAAGAGGCTCCAAAACTGGAGAGGGAAGGAAGCAACCGGAGAGTGCGCTTCGCTCCCCTCCCCCAGCTCTCCCTCAGATCATCCTTCCCCGCTCTCCACCGAGGTCCCCCACCTGGCGATCTCCTTGGCGACCTTCTCGTTGGGGCAGGTGACAAAGGCTGCAGAGACCGAGCCGGGGACGTAGGCGGATCCCGAGGCCGGCGGGGACTGGGATGGGGGGTTTCCAGAGGCCATGGAGAGCAGGGCTCGGGGTAGCAACAGAAGGCGGGAGGCCACAGGCAACAATGCCGGCATCCAAAGAAGCGACAGGAGCAGAGCGGCCTGAGGGCAGGGGGCGAATTCGGTCTCTCCCCCCACCCCACCCCCAGCAAATGCCCCAGGAACTTGCACCCCGGAAACCCTTCGCTTGGAGAGACGCTTAGGCTCTGCCTTCCCTCCTGTGCATCCCTAAAGAAAATGTCCCTGAAGGTGAGAGAAACTTGAAGAATTAAGGTAAACCCTCGCTTTCCGCTCCCTCTGCAGCCGCCAATCTCGGGGGTTTTGGGTGCGGGTGGTGGTAAAGGCTTTGAGGACCGGAAGGGGCGGGTCAGTCACTCACCCCTCCGCCGAGCAAGACTGCGGGAGCCCGCCCCCGCCTCATGCAGCCTCTGCTGGTAGAGCAGGGTTGAATATCAAAGGCCACACGTTATACGAGAAAGGACCCCAAACTCTGGAAGAGCGGACTTTTCTTACCTGGGCTGCAGCCACGTGATAAGAAAATAGTGCACACCCGGTGACAGTAGAAGCCCGACCGTCCGTATCTCTAGGACCAGCCAATCCTGAACGTCACCTGGCCTAGTTTGCCCCGCCTCCTGATGAGGGAGGAGCAAAGAGGGCTTTGACCAATCGATAGCCGTATCTGCGGACGCGCATGGAAATGGCACGTCCGTTTCCGCTTAAGCCGGAAACAGCCAATTGCTGGCCTAGGAGAGCCGCTGCGGCTGCCCACTGTCACGTGAAGGGGTCGTCCTCTAGGAGGCGGTACTTCAGTGAGCCAAGTGAAGAGGCCAATCGCAACCTAGCCCCTTAGGCCTCGTGACCTGAGAGCTGGCGCTAGGAAAGCGGGGCCAGAGACCCCGCAGACCCAATGCGTCAGGTTGTGGAGTGAGGAATCATCCTTAAGCCCCACATGTGCCTAGTAACAATCCTTACACTTTTTTGAAACCTTAAGGAGTGGGAGGGAGTTGAGAAGATTGAACCTCAGGGCGTGAAGAGAGAGACCCTTGCCCTTTTAGTTCTGTCTGAGATGTGCCTAGGCTTAGGAAGGAACAACGATGAAATGAGGAGAGGTCGGCTGGCCCTAGGGTGGGGGTCGGGGGGGTGGGTGATGAGGCAAACACCGGGCAATGGCAAGACAAGACTAGCTGAGGAAAGATGAATTTTTAAAGGACAGACGGAGACCGTGCAAATGGGATGGAAGATGATGAAATTGGGACTGAGGGCCCAAAGCTGGAGACAGATCGTTGATAAGAGGAAAAGAGGGCTGCAGGTTGGGGGTATGGAGAGGACAACAGGAAGTAGTGATGGTCCTTTTGTCCCTGATCTCCTGCCTTTTCCATTCTCCAGGTTAGGTCCACCTCTCAGCCTTGGGTCTCCTTCCCTTAACCCATCCCCCTAGGAGCCAGGACCTGCCCTACATTCCTTCGCTGGGGCCCAGGCACATCCAGTGACCCAAAAATGGAGAGAGGGGCCAATGAGAGGTGAGAATGGGGGGAGGAGGCAGCAGAAAAAAAGGTCCTTGCCATTCCCCCTACCCTGTTATTCTCCCTCCCTCCACTGGTCAGGGGTCACTGGTTTGGTATATGGGTATGATTGGGAGTTTCCCAGGCCCATGTCAGAATTCTCTCATACCTCTCTCCCTAGGTTTGGGGTCCTTGAGATCCCTGTCTTTGAATTTGGAGTTTGTCTCTGAGATGAATCTCTGTGGGGTCTTTCAGAATTTAGGTTGGGGCCTTTCTCAAGACTGAGTATCCTTTTTGTTTTTGCTTGTTTGTGGGTTTCTATGTTTCTGGGTCCGTGGTCTCTCCCTCCAAGGTCTTTCATACTCTTTATGAGTTTGGGGTCTTTGAGTTTTCATCTCTGGTCTGGCTAACTCAGTCTCCCTCCTTGAGTCTGGAGTTTGTCTCTGAAGTTATCAGTCTCTGAACCTGCAGTTTCTTGTGTCTGAGACCTAAATCTGGGGGTCTCTGAGATCCTTCTGTGGGTGTGAGTTCTCTGAGACCAAATTCTGGGTCTGGTTTCTTTCTGGATCTGGGGTCTCAGGTCTTTCTCTTTGAGTCTGCATCTCAGGTCTTGGTCTCTGAAATTACCACCTCAGCGTCTGGAGCCTAAAATTTCTGTGGCTAATGGAGTACCTTTTTGAGACTGAACTCTTAGATTTTGATCTCTTGTTTCTGGGGGACTGGGGGTCTTTCCCTCTA
Source organism: Tolypeutes matacus (assembly GCA_026826555.1). NCBI lineage: Eukaryota > Metazoa > Chordata > Mammalia > Cingulata > Chlamyphoridae > Tolypeutes > Tolypeutes matacus. The sequence continues at coordinate 21,683,004 of JAKSZT010018658.1, read as the reverse complement.
AATTTTGGGGCTGTACCTCAGATTAACCGGGGGTGGGGAAACGGGGGTGGGGGGTGGGGGGGGAGGCGTGTTAAGGTCTTAGATCCCGCCCCTCTCAATGTGAAGTATCTTTCTCTGTGGGTCTGGGGTCTCTCGGTCTCAGGGTCTGGGGTCTGCATCGTTAGACCCGCTCTCCCTCTCTGGCATGTTTTCGAGTTAGGGGTCTCTTTCTCCGGGTCTCCCAGAGTAGAGGTGGGGGCCACAGAGTCTCTTCCTCCTCCTCCTCCAGCTCTTTCCTCTCTCGCTCGCTCCCCCGCCCCCCTCTCTCTCGGCTGCCGCTGCTACCGTTGGCTCCTATTCTCCTCCTCCTCCTCCTCTCTCCTCCTCTCTGCTCCTCTCTGCTCCTCTCTCCTCCTCTCTCCTCCTCCTCCTCCTCCACCTCCTCCTCCTCCTTCTCCCCCTCTCTCTCCCCCTCTTTCTCTCTTCTCCTTCTCCCCCGTCCCCCCACCCCTCCCCCCCCCGGCCTGATGAGTAGGTCTCGCGCCTCCATCCATCGGGGGAGCATCCCCGCGATGTCCTATGCCCCCTTCAGAGGTACGGTGATGAGGGGAGGGCCAGATGGGGGGGCAAGAGGGGGAGGGGCAGGGGGCGGAGGAGGGTGGAGAGCCAGCCGGGGCCAGAGAGGGGAGCGGCTGAAATGGAGGGAGAGGGGAGGTCCGAGAAAGCAAGGGTGAGAGCTATGGGGAAAGAGGGATTGGAGACCAGAGGGATAGGGGTAGATAGGGAATGGAGAGGCCAGGAAACAGGCCTTAAAGAGGGGCTGAGGGGAAAATGATGAAGGGGAAAGAGCGAGCCAGAGAGAAGACGGAATGTTGAAGGATAGGGTTGGGGGAAGAGCTGCAGAAATAATTTTGGGGGTGGGAGCTTGGAGAAGAGGAAAATACCAAGGAAATAGAGGGACAGAATCTTAGGAGAGGGGCTAGAGGGTAAAATGAAAACATAGGGGTGAAAAGAGAGGCCAGGAAGATGGGGGACGAACGGTAGGGGCTCAGAGAATGGTAGGGGGTAGGAAAAAGGAGGATGGAGGGAGAGAAGAAGGAGCCAGATGGAGAGAGAGGGAGGCAGGAGGGTCCAGATGGAGGAAAGAGAGGAGAGAGAGAATGGGTTGGGGGAGGGGAGACCAGGGCAGGGGAATGGCCAATTTATGTGTGTATTTGTTGTGTGTGTGTGGGGGGGGGGTGGATTCAAAAAAGATTGAGTGATGGGAACAGGGGGCAGTTTAGGACCCTACCCCAAACTCTGACCCTCATTAAGGCTCCTGGCCAATGACATGTAACCCCTGGAGTCTTATCTGCTCTCTTCTCTTTACCACTTTATCCCCTCCCCCACACCCAATCCTTATTTTCATTCCCCCTCCCTCTGGTGTCCATCACATATATCTTTCCCCCCATATGGTGTCCATTCCTTATATGAGTCCCCCTTCTGTCCTTCCCCTATACCAGTCCCCTCTCTGGTGTCCCTTTCTCTCTCCCACTCTTTATTCTCTTAAATCTCTTTAATTTAAGCTCCCTTGTATCTATGCCAAATGTCTGTCCCTCCTACTTGACCCCCTTGCCCCAGCCCCCTGCTAGATCCACCTGGTTTGCTCTGCCCCATGTCTAGTTGGGCCCTTCTGGTGTATTCCCTTGTGCCTAGGGATTTCTCATCACCTCTGCCTCCCTTTCTCTTAGTTCCATCCTGTTACTTGCCCCCCTCCCCATCTTATCATCACAGGTCTGTGCTACCCACTTCTCCTAACACCCCAGCTTCTATCTCATCGCCCATTCCTCTTTTGTCTCCTCTCTTCTCTGGGGTGTTGAAGATTTGAGGTGCAAAGACAGTGAAGTTTGGATGGTTGGAACAGGGGCTGCAAGAGATTCCCCTTGAATGCCCTGGGGAATTTTTTTTTTATGCTAGTAAATCTTTCCCCTTTCTCAGCCATGTTATTCTGCCTCTGCATCTGCCTCCCAGAATCATCCTTCTCTAAGTCTAGGCAATCTGTGTGTGTGTGTTTTCCCAGAGTTACTCCTAAGCTAAATTCTCTGGGTCTGTCCTGCTTCTAGGAGGCAGGTGCACCCTGAAGTCTAACCTGCCTCTCTTTGGCTGCAGCCTCAACCAGCCCCTCCCATTATGTCCATCAACAGATTTCTCCTCTGGGTGTACAGTGTCTGAGGGCAGTGGACGTGTTGCCTTCAGTGTCTGCAGTCTCAGGGCCTAGGTATTGGCGAGCTCTACATTAAGAGAATATTGGTTAGAGTCTCTGAAGTGGCTCTGAGTTAAACTTTCAAGCTATTGGGGTTTCTAGGTAGTGGGGCATCTGTATTCTGGGGGTTTATCTCTGACTCTAATCTATAGGTTGGGTAAAGTTGAGGGATATGTTTGTAGACAGAAAAGGGCCAGATTTTTTTCACAATTCTGCCACTTAGGGGCATTCGGTTGGAATGAAGCCCGAGACCAACTCTTTTCCTGCAATATCTCCATGGTTAATTTTTTTCATGAAAGGTGACAGAACTTGATTTTTTCTTTCTCCAAATCCTCTCCACTCTGATACCTTAAGTCTGACTTTTGTCACGATTTTCCTGTAGCCTAATTTCTATCATTTTGGTGTCACCAATCTGATCTCTCTTACTTCCAAAGGGCCTGTCACCTCCTGTGTCCCTGTGATGATGTGTGGCATTGGGGTTTAAAGGGAAGACAGTTTGCAGGAAGAGGGGACATGGCGAGAAGAACAGCAAAGCTGGGGAAGAAGGAGCCTGGGGGCCTCTCTGAGCATGGGTGGTTCTTGGTCTCTGTTCTTCTATTCTAGAAATTCTGTTCCTATCCCCGGCTCTTGTCCCTGGAGACCCTCTCTATGTTACCAGGCCTGAATCTTGCATTCTTTCCTCCTCCAGCTCCTCACTGTGGAGTTGACTTCTATTCTGTCCATGGAGACTGGGTAGAGAGGGGGAGAGGCAGTACTAAATCTTTGATCACTATACACAGAGTAGGGGAGAAGGGATGGGGAAGAGGTCAGTGGGTCTCTATTCTTCCAAACAAGGGTATATTTCCTACCTCCTCCCTCCCCAGCTCTTCCACAGCTAGATACTAACAAGAGCCATCCTCTCCCTACTGCTTGGGGGACCAGAACTTTCCCAAGGGATGAGCAGGGTTGGGCGAGGGGAAGAGGGAGAGAATGTCTCTGACTCCGTGAAGGGGTAAACTCCCTCCAGATGTTTAGCTCTCAGAATCTCATGAACCAAATGTCCCAACCCCCCACACCTTTTTTCCCCACAGCTGTGTAGCTTTCCTCTTTCCCTCTTGCCACCTTCCAAGTCCTTGGCTTTATCCAGTTGTTTGGATACACTCCCTCTTCCCAGACACCTGCCACCAACCTCCTTGTGTGTTTTTCTTCTGCCAATTTTGCTGCACCTCCAACTTTTTATTTCCCTGAAGTGAATGGAGAACTCCTTTACTTTTCTCTGTCTCCAAATGTGTGCTCTCTCTGCCATGATGTCATTCCCCTCCCTAAACCACCCTTTTATATTTCTTCCCCCAAGTCTATAGAGCCCCCTGAGATGTGCTTCCTCTCCCATCTTTTTGCCCAGATGTTTAGGCTTATTTTCTGTTCTTTTAAAGTTGCCACATGCCCTAGTCCCATCTGTGATCTCCTCAAGGCAGGAGGGGTCTCCTCCCACTTTGTGGACTCTCTTCTTGCCATTTTAGACCCCTGTCTCCCAAATACGTAGAGCCTCCCTTACCATTTGTATCTTTGCCCCCCAGATGTACGGGGACCCCCTATGCACCGAACCCAATATGTTCATTCCCCGTATGATCGTCCTGGTTGGAACCCTCGGTTCTGCATCATCTCGGGGAACCAGCTGCTCATGCTGGATGAGGATGAGGTGAGCAGGGTGAGGAGGCTGGGAAAAGACCTCTGGGCATCATGGGAGAATGTGGAGACAAAGATGGGGAGAATCCTCATTGGTGAATGGGAGAGAGTCACAGAGAAAGCAGACAAAGAAAAGAAAAACATTTGCAGGTGGGGGGTAGGGGGAAGAGGGTGACCATTGGGCCACTGAGATTTGGACTGGGGTGTGATAAAAGGAGCCATCAGCAATCATTCTCTCACCTTGGGCAAGGGGTCTTTGAGGGCAGTGTTCAGTGTTGGGGAGGATATGTTGTTCTGAAGATTTGGGGCTGCCTCCTGTTTTTGCCTTGCGCATGTTGTGGGATAGGTTCGAATGGGAAAGGGAAACTGAAGGACTTGGAGAAAGAGTGAATAAATGGGAAGGCCTCTCCTCCAAAGAGATCTTCAGGAACCCTCTCCCTTTTCCCCACTGAGCAAGATCCATCACTCACCACCACTTTCCCGAAAGCGGGAAGGGGGAAGGGGGAATTGAGGGACCCAGAGAAAAGGCAGGGGATAGTGGGGGGTCTTTGTGTAACTGGGGCTGGAGGATACTGGGAGAGATGGTGGAAGTTAGCAGATCTTGGCAAGGATGGGGATGAAGACTGAGAGGGCTTCCACCAGGGACTGGTTGGGCATCAGGAGGGAGTGGAAGGGGAAGATGCTTGGGGATGAGGGGAACTGGGAATGTGGGGAGTTGTCTAAAGGAGTAAGAGTGGGGTAGGGGGCATGGACTAGCCCGAGTGAAGGAGAGGGTTCTTCTGGGAGGTAGTGGCCATGGCAGGGTGGTATGAGAGAGAAGGGAGTGGGGTTCTGATTGGAGAGCTGAGTGAGGAGTGGAGGGTCCAACAGCGGAAACAGGAAGTGTAAATGTGAAGGGTGGATACCCCCAGATGTGATTCAGAGTGTGGGGGTGATTTGGGGGCCAGGTATAGAAAATGGTAGGGTGGCCTGGGAGACCAGAGAGGTGGTGAGAGATGTGCCCTGAAAACTACTGGGGAGAGAGTGGTGAGGCAGGGCTAGAATTGGAGTTTAGGGTTAATCACGGTGGTGAGGGGCCTGGGAGAAGGGGATGGACAGGCAAGAGTGTGGAGAGACAGCTGGGTGGAGGGGTTCCAGGCCACAGAGTAGAGGTGTCTAGGGGAGGATATGGTCACTTTGAGGGAGAGGTGATTTAGGGGCACTGGGGGTCATCTGAATGATTCACAGTGGTCACTGGCCTTGGTCAGGGGTTTGAGGTCTGTAGGATGAACTGGGGAAACTGGAACCAACAGGAGTAGTCACTGTTGGTAAGATGAAGAGGGAGGACAGTGAAGGAATGCTAGAGATGGGGAAAGGTCAAGGGGACCAGGAAGATGGTGCACTGGCCAGCAAGCTGAGGATCAACCAGAGTGGCGAGTATCTAGAGTACCAAGTGGGGGGGGGGAATTTGGGAGAGTGAGCCACAGAGAGATGGAATTGGATAAGTTGTGGGACTGGGGTTGGGGGTTGGGGGCGGTAGTGGTTCCTGTGGCTCCCTGGTAGGAGTGGAGGAAGTTGGAGGGTTGGAGAGGTGTGGAGGCTGGGAAAGAAGTGGTGAGGGGAGTGATCGGGGTGAGGCTAAGGGAAAGGTAATGGATACAAGGAAGAAGGGAAGTGAGAGAGGCCAGGTGGAGGTGATGAAGGGAGATGAAGGGTGGGGGGAAGTGACCAGGCCCTCTAGGGGGAGGGGAGGTTGGGTCCCAGTCTGGCCGCACGCCGGGCTGTGGGAGGGAGACAAGCTGTGGATCCTGATTATAAATGCAGCTTCTGCTACCCCCGTGACAGGCACGGAAGGAGAGAAGAGGGTGAGGGAGGTGGGAGGTTGGGAGGAGAGCAGGGAGAATGGAGAAACTGAAGGTCAAGGGAAAACTGATGCAGGGAGCAGCAAACTCCTAAGCGGTTGCGGGAAGACCTGAGTAGGGTTTGGGAGAATTCTCTGGAGGGTGTTTCCAGAGAAATGGAGAGAGAAAAGAGGAGAGTGGGACGGGAAAGAATGAGGGAGTGAAACTGGGAGAGAGAAGGGGAAAAGAAATGCACTCGAGGGAGACACACTTAAGGAGTGGGGAGGGGGGCACAAGGTGGGCGGGCCCGGTGAAAAGGGCTGCCCGTTCTTCCTTGGTGGAAGGGAGGCAGAGGAGGGAAGGCGTGGGCTTGCGAGGTGGTCTGACAACCCACAACCCCTCCCCAGATACATCCCCTTCTGATCCGGGACCGGAGGAGCGAATCCAGTCGCAACAAACTGCTAAGACGCACAGTCTCCGTGCCGGTGGAGGGGCGGCCCCACGGCGAGCATGGTACGGCGGCCGAGCAGGTTCTCGTGCCCCGGACAGTGCCGGGAGAGGGCCGAGGGTGGGCCGGCCGGGCGGGCAGGGGAGGGGGCAGTCAGAGAACTGAGGAAGCGGGCAGGGGCGGGAGGAGGCGGAGACAGAGTCTTGCATCCTGGGAGAGAGTGTCGGACCGAGAAGGCGCCTGCCCCTGCGATCTGGAGCAGGGTGAGGCCCCCGGTGGGTCTCTGCTCTGCTTCGCTCCCGTTTTCCACTCCAGCAGCGAAGTTTGACTGTTTTCCTGGTGCCTGTAAAAATAGTCTCCTTAGATCTTCAGCTTCCTGTCAGAGTGATCCTGCCTGTGCCCCTCCCAGCCCTGGTCTGGATCTAGGAGAGACTGACCCCGTTCCTGCCCTCACCCGCGACCTCTGCCACTTCCCCATGGTCTGGATTCTTCTTCCAGACCATCAGTCCTCTGGTCCTCCCGCCCTCTTTACTTGCATCCTTTTTTCCTCTTCTCATCCCAACTGCTTTTATTTTCTGCAATTCTATAACCCCTTTCCTCTTGGCTCGCCAATTTCTTTTCCCCCGCCCCGTCGCTCTTGATTCCCCCATCTCTCCCCTCTGCTCCCCGTGGAATTCCATCAGACCCCATCTCATCTCCTTTCTGTCTGTATAGCTATCTTCTCAGTCTGTCTCTCCAATTCTCTCTCTCTCTCCATCTGTCTCTTCCCCTCCCTCCCTCTTTCTGCCCCCCCTCCACCTCCCTCTTTAGTCATTTAAAAAAAGATTTTTGTCTTCCTGAGAAGTTTGCTTAAAAGGTTTCCATGGGAACGGTGAGGGGAGATGAAGGCAGAGAACAGAGATCTGCAGCCAAGGTGCAGAGAGATGCCCTCACCCCCTGGAAACCCCCTTGTCACTGCCCGCTTCCACTGCATTCCCCTTCCACAACTGGGGATTCAGGACCCCCTCCCCAGCCCATGCCCCCCCCCACCTCTGGGTAGTCCCTTTCTCCCATCAGTTTCCCCTCCCCCGAGGGATTCAAGCTTGCAGTTCCTCTCCCTTAGAGAGAGCAAGTGGCCTGTCCCCATCCTTTCGCTCCGTCCATCTGTTTTCTGATAGTCCCAGGCCTTACTACCTCGGAGGCCAGCTCTGGGACCCCGAGTGGATGGATGGGTGGCCAGGATGTGTGTCATTGTCATGGAAACCTCTGACCATAGGGGTGTGTGGGTAGCACATCTCTATGAAGCAAAGCCAGGTGGTGGTGGTGGAGGGATGTGTACAGAGCCTGTGTGTGATGTCTGTCACATCTGTGTGGTGTGTGCTTGTGTGCATGAGTGCATGCCTGTGTACCCAGTGGCCAGGCCAGGATGGGCACACGCCATGGAGCATGTTTATCATGTGTCCCTGTGGTTGGCATCTCTGCCCAAATATTGCCCATATGTTGCCTTACTCTCCTCAGGGTCTGGGGTCTCTGGCTTGGGTCTCCTGTGTGGTTTGCATGGAGGCACCACAGTGCCTTTGGACTCGGGGGTGGTATGTGGAGGTCGTGTACTCAGGTACAATAGGGCCTGGGAGGGGGTCCACGGATGGATATATATATTTCCTCTTTTTTTTTTTTTTTTTTTTGAGGGAGAGCTTAGTGAAAGAGTTCACAGCTGGTGAATGTTTGGGGTCTTCGGAGGGATGAGAAGGGCATGGGGAGATCTGCAGGGGATCTCGGGATCGTCTGGGCCTTGGGGGCCTTCTGGATGGGTGGGTGGGACTGCGAAGGTGTGTGCTGAGGCGGTGGAAGCTCGAGCCCTGAAGAGGTCGCCGGACCTTAAAGGGGCATTGGAATGTAGGGTCCCTCTTCAGTGGGGTGGAGCTGCAGCCCCTTGTTCCCTCCGCAGTTTTTTTAGGGAGAGGGTCCTTCCCAAAAGGGGATGTTGGGAGGCCCGGTGGGTTTTGGGGGGTCCCCTCGCCCCCCTCCCCCGCTTCTCTTGCGCTGTCTCCGGGCGACGGGGCTCGTGACAGAGGCGGCCACGGCAGCAGCGGTCGCCTAGCAACGGCGGCGGGGCCCGGGCAACGGCGGCAGCGGCGGGAGCGGCGGCGGAGGGAGCCGTTCCCGCGGCCGTCACCGCGCGGCCGTCCCGGCCGTCCCGGGCCCCGCCGCTGCCCCCACCGCGCCGGGCGGTGCGAGCCGGGCCGCGCCGCCCCCTCTCCCTCCGCACCCCGCCCCAACCCGCGCGCAGGGGCGGGGCCCTTCCCCCACTGGGGACCCCCCGCCCCCCAGGCCTCCTCGGGGGGCGGTGCGAGGTAAGGGCGGGGCTGGGCGGGCGGGGAGCGCGCGTGGGGGTGCCGCGCGCGCGGGGGGGCGGGGGCGCGCGTGTGCGTGGGCGCGGAAAGGGGGGTGGGGAGGCCGCGGCGGCGGCGGCGGCGGCGGCGGCGGCAGCTGCTCCCTCCGCATGTTCTCGCTACATCTTCCGAGTGGGGGGAGTTATGGTAACCGGAGGGGGTGCTGCGGAGGTCGCGGGGGTGCGGGAGGGTCGGGGACTGGCCTCGTGAGGGCCAAGGTCGCGAGCGCGCGGGGGCGGCCGGTGGCAGTGGGGTCTTGGAGGCCCTCGGTGGAGGGGGCAACCCGTGTTTCCGCGTGTGTGTTCGTGCCCAAGCTCGTGCCCCCCCGTGTGTCGGTGCCATGTGCACACGGGAGCCTCAGTTCGTCGTGCACACATGCGCGGCCGACTGTGCAAACCTACCTCTGCCCGGTCCCTGCCTGGCGGCTGCTGGGCCAACCACTGGCTTGTGGGGCAATCAACGGCCATGCTGGGCCGAGTCACCTCTGACCCTGAGCATGCATGTCCTGAGCCAGGGCTCACCTCCCGTCAGCCTCCTGTGTGTGGGGATGTGTGGCCGCATGAGCAGGGTTTTCTGTGTCCCTGGTGGCTGGTGTGTGCCTTTGCATGTGTGTTCCAGCATTGGCCTGGGTATCTGTGTCAATCCCAGCATGGGTGTCCAGGGTGTGTCTGGATGTGGGTGGTGTGTGAGTGGGGGGTGGGGGGAAGGGGGTCAGTGTGTGTGTGTTCGTTGGAATTCGACAGTGTGTGAAACACCTTTGGACTAGGCACTGGGAGAGTAGGGACAGAAAAGGGCAGGAGTGGGATCAAGAGGAAAAGTGGGGAGAAAGGCAGAAAGGAGGAATGAGAAGGACTTGGAGAAGAGATAAGAGAGAGCCAGGGAGAAAGAATAGCTTTAGAATGTGGGAAAAGGCCTGAACCAGATTTAGAAGAGAGGAAAGTGTAAGAGACCCTAAGATGGGGAACTGGATGGCAATGGTGGGAGAAGAAGGGGCCTGGGAGCTGAAGACTGCAGGGGGAGGGAGGTGAGACAGACCTCTTAATAAAATGATCTCTGAAAGAAAAAAGGGGGAAAGATTGGTGAGGGCACTGGATTCATGTAGGTCCTGTGGGATCAGGCTGGGTTGGATCAGGGGAGGCTTCTCAGGCGTAGGGCCTGGCTCCCAGTGGTACCTGTTAGGGCAGCAACCCACTGTCATTAGAGGTTAATCTCCCTGGCACAGTTTTATGCCCCCTATCCCTGCTGTCTGCCCAACCCTGTTCCCCATCCTGCTCTGGCAACCTCCCTCCCCTGGCTCCCCTTGAAGATCTGCCAGCTGGGTGTGGAGAGGAAGAAAGGCCAGAGGGGATATTAGGGACTTGGGAGGTTGGGGGACTGGGGAGATTCTGTGGGTGATGGCAAGATTAGAGAGGTTGGAGAGGCAGGAGTCCAAGCCCTTGCTGTGTGTGTGTGTACGAGTGCAATTGTGTGTGTACACAGGGTGTGTACATGTGTGGGTGTGTGCACAATGCCTGTGTTACGGGCCTGTGTAGGTGGCTGTGTGTGTGTGCATGCGTGTATATGTCGTGCCGGGCTGGGATGTGGAGACCCAGGGTTGCAGTGTATGCTTATCAGTTTTGCTTTGTGTGTATACACTGGTACGTGCTGTGTTCTCTGTACATGTCACTTCATGCAGCACTAATAACAGGATGTCCTGTGTTTCTGTCACTCGGCCCCCTTTCCCTCTGTGTTTCTGCTATTCTTTTCCTTGCAGCAGTGAGCGACTTTGTGAGCATGTGTGTGTGGCTTCCATGTACCTGTGACTTATGTGTTGAGTTAGTGGATCTTAGTTTCTAGTAATGTGTGTAAGGTTATACTTCCAAGAACCAAATGAACCAACTAGTGAATTAGTTCTCTTCCTGTTAATTCCTTAGTATCAAAGCAAAATTGTAGTGGGTTTACGTTAGACTTTATGCCTTCATTAGAAGAGCTTGCTTCTGAAAATGATGGCTGACTCGGTTCTCTGTAATGAGACCGAGATAGCCATACCTGAGAAATGCAGAGAAATGTGACTAGCAAATAGATGTTCTGAACCCTTAGATGCATTGTTTAGTGTATGGCAAAAGTATTATAATACTGCCTTCTTGCTCCTTGTCCTTTTTATTACTCTGGTAGCAATAATGGATGTCTGCGTTGGAGTTGGCGGGGTGGGGGTGGGGGTAAAGGGGGTTGTCCTGAGACAGAGTAGATGTGGTTGTATTTTTTGTGTGAATGGAGGATGTCTTTGCTTTGGGGAAATGGGGATACCTTGATGTGTTGGGATCACTATGTACTTAAGCACGTATCTCGGGTTAAAGTGTTCCCCCGGCGTGGGGGCCATTTGTGCGTCTCGGGGCTAAATGTCCATTCCTGTCGTGTGCTGCCCACTTGGTTGCCCGAGGGATTTGGGCCCCACGTCCACACCAGTGGTTCTCATGTGGGTGTCTGAGTCCAAGCATGTACTCCCTCATTGCAGTGCTCACATATGTCTAAGCATGTATCCCACGGGGAGTGTGAGCCTCTGGATTTCAGAATGTGGATCTGCACCCCTGTGCTCACACTTGTCTGTATGTCTCATAAGCACATAAACTATTTTTTGTATTGTGGTTCTTACATACACGTACCCCACAGTCAGTGTATGTTTCTGTGCTCTACACATGTGTTCCTGAGGGACTGATGAGGGTTCCTGTATCATGGGAATCACATTTTTGTGTGCACATCTCCCAAAATCTGGGGTTTAGAGTTAAAGGGAAGCTGGGGACTGATTCTAGGGCAATTTGCAATTCTGTAGGCAGGCAGTGAAGGTGTAGCCATGGCCCTCCCTAGTTCTGGAACCTAGAGGGTTAACAGACAGCTCTTCCGGTCCCGCCCCCCCCCCCAGCCTGTAGCTTCTTGTTGCCATGGAGATGGTGGCCCCGCCTCTGATGCAGCACCTGCCCCCCCATTGGCTGCAGTGGTGACTGTGGGGCTGAGGGGGGAGCCCAGGCCTGGGCAGCCATTCTGGAGCTGGAGCTGGAGCTTGGCATCCCCCCACTTTGATTCTCCTTGAGTCCCTTGGCTAAATCCTCTCGCAGCATAGCCATAGCTTCTCTCCTCTGAGCCGCCACCCCTGCAGACTCTTGGCTGGCTGAGCCTCATCCGCATTCACCTCTCTTCCTTCTCCTTTCCCTACCCTCACTTGGGAGTCCCTAGAGCCCCCACTGCCTGGCCTCCTGACTCCTCAGCATTCTTTTTCACCCCTTCCCCCTCTCCTTCAGTCTCTGCCACTGCAGTGCACGTGGAGCCGGCCCTGTCTTCCTACTCCACCTTCCTCGGGTTTTCTGTCCCCAGCCTTCCTCCCTTGTCACCCTTCACAGGCCCCTTCCAAGACCTCCCCCTCCAGTCCAGGGAGGGGGTCATGGCAGGCAGCCCTGGCAGTCCAAACAGACAGGGATTCCAGGAGGTGGGGGACAGATTGAAGATGTCCCCGCCCAGGGAAGAGGAAAGCCTGTCTACAGGCAATGACCTTTGACCCATCTTTATCCCCAGCTGGCTCCTCCTGGGGGTGGGGGGGGGCGGGTCACCAGGGACTTAGCCTCCCTGGATCTTCGGTGTCCCTCATTATTGGGGTTTTACTGACCCCCTCAGCCATGCCTCTGTGCTGACTGCCAGCCCCAGTCATGGGCCTAAGGCCTCCCACCCCGTCCCCTTTGGGGGGCTCCGGCTCGGGTTCCTTGCCCCCTCCTTCCCGCCGCCAGCCTCTCTGCCGCCGCTGCTCTTCTTGCTGCTTTCCAGGGGGTAGGTGAGGCTGGAGCCGAGGGGCAGAGGGAGGTGGGGGGATGCGCTGGGGCCAGGGGTGGAAACAGCTCCCTCCCAACCCTCTCTTCAACTTCCCCTCTGGACCTTTCCTCCCCTCCAGAATACCACTTGGGTCGCTCGAGGAGGAAGAGTGTCCCAGGGGGGAAGCAGTACAGCATGGAGGCCGCCCCCGCTGCGCCCTTCCGGCCCTCGGTGAGTGAGTGGAGGGACCCGCCAACTGGGGCTCCACCGGGGCCCCGCCCCTCCAACCCAGCTGGAGCCCCAGGGTTCTGAGAAGGGGCAGGAGAGAGGGAGAGGGTGTGCATGTGTGTGTGTGTCTCCCCACCTCTTCAGTTTCCCGTTCTTGGCTCTGCCCCCCTGCCTCTCGGACCATCCCTCCCACCTTCTCCAAGCTGATGTGTGTGTATTTGTGTGTGCACTCGCACCCGTGGGAGCGGAGAAAGACACACACTGGTAGCAGGGCTTCTACTCCCCTTTCCTCACCTCTAGAGACTTCCTCTTTCCTCCATCCCTCCTTCATCCAGGGACTCTCTACCAGCCACAGGGTGAGTAGGTAGACCTGACCCTGCCCCAACCCACCCCTACCCCCATCTACCCCCAGCAAGGCTTCCTGAGCCGGCGGCTAAAAAGCTCCATCAAGCGTACGAAGTCACAACCCAAACTTGACCGGACCAGCAGCTTTCGCCAGATCCTGCCTCGCTTCCGAAGTGCTGACCATGACCGGTAAGGGGAAGGGAGCATGCGAGCATGCGGGCCGAGCTGGATATAGTATAGGCTCTAAAGTGAGATGGGGCGGGACAGGGGTTATCTGTGCATGGAGGTTAAAGGACTGCCATTGGGGGTGGGCTGGTATGGGGCAAGGGAGCTAACAGTGTGAAGGAAGAGCTGGGATGTGGATCTGTAGTAGCAGGGGAGGGCTAGGGCACAGGGAGAGGATGAAGGTGAAGCCAAGGAGGGAGTCTTCAGGCCAACAGAAGGATGGGCTCCAGCCCAGGTCTGAGGAGCTGTACTGAAGGACAGAGAAGTGATGGGGAACAGTTAAGGAATCCAGGGAACCGGGCAGTGGGTTATTGGAAGGGACCAATATGATGTAGGTGAAGGCTGTCAGGGAAGGGCAGGACATACAAGGGCAGCAGGTTGGGGTGGGCTTGATGGGGGCAGATAGTAATGGATGAGGGCTAGAGAAGGGGATTATAGAGCGTGGCAGAGAAGGGGAAGACTGGGACAGTATATTGGTAACAGAATTGTGGGGTGTGGGGGGTGGGGATGCTGCCGGGTTAATCCCTGGACCAAGGCATGAGGACATAGCCGTCAGAGAAGTTCAGAGGGCACTGCCCCTGAAGCGGGGGCTGAAGAAGATCTCCTGCTGTTGGCCTCTGTTGTCTTCTTCACGGGGTCCCCCTCTGGGTTCCCCCCTCACCCAATCCTTCCCTAGGGAGAACCCTGTCCTCCCTTTTCCCCATGTCTGGCCGCCCCCATGATTGGGCAGGTAGGGAGGCTGGGATAAGGTGAGTCACACCTTCCCCTACCCCCTTGGCAGGAATGGATTTGGGGTCCAGGAGGGGGCGGGGGAGGGGTGATGGTGGTGAGGGCATGGTATTCCTGGCCGCGGGGGTGTGGGGCCGGGGGAGCGTGGTGCTGACGGCAGCCAGAGCCCCGCGATGACGGGGCTGCTATAAATAGCTCCATGGAGGCTCCCACACCCAAGCTCCCCCTCCCGCTTTCCTACTGCTCTACTCTTCACCCCCTCCCCACTCCATACCACTCTTTCTCCCTATTCTGCGCCCCCATCTCCATTCCCCTCAGCCCCTTTTGTTTGCTGCTCTCCCAGAGTTTCAATATTTCATCTTGTCTCATCCCACCATTTCTTTAACCACGTCCATCTCTCCAGTTGCCCATCCTAGCTTTCTGCACATACTGCCTCCCCCTTCCTACTTCTTGCCCTACCTCCTGTTCTTCCCCAGGCCCCATCTTCTTCAGTCTTGTCTTCATCCTTGCGCCCTTCTGCCCACAGTTTTCTCTTGTTTATTATGATTTCCCCCCACTCTTTCCCCTGCCTCTGCTTAAACTTGTCCTCCCCTCCCTCCCTCCTTCCCTTCCTTCCTTCCTTCCTTTCTTTCCGTCACTAAATGTTTATTAGGCACTAGCTGTGTGCCAGATCCAGAGCAAACAAACATCTTATTATCTCCTCTGAACCTCTGCTTCTTTACTTCCATTTTCGTTCTTGTATTGAGGCTCTGGTTTCTGGGGTCACCTAGAAATCCCACTGACCAGTCTCCTAGGCCCACCTTGTTCTCTTTCTGCCATGGTCCATTTCTGGACTGAGATATTTCTAGGCATCCCAGGCCAACAACCCCTTATGTGTGAACCGGGGAGAGTCCTTAAAGCGTTCTAGGTTCTAACACACTCCTCACATCCTTCCCCAGGTACAGGCTGGATTTCTTTGTCTGGGTTTCTTGCTGTCTGTGTCTGTGTCTGTGTCTGAGTGGGAAGGCATGTCACAAGGCCCTCTGCCCAAGTCTCCATCCTAGAGCCAGTTGATGATGCAGGCCCCTGAGTGTGTAATAACAGTGGGGGCCCTAACCCCCTTTCCCAACCCTCTCACCTGCTAGGGCCCGGCTGATGCAGAGCTTTAAGGAGTCGCACTCCCACGAGTCCTTACTGAGTCCTAGCAGTGCGGCTGAGGCCTTGGAACTCAACTTGGATGAAGATTCCATTATCAAGCCAGTGCACAGCTCCATTCTGGGCCAGGAGTTCTGTTTTGAGGTACTTGGTCTGGTGGGCTGGGGAGGACCGAAGAGTAAGGGTGGTAGAGAGTATGGGCAGGGGGTTCTGGAGAAAGTGACACAGGTGGGGATGTCCAAGAAACAGAAATTCTGGGGCTGGAAGAAAGGCGGAGAGGCCAGGGAGGCAAAGGTGGGGAGGGTTCTCCAGTCCTTAGGAGTCACCTCCTCACTGGAGCCCCTTCTGTCAACTCTGCACCCCTCTCTAGGTGACAACGTCATCAGGAACAAAATGTTTTGCCTGTCGATCAGCTGCCGAAAGGGACAAATGGATCGAGAATCTACAGCGGGCAGTAAAACCCAACAAGGTAGTGGGGAGTGAAGGGGACAAAGACAACATGGCCAGGGGAAAGGGGAGCTACAGGGGAAGCTGGGGGTCTAGGGGAAAGGGGAGCTACAGGGGAAGCTGGGGGTCTAGGGAGAAAGATGAGCTAAAGGGGGTAGGAGGGGCCAGGGATGGATAAGCAGGGATGACCCCTGTCTTTTTTTTCCTTCCCCTCCTGCTACCCTATCTTGTGATCTGTTTCCCTACTCTAGAAATCATAGACTTACAGAGCCAATGAGGCTCTGAAACTCCTCTAGTCCAGCTTTGCCTCTGCACCCTGGCAGGTTTTCTTCCAGCTCCTGCTTGTAGTTTCCTCAGGACACATAAACTTGCCAGTTAGCCAAGTTCCTGGGCCTTGGTTTCCCTTCTGTAAAATTGGTGGGAATAGGGTTGGACTAAGTGATGTCTGTGGTCTCTTTTGGTTTAGCAATTCTATGAGCCTATGTCCTTTCCAAGACATGCTACATCAAAAATATAGGGGATTCCCATATACCTCACCCCCTCCCTCTCCCACACTTTCTGCCATTAACAACATTTTTCATTAGTGTGGTACATTCGTTACAATAGATGAACACATATGGAAGCATTGCTACTAACTACGGTCTATAGTTTACATTACTGTTTACACTTTGCCCCACGTAATTTTATGGGTTTTGACAAAATGTATAATGGTCTGTATCCGTCATTGTAATGTCATGCAGGACAATTCTGGGGGAGTTCTTGCTTTTCCTTGTCCTTCTTTAAAAACTAGACCCAAGGTGCCAGATGCAATCTAACCCAAGCAGAATCCAAACATCAAGCTCCTTTTCCATAAGCTTGTGATCAGTTCTGTCCCTCCGGGCCTTTTTATACCACCAACCGAGCCTCACCCATCCTATACCTGTACAGTTAAGTTTTTTTGCAATTAATTTCTCATAGTCTCCAAAGAACTGTCTAGTTCTCCTCTTCAAATTTCACCTTATTGATTTTTGTTTCTTATTCCAATTTTTTAAATCTCTCCCAATCCTGTTTCTGTTGACTAGTGTATGAGCTGCCCTTCTCAGCCTCGTCTACTGTCTCGTAGACTCTGTCCTACTTTCTCACTGTCTCTCTTTTGATATCTCTGTCTCGCTGTCCTTTTCCCTTTATCCACTGTGCCCACCCTGCCACGCCAGGACAACAGCCGCCGGGTGGACAACGTGCTGAAGCTGTGGATCATAGAGGCCCGGGAGCTGCCCCCCAAGAAGCGGTACTACTGTGAACTCTGCCTGGACGACATGCTGTACGCACGCACCACCTCCAAACCCCGCTCGGCCTCAGGGGACACTGTCTTCTGGGGTGAGCACTTCGAGTTTAACAACCTGCCGGCTGTCCGTGCCCTGCGGCTGCATCTGTACCGTGACTCGGACAAAAAGCGCAAGAAGGACAAGGCAGGCTACGTCGGCCTGGTGACTGTGCCTGTGGCCACCCTGGCTGGGCGCCACTTCACAGAGCAGTGGTATCCTGTAACCCTGCCAACAGGCAGTGGGGGCTCTGGGGGCATGGGGGGTTCAGGAGGGGGAGGGGGCTCGGGGGGCGGCTCAGGGGGCAAGGGCAAAGGAGGTTGTCCGGCTGTGCGGCTGAAAGCACGTTATCAGACAATGAGCATCCTGCCCATGGAGCTGTATAAGGAGTTTGCGGAGTACGTCACCAATCATTATCGGATGCTGTGTGCAGTCCTGGAGCCTGCCCTGAATGTCAAGGGCAAAGAGGAGGTTGCCAGTGCCCTGGTTCACATCCTGCAGAGTACCGGCAAGGCCAAGGTGAGTGCCGTGCCCTCAGGGAAAGGTGACTTGGGAGTGGGCACTTGCCCAGGGGGTGGGCAGCAAGGATAGGACACTTATGCCTTCATAAGCTTGGGTTGCACAGAAGCTGACCCTTGGATTTTCCTGGGCTTCAGGACTTCCTTTCAGACATGGCCATGTCTGAGGTGGACCGGTTCATGGAGCGAGAGCACCTCATATTCCGCGAGAACACGCTCGCCACTAAAGCCATAGAAGAATACATGAGACTGATTGGTCAGAAATACCTCAAGGATGCCATTGGTATGGCCCCACCTTCAGGTCCTCTTCTCCCTACCAGACACCCACTTGACCCTAAACCCGCTACCCCAGACCCCAAGTCCACCCCTCCCCAGCTTGAAGCTTCCCAGCCCAGAGTCTCAGGACTCCAGCCTCCAACCACCTGATTCCGTGATTCCCCCCACCCCAGGCAGCCCCCGTACCTGCCCTTGTGAACTGTGACCCCCCCCATTGTGCCCCACCCACCAGGGGAGTTCATCCGAGCTCTGTATGAGTCTGAGGAGAACTGTGAGGTGGACCCCATCAAGTGCACGGCGTCCAGTCTGGCAGAGCACCAGGCCAACCTGCGGATGTGCTGTGAGTTGGCCCTGTGCAAGGTGGTCAACTCCCATTGGTGAGACTGGGAACGATGGGCTGGGGCCAGGGTGGGGGGGAGTCGTGTGTTCATCTGTTCATCCATCTGTCCATCCTCAGAGAGGACTGACTGAGCACCAGTTATGGGCAAGACAGTGCTGGGTGCTGTAGTGCAGGCAGGGATGGGTGAGGCCTGGCCCCTGTCCTCAGGGGGCCTCTGCCAGAATGAGTAGAGGCAAACCCCATACACAAACAGCGTTAAGTGCCGGGTGAGGGTTCTCAGTCATGAGGGTTCTCTGTCCGAGGAGCTTTGATTGAGATGAGTGGAGAAGGCCTTTGTGGAAGAGGGACCCCTGGGTAGAGCTTTGAAGACTGAGTCAGGTTCTGATATATGAACATGGAGGTCAAGGAAGACATTTCAGAAGAAGGATATGGGATAGGCATGTAAAGGTGAGAAGGCGGGCTTTCAGGGGCAGCGATGAGAACATATTTAGTGAAGAACATGGCTCCTGATGGAGAGGAGGGGGAGAGATGTCAGACAAGTGGGTTAGACTTAGAATCTGGAAGGCTCCAGATGCCAGGTTAAGAAGTTGGTAGGTCATGGGATGCCATTAAAGGTGCTGAAGGGTCAAGATTGATTAGATTAGCCCATAAGTAGTAGTAGGGGCCAGTGGGGCCGACTGGAGTAGGGAGAAGGATGTCCAGGCCAGTTGGAGGCTATTGTTAATGGGTCGGGTGTGAAAAAGCAAGTCCTGAATCAGGTTGGTGGCAGGAAAAAAAAAAAAAAATAGGTGCCGCCTCTGAGGGAAGGATCTGCAGGAGTCATCAACTGATTGGAAAGAAGGGGGCATGTCTGCGGGGAGTCAAGGGTGACTCAAGAGGCCCTGAGGTTGGTGGTTGGGAGACCGGTGGCCTCATTGGCGGAACCAGGGAAGTCAGGAGGAGGAGCCAGTTGGAGGTGTGGGGGCGATGGTGAGCTCTGTTTTATACTGTAAAGTTTAAGGTGTCAGTGGGACATTGAGTGGAACGGGGAGGCAGGTGAGTGAGCCATTCCAGGGACTGGGGATCATGCCTGGGGTACCTGCATCCCCATTTCCCTGGAATCCAGAAGAGAAGAGTTGGGGGGTCCGAGCTCCCTGTACCTCGAGTGACCCTCCATCTCTCTCCCATCTCTGTCTCTCCCTGGTGTTTGTTTTTCTTTTCCTCCTCTCCTTGTCTCTCTCACACACCCCTCCGTCTCTCTCCCACGTGTCTCTCTCCCCTCCTCTCTCTCACCCCACTCCCATTTCTCTCTCCCCAATCTGTCTGTTCCCTCTGCCATGGACCGCTTCCTCCTGCTGCCTCCCTGTCTTCCTCCTGAAGTCCCTCCCTCCCTGTCTCTATCACCTCTGTTTCCACACCCTCACCTCCTACCACCCCCCTCAGCATGTTCCCTGGAAGCTGAGGGTCTCTGGGGCTCAGTCCCGGTCTCTCTCTTTCTCTCTCTCTCTCTCTGTCTCCCTACCCCTTCCCCCAGCGTGTTCCCGAGGGAGCTGAAGGAGGTGTTTGCGTCTTGGCGACTCCGCTGCGCAGAGCGGGGCCGGGAGGACATTGCTGACAGGCTGATCAGTGCCTCGCTCTTCCTGCGCTTCCTCTGCCCAGCCATTATGTCGCCCAGTCTCTTTGGGCTCATGCAGGAGTACCCAGATGAGCAGACCTCACGAACCCTCACCCTCATTGCCAAGGTCATCCAGAACCTGGCCAACTTTTCCAAGTAAGCGAAGCTTCTGGTGGGCTTGGGGTGTGCGGGAAGGGTTTCCCGAGTTCTCGCAGACCCGATATGTGTGTGTGTGTGTGTGTGTGTGTGTGTGGCCTTCTGTGTGTCTGCGACCTCTACTTTCTGGATCCCTTGGCCAGGTTTACCTCAAAGGAGGACTTCCTGGGATTCATGAATGAGTTTCTGGAGTTGGAGTGGGGTTCCATGCAGCAGTTCCTGTATGAGATCTCCAACCTGGACACGCTGACCAACAGCAGCAGCTTCGAGGGTTACATCGACTTGGGCCGAGAGCTCTCCACGCTGCATGCCCTGCTCTGGGAGGTGCTGCCCCAGCTCAGCAAGGTCAGCAAGTGCCCCTGACCCAGACATTCCCAGAGGCCCCTGTGGCCTGAGAGACCACCCCCTGCCCAGATTTCTCTGTCCCCCCTGTTCCTGGAGGTGTGTCTACCTCTTGGCCGGCTCATTGATGCTCTGCCCGCACCCTCTGAGGCCCTCTGAGGGCAAAGGCACTTAGCCCCAGGTAATGCTCTCACCCCTCCAGGAAGCCCTCCTGAAGCTGGGCCCACTGCCCCGGCTCCTCAATGACATCAGCACAGCTCTGAGGAACCCCAACATCCAAAGGCAGCCGAGCCGCCAGAGTGAGCGACCCCGGCCCCAGCCCATGGTGCTGCGGGGACCGTCAGCGGAGATGCAGGGCTACATGATGCGGGACCTCAACAGGTGAGTTCTGTGGGACACCCCCACCTGTGCCCCAGGAGCTCCTACCTTTCTGTCCCAGATACCACTCTCTGGGCCCCACGTGCATCTTTCTAGGGCTTGAAAGAAGGGAAAAATAGGCAGGTTCTCAGAGCAGAATGGTCAGGAGACACGTAGCCAGTGGTAGCCTGAGAGCCCTTTAAAGCCAGCAGGAGCAAGAAACTCAGAGCCCCAGGAGAAGTGCAGAAGCTCCTTTGGCTCCCGGCTTAGTGATAAGCCCAGTAGATCCCCGCGGCAAGCTCTGATTTGTTCTCTCTGCCCACCGGAGCTTGTCTCAGGGCTGAGGTTTATCTGAACACATTGGTTCAGCCCTGTGGTATCAAAATACTCCGATATCTCTGGAAATAAGCACTTCCCCCAGACCCCCACCAGAACCTCACAGACCTCCCCATGATCCAGCACTTAGAGAAGTAGAACTGGAAGCCTAGCCAGGCCCCCAGCAGCCTGCTCCAGAGCCACGGCATCTGTTCTGATGGGTCAGTGCTCGTGCCTTCCCTGTTGTTCATGATTTTGATGATCACCCTGCTTGTTCCTCTGCCCTCTCCCTCCATGACATCATTCCACCGTGCCTACCTCTCCTTCCATTCGTCCATGCCTCTCCTTCTGCCGACCTCTCTCCTTCTCTCTGTCTGTGCTCGCCCCTCTTTCCATCTCTCTCCAGCTCCATCGACCTTCAGTCCTTCATGGCTCGAGGCCTCAACAGGTGAGGGGCTCTCCCCTCCCCCCCTCCTCTCCTGGCTGCTCCCTCTCCCACTCCACTGGCCTTCACCCTCCTCCTCTCTTCTCAGCACAGCCTCATCTCCACCTTATCTGCCCAGACCCTGCCCCTCATCCCTCTTCTTGATGCCCCCATCTCCCCTCCTCTAGGCCTCCTCTAGGCCTCACTCCCTTCCTGGAGGGGCTCTGTCCTTTCCTTCTTCCCAAACATCCCTTCCCATCCTCCCCACTTGCCCTCTCCAGAGCTGCTACCAGCAGCTCTCAGCCCTCCCCTGCGGGTGCCCACTTTTCTCCCCAAGGCCTGTGCCACACCACAGCAGGCTCCGTTGCCAGTAGCCCTGTTCTCACCTTCTCCTCCTATGCCCCTTCCCTTCTGACAGCTCTATGGACATGGCTCGCCTCCCCTCCCCAACCAAGGAAAAGCCACCCCCGCCACCGCCCGGTGGGGGTAAAGACCTGTTCTATGTAAGCCGCCCACCCCTGGCACGTTCCTCGCCAGCATACTGCACAAGCAGCTCGGACATCACAGAGCCAGAGCAGAAGATGCTGAGTGTCAACAAGAGCGTGTCCATGCTGGATCTGCAAGGAGATGGGCCCGGCGGCCGCCTCAACAGCAGCAGTGTTTCCAACCTGGCCGCTGTCGGGGACCTGCTGCACTCGAGCCAGGCCTCACTGACGGCAGCCTTGGGGCTGCGGCCAGCACCTGCCGGACGCCTCTCTCAGGGGAGTGGCTCGTCCATCACGGCAGCTGGCATGCGCCTCAGCCAGATGGGTGTCACCACGGACGGTGTCCCTGCCCAGCAACTGCGCATCCCCCTTTCCTTCCAGAACCCTCTGTTCCACATGGCTGCTGATGGGCCAGGTCCCCCAGGGGGCCACGGAGGGGGCGGTGGCCACGGGCCACCCTCCTCCCATCACCACCATCACCACCATCACCACCACCGAGGTGGAGAGCCCCCCGGGGACACCTTTGCCCCATTCCATGGCTATAGCAAGAGCGAGGACCTCTCCTCAGGGGTCCCCAAGCCCCCCGCTGCCTCCATCCTTCACAGCCACAGCTACAGTGACGAGTTTGGACCCTCTGGCACTGACTTCACCCGTCGGCAGCTCTCACTCCAGGACAACCTCCAGCACATGCTGTCCCCTCCCCAGATCACCATCGGTCCCCAGAGGCCAGCCCCCTCAGGGCCCGGAGGGGGGAGTGGCGGTGGGGGTGGCAGCGGGGGTGGCGGGGGCCAGCCGCCTCCGTTGCAGAGGGGCAAGTCTCAGCAGTTGACGGTCAGCGCTGCCCAGAAACCCCGGCCCTCCAGCGGGAATCTGTTGCAGTCGCCGGAGCCGAGTTATGGCCCTGCCCGTCCACGGCAGCAGAGCCTCAGCAAGGAGGGCAGCATTGGGGGCAGCGGGGGCAGTGGTGGCGGAGGAGGAGGTGGGGGGCTCAAGCCCTCCATCACCAAGCAGGTAGGTGAGAGTGGGAAGAAGTCCCCCTGGATGAAGAGCAGGGAGGGCGGAAAGGAAATTGGGAGAGGAGTGGGGGTGGAATAGCATCTGTGGCCTGAAGTTAGTGTACTCAACTCCTTTCATTCATGAGACCAGTGTGTACACAGAGTACCTATTGTGTGCCATGTGTTCTGCTAGGCACTATGGATGTGGCTGCGAACAGCATAGACAAAAACCCCTGCCCTCATTGCCCTCCCAGGCCAGAGGGAGACAGGCTAACTGAGGAACTTATATAGCACTCAGGAGGTGGCAGTGCTAGAGCAGGGTAATAGGATTAGGCCCATCTATCATCTCCCTCCTAAATGCACCCTACCTTCTCCCACCTTTCATTTCTCTCTTTGCCCCCACCCTTGCCATGGCCCAGCATTCTCAGACGCCGTCCACGTTGAACCCCACGATGCCAGCCTCCGAGCGGACAGTGGCCTGGGTCTCCAATATGCCTCACTTGTCAGCTGACATTGAGAGTGCCCACATTGAGCGGGAAGAGTACAAGCTCAAGGAGTACTCGAAATCGATGGACGAGAGCCGACTGGACAGGGTACGCTGGGCCCTGCCAGCCCCAGGCCCCTTGGCCTTCCCTTCACCCACAGGGGAAGCCTCTAGTCACTTCCAAGGAAAACATCCAGGGTCAGGTAGGAAAAAAAACAAAGACCTGCTCCCTTCTCTTAGAAATTTTTCAGTCTGATAGGGGAGACCAGGTACATATAATCAGACAATTGAAAATTTCAACTCTATTTTTAGATGATATACAT
The DNA here is from genome assembly GCA_026826555.1 of Tolypeutes matacus. NCBI lineage: Eukaryota > Metazoa > Chordata > Mammalia > Cingulata > Chlamyphoridae > Tolypeutes > Tolypeutes matacus. The sequence continues at coordinate 21,659,683 of JAKSZT010018658.1, read as the reverse complement.
GGTAGACTATCTGGGTGAAACCGTGTTCTGTATTAGCATTATTTTCCATGTTCTTCCTCGGGAAGAACAAAACCCTGTGCTCCCAGGACTGCTCAGGAAAGGAGAAGTTACTTTATGAGCAGCTTGCACTAATAAATTAGGTGGGGATCAGGGGTTGCAGCTGCACTACAAGTGGTGTCTGGCTTACCTAGTCACTGTGCCAAGGGCCTGGGTGACAGAGGATCTGTGTGCAATGACTGTTTGTTGGAAAGGGGTGTGCCTTGGCCCACGTGGGAAAAGCCTGTCGAGACTGCTGATGGGTGCCAAGGGCAAAGGGCCCAGCCAGCTCTGAGCACTCACAGGCGACTTAGCAGGAAAATCCCCTTGGAGCTGTTAATCCAAGGACCCTGAGGAAGAGGGTAGCTGCAGGATGAGGTCATATGTAAAGAAAGGGGCACCCCCAAATGGGGGAGTAGAGAGAGGTTCCTTGGGGGTAGTGGTCTTTGAGCATGAGAAGATGTTGGGCCTGATTTACTTGGTCTAGCAGCTTTTCCCTACAAATTCCATGAGAGAATTAAACCCGAATGCCCTAAGATGTCTTTCGTAGGCAACGAATGAACTTCTTTCCTTTGCATCTAGAGTGGTGTTGGTTATGAATGGGCCTTCTTCAGAGAATTGAGAAAATGGCCTGTCAGATCGTTTTTCCTGTTCTGTGATTTAGATGAGGAGTCCTTGTTGAGAAAAGCCCTAGACTGGCACTGTCCAATAGGACTTTTGGGAAGGATGGAAATGTCTCATAATCTGCACTGTCCAATCCAGTAGCCACTAGCTACATACGGCTAGTGCAGTCGAGGAACTGAAATGTTAGTTTTACTTACATTTGAAATAGCCACACCTGGCTAGTGGCTACCATATTGGTCAGTGCAGCTTTAGACTCTAGAACTCTTAGAGCAGATAACATGACTCCTCGGAGCCCTTCCAGTCCCAGAATTCCAGGGTTGTTATTTACAGACACTCAACTCATTTGCTGGCCTGACCCCAGGGAGAGAGCCGAGGTAGTTGCATGTAGGACAGTACCTTCCTCTTCTCCATCTAACATATTTTCCTGTGTCTCCCTGTGCTCTGGGCCTGGGTTTGGGCTGAGTCGTCACCATACTGTCTTTAATTTCTGGGTACAGTCACTCAAGGTGTGTCTGCAAGTCTGTCTGGGTTTCTTTGTGGGTCCTTGTGTCTGGGTGCACATGTGAGGGCAAGTATATACCCTTCAGGGTGTGGGAGTCTATGTTGCTCCCCCATTTGGAGAGAGACTCAGCTCCACGAGGGGGGCCTTCTCCAAAGCGGGTGTGTGTGTATATCAATGGGCAGGGAGAGGTCGGGGGAGGTGGCTGGGTGTCCCGCCCCGTACAGTGGCTGTGCTGGGCAGGCAGGGCTGGAGATGGGCTAGTGGGCTTAGGGTGGAGTGCCCCTCATAGTGCGGGGTCGTGTGCCCGGCGGGCAGGTGAAGGAGTACGAGGAGGAGATCCACTCACTGAAGGAACGGCTGCACATGTCCAACCGGAAGTTGGAAGAATATGAGCGGAGGCTGCTGTCCCAGGAAGAACAGACCAGCAAAATTCTGATGCAGTATCAGGCCCGACTTGAGCAGAGCGAGAAGAGGCTGAGGCAGCAGCAGGTGGAGAAGGACTCGCAGATCAAGAGCATTATTGGCAGGTGAGGGGCGGCCCGGGGAGGGGTGGCAGGAAGAGCCTGAGGCTGAAGACAGCAAGTGAGGTCCCCCTCCCATCTTCATCCCCAAACTCAGGAGACCAGCAGGAAAGCCCACCACCGTACTCTCAGGATACCACCCAATCCTCCCTTCACCAGATAGGAAGAAGCCTTCGGCAATCAAATGTCCCCTTAAAAAACCCTGACCTCTCTCCTGATAGTGGTCCTTCTGAAGCCTCTGGAAAGCATGCCTCTTACTGTCCAACCATAATTATGTGTCTGGGCCCAGCCTCAGCCAGGGCTCCCCATCTGGTTATTTTCAACTCAGGCTGTGATGTTCACCCCAAACCTAAGCAGGGATCCCTAGCTGGAGTAGCCCCTGCCTGCCCCCAACTTTGGCTGACATCTTGGAAAGGTGTTCTGTTAGAAAGTGAAACGACTCTTGTCTTAGCCTGTGCACTAGTTTTCAACTGCTCTGCTCCAAAGGAGGTATCTCAGCAAGCGGGTCAGTTATCTCGAGAGCTGGGGGTGGTGGGGTAGGATTGTGGGCCCACACCAACCAGAGCAGCTCCATCTTGATCCATTCTAAATGTGCTTTTGAGTAAGATTTAGTTAGAAGAAAAAGGCTTCTTGACTTGAATTTTTTTTGTTGTTTTTGAAAACCACTGCTCTCACTGATACTTTCTATGAGGGCCTTTAACTCCTTGTGAATTCCAGAAATCACCTTGAAAGTCTTCATCAAAGGCAGGGAGATGCTGGCAGTGATGATGATTGTTGCGCTCCCTCTAGGGCTAGGGGTTTCTCAGGGACTGTCACTGGAGATAGCCTGAGTGCAGTGAGGTGAAGTTGGGGACGGGGAAGCCAGGTCCCCAGCCTCGGGTCGGTGGGAGGGGCGCTGCTGTTCCAAACTAGGAGCATGGGGGGCTGGGGGGCACTCTGGGTGGTAGAGGTCTCAGAGGTGCAGGGGGATGTGAGGGCCCCTGAGAGGAAGGTGACGAGTATGCCCCTGAGTAACAGGCAGTCTCTGGGGTCGGGACAATGGAGGCATTCTGAGGTTTTCTAGGGAGCTGTGAGGGTTCCTCAGGATCAGGAGTTCCATGGGCAGGCTCCAAGCCCGTGCCCGCCACTAACCCCACTGAAGCCCGTCCCTTCAGGCTGATGCTGGTGGAGGAGGAGCTGCGCCGGGACCACCCCGCCATGGCTGAGCCGCTGCCTGAACCCAAGAAGAGGCTGCTCGACGCTCAGGTGGAAATTACAATGTCATTTATCTTCTCCGTGTCCCATCCCCATCCATCCCACTGTCTTTCGTGCCTTCACTGCACCAGCCACCCCAGCCCATCGCTGTCTGTCTCTCCCGTTGTCCTCCATTTGTCCACTGGCTGCTCCCTGCAGCCCCTGGTGACCCCATCTTCATCCCATCGTCTGTGCCTTTGTCACTCCTGGCAGTGTCAGCCCCACCCTCTGTGCCTTCCTACTCCCTCTTCCCTGCTCCTGTCTACGTCTCAGTACTTTCGACCAGGCGCCACTCTTGCTGCCTCCATACCACCACCCAGTTCCTTGAACCCCTGCCCCTTTTTGTCCCTTCCTGTTCAAGGCAGGGAGATCAGCTTCCTCTGAGTTCTTTTGGGCCCAAGAGGGCTAGAAGCTGCAGTTTGCTAGAATAGAGCATAGAGGGGTACGAGCTCTGGTTTCCCCAGGCTCTGACAGGTACCCTGTAGACTAGGGGTCCCTCTTACTCCTTTTCTTTTAGCTCCCCAATTTTCCTGGCCCTTTGGCAACTCTTGCATAGCCTCCCCTCCTGACTCTTTGGATGTTGCCTCCAAGGCCTCTGACCTGTAACCTCACCGTTCCCTCAGTGTTGAAGTGCAGGTTTCCTTTGGCCTCCCGACCCTTCTGGCCCTCACATATGACTCGCTTTTCAGCTCCCTTCTGCCCTCCCTCTCTTCTCACCAGGCAGCTTTCAGGACCTCCCTTCTGTACCTCTACCCCTTGCTCTCCCCAATTTCTGCTCACTCCCCTCCCCGTGCTGCTCCTTCCTCTGCTCTGACCACCAGGCTCCCCACTACCACCACCACCAAGGTTCCTGACCCCATGACCCCACTCTCTCCCCCTGCAGCTCCTCATCAGGTAATTCTCCTGGTTCCGCTTTGACCACGGGCGGAGGACACAGGGGGAGGTGACTCCGGACCACTGCAGGTTGGTCATGAAGCTCGCTCCCCTCCGACTCTCCAGAGCCTCTCCCCGCTCTCACCACTGCTCTCCACACCCAGTGAGCCTCCACAGACCCTGCCCTCCTGACACCTCCTGCACAGACCCATCGCCCAAGGCAGCACCCAAAGACAGCTCTTCTTGCTCCTCCCAGAACTGTTCGGAGATATCTCACCAATACAGAGACATTTTGCCCTAGAAAGGCCCAGCATATTCACAGACCACAGCACCAAACACACCCCTTTCCCACTCACCCCTCCCAGCCTCCTCTACTCCAAAATCTCCTCCTCCTCTACCTCTCCAGTGTACGTCTGTCACCCCCCATTTCACCAGAGCGTCTGGGGGTTGGGACGTTGGAGGTGGGGCCTGTTACAGGGGTGGGGGTGATGATGGGTTGGGGGACCCTGGCTGTAGGGGCTGTGCCGACTGCAGCAGGTAGGTGGGGGTTTCCTTTTCCTCCCCTAACCTTGGTTCTCTACCCTTCTTCCTTTTTACCCCTCACCTGTTTCTCTCTCTTCTTCCTCCCCTATATCTTTTAGGTAGGCACCTGGGACCCATATTAGCCCCCAGTGGGTGGGAATTAGGAGGGAGTCATAACTCAGGGAGACTTTAGGGGACTCTGGAAAGAATGCTGTTCAATGTCCTGATGCTAGGAAGGGTGGATGGGAACAGAAGAAGGGACCAGAAAGGAACCTTGGACAGACATGGACTTGCTCCTGTGGTGTAGGAGTTGGGAGTGAATGGGGTGAGACGTCTTCTTAGGTAAGCTCGTGGGCTCAGTGGCCATGTTGATTCCCAGAGATGCTGGGAACAGACTGCTAAATAATCTCTCTATTCTTGTCAGCATTCATGTCCCTGGCTTGCTAATGCCACTCACACCCTCTCTCCCACCACCCAGTAGCTTTGCTGGACATAATCCTACCAAGAAAGCCAGTAAATGGGAATCTGTCAATGACTGACATCACTTCTGAGATGCTTTATTTTCTGTGGGATTGATCTGCAGTGGGCAGTGGCTCCTCACACTGTAATTTTAACTCTCTGCCTGCCTAGCCTTTCTATCAAAGTAGTTAGTGATCTGTAAACAGATGCTACAAGGCACCAGGGGACCTCACCATTTAAAGGACTCCTGCAGTGAATTCTTTTGTAAAATGAATAATGGCCCCCTAATTTATCCACTTTCTAAATTTGGGTCCATGGGGGGGGGTGTAGGGGGAAGCCTATGTGCTGTCGTCAGCAGATGAGCAGAGGGAAGGGAGTCGGAGGTTTCCTTCCCCTGCTCTCCTGCCATCCTCAGGACCCCCAGGCAGGCATCATTTCCTCTCTCATTAACTTGCAGAAAGCGTGTGAGGTACCCAGTCAGCTAAGAGGGCAGCTTTGCTTAAGGTTGAGGTTTTGGTGACCTTCTGGAAGGTGAGCTCTTTGACCTGGGGATGGAAGAGCTGCTCTGGAAGCCTTTGCTTGGAAGGTTTTTGCATCCTTGGACAATATGGTCAGCTGTTTCCAGGCCTAAATGCCTGGTGGTCCTGGGTCCTGGAAATAATGTGGACGCTTGTTCTAAACCACTGCTAGGTATCAGTCCTTCTGCAACTCAGCCATTATTTAAAAAATTAATTCTGACCCTGTCTTTTAAAAAGCCAAGCTAGCGACCAGAAGAGTGTGTGTGTCCAGGGGGGGTGGGGGGGCCGGGGGGGGAGCTACAGATTCGCTTCTCTCCCAGCAGAGGAACAGAAGATAAGGGGTGATGAGAACGGGACCAGGAAGAAGAATTGAAAGGGAGGTGGGGGTAGAAAGGAATGAAGCCTGGTTCTGCTTCCTGTGGAGGCAGATTGGGACACACCGTGTCTCCGCAGGAGCTTCTCTAGTCGTTTCTGCCATAAGAGCGAGGCAGGCAGCCCTCCCACAATATTTTTCTCTTCTCAAACGACTCCCCTGAATCCCCTTCCTTTCCCCCCAGTACAGTTAAACCTCTCTAATTTGGAATGTTATATTTGAGAAGATGGCCACTCTGAATAAGTGACAAAATGAATGACAGTGTCTATTTAATGAAATGCATGTCTTCAAAATATATACAGTAAGTAGAACTCGGTGAACAAGGCTTTTTCCACTCAAGGCCCTCAGGGAGCATGCGTAGCACCAAAAAGTCTGTTTTCCGGTATAGGTCAAATATCCCCTCCTACAGACACCTTTTCCACCACTAATTTGCTTAGCACACACCGTTTCTTCAGAGAGAAAAGGAAAACTCAAGCCCAGTTTTTGTTCAACTTATGAAAAAATTCCAAATCCATGGAGGTTTGGATTAACGAGGTTTTGCTGTACTGCCTCCCCTTGTTCCCTCAAACACAAAGTTCCTACCACGGATTGGGGGTGGGCTGGGAAGGGGGTCCCAAGAGGACGGGGGTGGGCTGGGCAGGGAAATATGCAGGTGAAGCTTGAGGGGTTAGTTGGGGGAGTGGTAGCAACTTGTTTCTTTTGAGCTGGTTTCCTGGTGTGACTCCCTGGGTTGAACAGGCCCCTCTTAGGCGTCTGGGGGTGAGATTTTCTTCTCCCTGATCCCAGAGGACGTACCTTCTGCCGCAGGTGAGAAACAAAATAGGAGGATGGTGGGGATGGTCCTGGGAGGATGGGGGTGGGGTATGGCTTGTGGAGTAGGCTGGCTGTGGGGGAGGCCACTGCTAGGGGGCTGGTACCCAGGTCCCCGCGAAGCGTCTCAATAAGTCCGCGCTCTCCTCTTTGGTGTCTTGCAGGAGAGGCAGCTTCCCCCCTTGGGTCCAACAAACCCGCGTGTGACGCTGGCCCCACCTTGGAACGGCCTGGCCCCCCCAGCCCCGCCCCCCCCGCCCCGGCTACAGATCACCGAGAACGGCGAGTTCCGAAACACCGCAGACCACTAGCCCACCCAGCATCACCGACCCTATCCTCCTCCGTCCCCATGCCCCCCACCCCGGAACAGCACCAACCACCAGGACTGGACGTCGTTGAGGGACAGCGGGATTGCCTCCATGGATGTCTCCTTGGGGGGCACTGATCCCAATCCCCACTGCACCATTTCCAGGAGGGAGAGCGGGGACTCTCAGCCACCCCCTGTTCCTTCCTGTCGGGGTGCTGCCCCCTCTGTGACCCCCAGGGACCCTTGCCCCAGGACACCACCTACCCCACACAGACCCCTTCACTCTGGGGTGCTATCCCCATCCTCTGCCTCATCGTTCCCCTGAGCACTGGGGGACAGACCCTCACCCCCACCCTGGGGGTGTGGCACCTCCAAACTTTCAACTTCAGGGTGATTTTTTAGCAGTAACCAGAGCTGACAATCTAACCCCCTCCACCGCCCCATTTTGGCCTCCCCTGCCCCCCTTGTTATGGGGAGGGGACCCCGGGTGAGGGGACCCTATTACCCCTTGATTTCTCAGGAGCGTCTGGGGGGCTCAGCACGCACAAACTCCTTCTCCTCCCACCACTCTTAAATTTACTCCCTCCTCACCCAGAACCCAGATGGGGTGGAGGGGATCACCGGGGCAGGGAGGGGGCGGCAGGGGGGGAATGGGAGTTGTCTCCCCTTCTTCCCACACCTGATCTGCTCTTGGCTGGTCCCAGAGCGGGGTGAGGGGGCTTATGCCCCCCCCCTCCCCCAGTGTGTTGGGTGGGATGGAATTGAGGTTAGAGTGAGGGGTTGGGGTTTAGGAGGCTATGTATGTGGGGGAGGACAGACTAGTTTATCTGCTCTACCCTCACACGCAGTGCCTGTCCTGCCCCTCCTTTCTCTCTTCTTGGTCTCTACTCCCAGGGGGAGGGGGGAACTTATACTAGGAAAAGCCATGTCTCTCTCCCCCAGGGTGGGGGGACCTGTGTTGGAGAAGGGGTGTTGGGCCCCCCCCTTCCATAACTCTGTCCCCCAGGGGAGGTAGGACAGGGCTGGGATTCCCTCTCATCCTCCCCACCCCGCCCCCAATCTCCCTCCACCTCCCTCCCTCCCTCCCGCCAGCTCCACAATTTTTCGGTGTTTCTCTGTACATAGCTCTCTGGCGGGATAGGGGAGGTAGGATGGATGGGGTTTAGGGTGGGTAGGCCATAGGAGGGGAGAAGCCCCTCCTTGGCACCCCCTCTTCCCTGACTGCTGTCCCCTACCCAGCCTTGCCCCCTCATCCCTTCTTGCGTTTGGTATTGAGACTCTTCCCAAATTCCATCCTTCTTTCTTTTCTATGGACAGTTCCCCTTCAGTCCCATCCCCGTACACACATACACCCAGCCGGGGCCAAATTTATACTTATATAAAAGTTGTAAATATGTGAAATTTTATCCCTGTGCCCTTTCCTCTGCTTTCCCCACCTCAAGCCCAATCCCTGAACACCTTTCCTTTCCTCTTTGGCTGTTGTAATTATCTGGGGTTTGTACTGTACATATCCGGGGTGTGTGTGTGTGGGCTGGGGGCAACCCTTCTGTACAGAGCTTCCTGGCCCCCTCCCCCCTCCCTCCCTCCCCACCCACCCCCTAAGTGTAGGGAGATGCTCTTCCTACCGGTTTTATTTTGTTTTCTCATTCTCCCTCCCACCCAACTCCCAGCCTTCTCTAACCCCCACCACTGCCCTTTTTCTCCACTCCCAGCCTCATTTCCTTTTTTTCTGGAGTGTGTGGTGAAACAGAAAAATCATGTTTAATAAACGGAGATTGTTCTTTTATCGCTGTGGTGACTTTGCTAGGCTAGGACTTCCAAAAGGACCAGCAGGGTGGTAGGATCTTCATTTTCAAAGTAGGCCGACAGCCTGGGAGAATGACCGGATGCTGCGGTCCTCATTGAATATCACTCTCCCAACCCAGCGAAGAGATTTATTCCACGCTGTTATCCAGAGCGGGGGTTTTGCAGGGACTAGCCCAAACCTCCCAAGTCTAGCGCTCCCTTCACCCACTGCTCCACTTGGCCGGAAGGAGCAAAGCGAAGAGGCCGGGAAACAGCGGAGTTATCTCAAAAAGGATTCCAGGTGTCTATCTACATATAGCTATGTTAAAAAGGTAATTCCTCGAAATTAGGTTTGTTTAATTGCTGGTTAAAATGCTCCTGTGCGGAACGGGGGAAAAGCCTGCTTCGTGGGCAAATCTGGGTTCCAATCCCAGGACCAGCCTTTTGCGAGCAGAGTGACTCTTCCAGCCTGGATGTCCCTCTCCTGGACGCTGGAGACCGCAGCACCCACCTTACGGGGCTGGTGGGAGGCTACTAGGTGATGGGGACATGTGCCTAGCCCACAGTAGCGGCTCAATTAACCTCGCCCCCATCGGCACCTACCGGGGGACGGGCGCTATACTCAATCGCCGGGAAACGCAGCTTTCCGGGGCGACTCCCAGCTCGCCCTCTTCGTCCCGGGCTCCCCGGCCCCCAGCAGCGGTGGGGACCCGGGTAGCGTCCCTCGGTCACTGGGTCCGCCGGGGCGCCAGGCTACCAGCACCGCCTCTTTCACCTGTGCAGCCAATCAACACCAAGCTTATAGGCTTCCGCCCTCCGATTGGCTGCCGCTCTAGCCCCGCCCACTGCCCCCGGCGTCGACGTCCAGGGGGAAGGCGGTGGCTTCCGGCTGGGACGGCGGTAGAGCTGCTTAAGTGCTGCGAGGGCCGCGCCGCGTGGGTAACGGCGGGGGCGTGTCGGCGGGGAGGGCAGCCAGGTGGCGCCCCGCGGTCTCTTGGTGGCCGTGGTCTCCCGGGAGCCGGTCTCTGAGGCATCGTGAGGGGTTACGGAGAGGCGGGGCAGGAGCGGTCCGGGACAGGTGAGGTCAGGCTCGTGGCTGAGGGACTCCCTCCTCCTCATCTCCCACAGGCTCTGGAAGTTAAAACCCCGGTTGGTGTTTTGTAGTTGCCGTTCGTTTGTTTTTGTTTTATTGGTGGGGAAGGGCGCAGGACTGATGTGCAGAAACCTCCGCTGACTGAGAAGTAGCCAAATGTTGGGGGGAGGGGAGTTGTTTGAGGAGACATGGTTCCGCTTATCCAGGGCTTCTGTGACCCACATCTCTTTCCTTCACAGCCTTCATCCCGCCTGGGGTCTACCCTCAGTCCCCATCTCCTCTTCTTGACCCTCTGGGATCTCTCTCTTTCCGAGGAGGCCATGGAATCCTCGACGCCTTTGCCTCCCGTGCCCTCCTCCCCTATCTGCAACCCAGCCCCCCGGACAATCCAGATCGAGTTCCCTCAGCATAGCTCATCGCTCCTGGAATCCCTGAACCGCCACCGGCTAGAGGGCAAGTTCTGTGATGTGTCCCTCATGGTGCAGGGCCGGGAACTTAGGGCTCACAAAGCAGTGTTGGCTGCTGCCTCTCCTTATTTCCACGACAAGCTGCTTCTGGGAGATGCACCACGCCTCACCCTGCCTAGCGTCATTGAAGCAGATGCCTTCGAGGGGCTGCTCCAGCTCATTTACTCAGGGCGCCTCCGCCTGCCCCTCGATGCCCTGCCTGCCCACCTTCTTGTAGCCAGTGGACTCCAAATGTGGCAAGTAGTAGATCAGTGCTCGGAGATTCTTAGAGAACTAGAAACTTCAGGTGGTGGAATCTCAGCCCATGGAGTGACCCCCTACCACACACTCCTTTCCACCACATCCTCTCCAGGAAGCTGGTGCATCCGTTCTCCTTTCCAGACCGCTGTGCAGTCCACTGCTTCAACAGAGAGCCCTGTTGGGGGGGAGGGGAGTGAACTGGGAGAGGTGTTACAGATTCAGGTGGAGGAAGAGGAGGAGGAGGAGGAAGAAGAAGAAGATGAGGACCAGGGGTCAGCAGCACTCTCTCAGACGCCTCAACCTCAGAGAGTGTCAGGGGGGTTTCCCCGCCCTCATGGATCCCACCCACTGCCCGTATCTGCTACTCCACGCAGGCTTCCAGAGGCTGAGAGTGCTCCACCTGAGCCTCCTGCCCCTGCTACTGCACTGCCCCCCAAAATCTTCTACATTAAGCAGGAACCTTTTGATCCTAAGGAGGAGATATCAGGAGGTGGAACTCAGTCTGGAGGAGCAAAAGAGGAGACCAAAGTGTTTCCTGGAGGGGATACGGAAGGGGACGGGGAGCTAGGGTTCTTGCTGCCCTCAGGAGCAGGAACAACATCTGGGGGAGGGGGCCCATCCTGGAAACCAGTGGATCTTCATGGGAATGAAATCTTGTCAGGAGGTGGAGGACCTGGGGGAGTGGGACAGGCTGTACATGGGCCTGTGAAGCTAGGGGGCGCACCCCCTGCAGACGGAAAACGCTTTGGTTGCTTGTGTGGGAAGCGGTTTGCAGTGAAGCCAAAGCGGGACCGGCACATCATGCTGACCTTCAGCCTTCGGCCCTTTGGCTGTGGCATCTGCAACAAGCGCTTCAAGCTGAAGCACCATCTGACAGAGCACATGAAGACGCATGCTGGAGCGCTGCATGCTTGTCCCCACTGTGGTCGTCGGTTCCGAGTCCATGCCTGTTTCCTTCGCCACCGGGACCTATGCAAGGGCCAGGGCTGGGCCACTGCCCACTGGACTTACAAGTGACTGCTGAGGCCATACACTGACCTCCAGGACAAGACAACCACTGCTGCTGATGGCTACTCACCTCTCACTACCCAGGCACCCCTGCCCTGGATCTTGCAATCATGCCAGAAAGATGGATATATTATGATTTTGCAGGTGATCTCTTGTTCTTAGGTATGGGCTTCAGCCTGGCAGCTTTGATAACTCAAATTTTTCATCTCACTCTAGATTTTTGCTAACCACTACAGGAAAGTGGTTTACATGCCGTATATTTAAACTGATCACATGCCCATAATGGACCTTCCTTTCCTAGTGCTGGTATCCATTCAGGAAACCAAATTCAGGTCGGAAGATTATTTAGTGAGAGAAGTGTTAGAGCAAAAAGACATAAAGATAAATGTTTCATTCAGTCTCCGTGAGGAGGTAAAGAAGCCTGTATCCATCTAGGGATACATTTGTTTCAGAGTTTGAGTAATTCAGGGACTAAGCTCTAAGGTTTCCTCTCTCTCATCACTGCTGTAATAATGTGAGTAGAGTTCATTTTCTGTATTTTTGTTGTTGTTGTTATTGTATCTTTTCAGAAGCCTCTCAGATCATAACTTGTTTTCTCACCAGTAAATACCTTCCCAATGCCTTTACTTTTTATGTTATAGTTGAGCACTTTAATAAATTGGACATTCCAGGTGTCATTCCTAGAACCCTCTTTAAGAGAGGGTAGTGTCCCTCAACAGCTGATGCCTCTTGTTTACCTTTGACCACCACTGAACCCTCATATATTGATTACATTGACTAGAATATGACCAGTGGACTCAGGAGATGGCCACTGACTTAAAATGTGTCCAGGGCAGCACCACTCCTCTCTGAGCAAGTTGCCATGGGCAGAGGGACTCAGGACTGAGACAGCACATTCTGAAGGCTAGAGAGTAACTGCACAGTGGGACCATACCCTTTCCCTTTCAGTTCCCCATGATAGACACATTGAGAGGCAGAGGCTGTTGCAGGTTACTTAATTTCTTCAAATAAACTGCCCTGAAATCTAAACTGACAATGGACTGGACTGAATAATTTACATGGGAGAGACAGTGGAAGAGCAGAGTTGCAGATACTGGGGGAAGAATGGGATGTTTCCCAGTGGTGCAGAGAACTATTCTGGAGTTCAGCTGTCCAGATTCTAGGCCCTGACCTGCCACTGAATAAACACGGGTAAGTTACCTTACCTTTCAGAGTCTGAAAAGTTACCTTTTTCCTCTTTTTTTGAATGGTGTGGGGTGCACTTCTGAGCTAATTCTCTGTCTTCTTTTTCTAAAGGGGTTCGTTCACGTGATCTTTATAATATTTGCTAGAAGATAGGTAATTACAATCTGGTATGATAAGTCCATGATAGAGGGCAGTACGAGATACTGTAGTGGCACAAAGGAAGCAGAGCAAAGACTTCCTTTCATAGGTCATCAGAAGTTTCACAAAGAAACACTTTAATTCCTCCATGTGCCAGACTGACCATGTGTATAGATGAACTAATGTGGAGGTGGTGAACACAGGAGTTGAAGTCAACTGTAGGGCCTGGGGTTGATAGCCTTCCCCAAAGTATGTTCCTTAAAAGCTACAAGGTTTTATACAGGAAAAAAAAGTTCCATGATGAAAGATTTTGGTTTGAACAAACTTGGACCCCTCTGCCCCTCTCCTTTATTCCTTATAGTGGAAGAGATATCCTTTCTACTATCCAAGGCTGGTTCCTTTCCCAGAGACTTCTCCCTTTTTTTTCCTTAAGCTTTTTATTTTAAAATAATTTCAAATTTACAGGACAGTTGCGAAAATAATAACAAAACCCATACAGAGGACTCTTAACATACTACCCTCCAGATACCCAGATCACCAATTGTAACATTTTACCATGTTTGCTGTACTATTCTGTCTATCCGTCTATCAATCAATCCATCTGTCTATCTGTATTTTTTTTTTTTTTTTTTTTTTTTTACCGGGAGGTCCCGGGTATCGAACCTGGGTCCCTCCATATGGGAGACGGACATCCAACCATTTGAGCCACATCCGTCCCCCTGTCTATCTATATTTATAAACAGTTGAGGGTAGGTTGTGTTCATCATGCTCATTGACCACGTAATGCTTCCATGTACATTTTCGGAGAACAAGAATCTTCACTTACATAGCTATCTGAAGTAGAGTTAGCAAGTTCAAGAACTTTAACATTGATATGAAGCTTACAGTCTATATTCCATTTTTCACATGTCCCAATAATATCCTTTTGAGCCTTTTCTCCTCCATTATTAGATCTGGTCCAGGATCATATATTGTGTTTAATTGTCATTGTCTCTTTAGTTGCTTTTTTAATTGTTTTATTTTAACTTTTAATTTTAATGATGGAAATATATAGAACATAAACTTTCCCATCTCAACCACTCCCAAGCCTACCATTCATTGGGATTAATCACATTTGCAATGTTGTGCTGTCATCACCAATATCCATTACTAGAACTTCTCCATCCCCCCAAACAGAAACCCCATACCCATTATGCATTAACTCCCCTTCCCCCTTCTTCCTGTCCCTGGTATCCTGTTCTCTACTTTCTGTCTCTATGAATTTGCCTATTCTAGCTATGTCATTTAAGTGGAATCATACAATATCTGTCCCTTTGTGTCTGACTTATTTCACTCAACATAATGTCTTCAAGATTCATCCGTGTAGTGACATGTATCAGAACTTCATTCCTTTACCTGTATACCACATTTGTTTATCCATTCATCTGCTGATGGACATTTGAGTTGCTTCCACCTTTTGGCTATTGTGAACAATGCTGCTATGAACACTGGTGTACAAATATCTGTCCAAGTCCCTGCTTTCAGTTCTTTTGGGTATATACCTAAATATGAGATTGCTGGGTCATATCGCCTATTAACTTTCTGAGGAACTACCAAACTTTTCCATAGCAGCTGCACCATTTTACATTCCCACCAATGATGGATGAGGGTTCCTATTTCTACATACACCTCAGCACTTTCTAGTTTCTGGTTTTTTTTAATAATAGACATTCTAGTGGGTATGAGATGGTATTTCATTGTGGTTTTGATTTGCATATCTTTTGAGAAATGTCTATTCAAGTCCTTTGACCTTTTTAAAATTGGATTGTCTTTTTGCTGAGATATAGGAGTTCTTTATATATTCTGAATAGTAAACCCTTGTCAAATATTTTCTCCCATTCTGAAAAGTATCTTCACTTTTCACTATTGATAATGCCCTTTGATGCCCAAAAGTTTTTCATTTTGATGAAGTCCAATTTTATGTATTTTTTCTTTTATGGCTCATGCTTTTGTTGTAAAGTCTAAGAATCCATTACCTAATACAAGGCCCAGAGATATTTCCCTATGTTTTCCTCTAAGAGTTTTATAATTTTCGTTCTTAAATTTAGGTCGTTGGTCCATTTTGAGTTAATTTTTGTAAATGGTGTGAGGTAGGTGTCCACTTTCATTCTTTTGTCTGTGGGTATCCAGTTTTCCCAGCACCAGTCATTGAAGAGGCTGTTCCTTTTCCATTGAGTAGACTTGATATCCTTGTCAAAAATCAATAGGCTATACATAGCAATGACCATGGTCACTGCTGACGTCAAAGATGAGAATGATGAGGCACCTGTCTCCACACCCTCTATGCAAGGCAGTCATTTTTGACAATGTTGTACCTGGGACAAGTGTCAATGGATTCAAACTAAACTGCTACGACAGAGACATAAGATTTTTTTTTTTTTTTTTTTTTTAAGATATAAGATTTTTGAGGTGCACTTTGAGATTGTTTCTGGTGGCTGCTTTTATTATTTCTTTTAATCATGAGCTTGTGTCAATTTGGCATTTGTTATGCCCTCTTAGATGTGATATTACCTTAGAAATAATTATGTTTATAAATATCATATCAATATTTCAAACAAAATCAATAGGCCATAGATGCATGGGTTTATTTCTTCACTTTCAGTTCTATTTCTTTGGTCTATCTATCTGCCTTTGTGCCGGTACCACACTGTTTTGATTAGTGTAGCTTTGTAAAAAGTTTTGAAATTGGGAATGGTGAGTCCTCTAACTTTGTTCTATTTCAAGATGGTTTAGGCTCTTGGGGGTCCCTTGCCCTTCCATGTGATATGTGAGCCTTGTTTATATCCTGCTTTGAACAGACCAAATGTAAAAAGGCATTTTTGGTACAATCAGGAAAATTTGAATATGGACTGGATATTAGTTGATGCCAAGAAATTACCGTTAATTTTTTAGATATGAGAATGGCCTTGCAGATACAAAAGAAAATGTCTGTATATTTAGAAATATATACTTAAGTAGGAAGGGTTGAAATGACACAAGATTTCAGATTTGCTATTGAATACTTAAGCAAAAAGAAAGAATGGATGAGAGAGGTAGGAAGGGAGGAAAGAAAAAAGCAGAAAGGGATAGATGAAGTAAATACAACAGATGCTTAATATTTGTTGAATCTGGATAATAGATATATAGGGATTCATCATACTATTCTCTCTACATCTGTGTATGTTTGAAATTTTCATAAAAATATTTCAATGTCTTTCTGCCCCTAAGTCATAAAAGATATTCTCCTGTATTTTCTTCTACAGGTGTGATTTCACATTTAGGTCTTTACCTGAAATTAAGATTTGTGTATAGTGACTGGTAAGGATCTAATTTTATTGTAGTTCTATATGAATGAACAGTTTTCAAAATACTATTTATTGAGCAGTCCATCTTTACTGAACTGCAGTAATTCACATATTGGATTTCCATATGTTCATGGATCTAATTCTGAGCTGTTTATTTTGTTCCATTGGTCTGTTTGTCTCTTGCTCCAATATCACTCAGTGTTAATTACTATAGTTTTATATTTTCTAGTAAGCATTAAATTTGATAGGATGAGATTCTGCATTTCATGTATTTTGTATGCCATCTTTCATTTTCAGTGTGGAAGGGTTGAATAAGAATATATATTCATGTTTAAATAATTTCTGAAAGGATATATTAGAAAATAATAATAGTATTTACTGTGTGTGTGTGTAATTTTGAACCTTTTAGCTTTTTTATCTAATTAAAAATTACATTAGAAAACAAAAGCAACAACAAAAACAAACAAAAAGCGCAGACTTAATTTTTTAATAATGGCACCAATTTCTCAAGTGATAGTTTTAATGGCCTGGTTATTTTAAAACTGTGCTTTAAAAATCCTATTGAATATAGATATATATATAATATATATATATATTATATATATATGTATATTTTATATATTAGGTAAAATCTAAAAGGTATTATTTCATAAAACGAGCTAATGAATAGTTAAAACCAGACCTATGAAAAAAACTGTTGGTTAAAACAATTATGTTATAGCATGAAATGGTAAAGAGATCTCCAAACATATGCTCAAATGTATATGAGAATGTATGTTCTAGTAGCTTGAAACTTTGATCAAAACTATTTTTATAGTACCTGACATTTTGAAAATGAGAATACAATGAAATGGTAAAGGGAAAAGAAAATTTGATAAAATGCTTAAGGGAAAAAAGCAAGTTTTGCTTTTATTTTTTTCTTTTGTTTTAAAACATTTTCCTGACTCATTCTTACCATCATTTTATCATTTTAGTCATTAAAAAAGGTGAAAGTAAAGTGAATTGTGTATCAAGTTCCATTTCTTTTCAGGGCAATTAGAAGTAGGCTATTGATAGATCGGAAAAAAAAAAAACAAATTATTATCGATCAAATCAAAACATTTGTCTAAGGGAAGTAAAGACATGGAAATAAGGTAGTATTTGTTGTATCAAGATAACACATTTCTATTTAAAAAAGAATGAACAAATTTAAAAAAGATAACACATCTCTGATCATTGATTGTATAAATTTTCATAGGTTCTTTTTTATTTTTGAGGTGCCAGGTAATATTTAAAACTAAAAGAGGGGGGGACAGATGTGGCTCAAATGGTTGGGCGTCTGTCTCCCATATGGAGGGACCCGGTTCGATCCCCAGGACCTCCCGGTAAAAAAAAAAAAAAAAAAAAAAAAAAACTAAATGAGGGGAGCAGGTGTAGCTCAGTGGTTGAGCGCCTCCTTCCCATGTACAAGGTCCTAGGTTCAATCCCTGGTACCTCCTAAGACAAACAAATAAAAAAACTAAATGAGATACTTAAAGTAAATGAACCCCTAATGAAATAATGGATCCAGACATTGAGGATTAGTGGCTGCTAACGTCACAAAAAAAGAGACAACCATACATTATGTGCCTCTTACGGAAAATCCCTCCAGCACCTATGAATTAGTTTTACCAAAAATAACCAACTTGGATCTGATCAAGCCTCAAGATCTAAGTACTAATTTACAGAAAATGCAGAGGGCAGGAAACACATTAAACCTTAAGACAGTGGTGCAATCAGCAAAATCAAGACACTAAGAAACTCTACAGGACAATCCATTTTTCTCACCAAGAAAGTTGCAAGGAAAAAAGAAAGAAATGGAGGGGAACCTGCTGCTTAAAAGAGATTTTTAAAAAGATATTAACCAATCATAATGTGTGGACCTTATTGGGGTCATACTTAAAAAAACAATTTTTTTTATTGAAGTATATCATTCATACATGAACATACATATTAAGTGTATAGTAAAAGTTGTGAACTTACAAAATAAACATGCATAACATCATACAGGGGTCCCATACTTCACCCCACCACCACCATCTTGCATTGTTGTGAAACATTTGTTACAAATTATGCAAGAGCATCATTAAAATATTAACTATAATCCATATCTTACATTTGGTGTATTTTCCCCCAACTCACTCTATTATTTTTTCAAATATATTTTTATTACAGAGGCTGTGAACTTACAAAACAATCATGCATATGTGTAGAATTCCCATACAACACCTCTTCACCAACACACCACACTGGTGGAATATTTGTTACAGATTATGAGAACATCAGACTATTACCACCAACCATGATCCATAGTGGACATTTGGCATACTTTTCCCAAACACCCCCCACACACACACATTATCAACACAGTACATCTTTGGCATTGATGCAAAAATATTACAGTATTGCTGTTAACCACAGTCACACATTCCCACCACCCTGCAATAGTGACGTACATTCACTCTAGCTGACAGAACAGCACTCTTGCATCTGTACCATCAACCACAATTCTCATCCACCTCTGGGTTCACTGTGTTAGTCAGTCCCTAAATGTTTCTCTTTTTTTTTTTTATTTTATTTTATTTATTTATTTTATTTATTTATTTTTTATTATGGGTAAAAATCAAAATTCTCACAATACATACAAACTAAATGTTTCTCTAGCTTTCTTTCAACTGACATTTACATCCCTAGACTACCCTTTTCAGCCACAATCTCATTTATAAACCAGCTGCTACTCATTATAATGGGTTACCATCAACTCTCCATTTCCACACTTTTACAGTCAAGTTAATTAAAACTTCTACATACATTAAGCATCAGTTGTCCTCAGCCTTCCTCTTATCTTCTAATAACCTGTATTCTAGATTTTATCTCCATGCATTTAGGGGTCATACTTTTTTTTTTTAAAGTATGACAGTTTTGAGACAACTGAAGTCTCAACCACTGACACTAATGGTATTATGGGTAAGGTGAAAAGTAGGACACTTGATTTTGATGGCATTGGCTATTTATGGATAGATACTGTGCCAATTTGATATTATTTATGAAATCCGAAAAGAATTTTTTTTTTTCTTTTGTACCAGGAGGTCCCGGGAATCGAACCCAGGTCCCTCCATATGGGAGATAGACATCCAAGCATTTGAGCCACATCCGTCCCACCGAAAAGAAATATTATATTTGTAAACTGGTCTGGTTCCTCTGGGTATGACAACCCTTTGATTGTATTAGATTCAGCTGAGACGTCTGATTAAATTATGTTAAGATTAGGGCTTTGATTCAACCACATCATTAGAGTGCGACTCAGTGTTGAGTCCCAGCCCCCTTGGGCTGATAAAACAGACTCTCACATAGAAGTAAACACACAGAGAAGAACACAGAGGAAGAGAGACAGCTCTGTCCCGGGAAGAGATATGAGTCTACAGCTGACCTTGTGAAGAGACCAGAGCAGCCGAGCCTGGAGAGAAATGAGTTCCGGGAAGAGAGACGAGCCTTATGCCAGCCTGCAGCTGAGATAGGAAGAAGCTGGGACCACGGAGCCTTAAGAAGAAGAGGAAGGCTGAACCCTCACAGACATTGCCAGCCATCTTGCTTCAACACATGGCAACAGAGTTTGGTGAGGAAGTAACTTTGAGTTGGACTCTTTAGGGCCTTGTGACTGTAAGCTTCTACCCCAAATAAATAACCTTTATAAAAGCCAACAGATTTCTGGTACTTTGCATCAGCATTCCTTATGGCTAATTCAGATATATTTATCCATAGTTATGGATTGAATAAAAATACTAAATATACAAATGTGTATATACATAAGTTCTAAATAACTATACATTATAATTTGTGTATATAGTTAATTTCAAGAAAGAGAAATAAATTTAGAAATAGCTATTTAAACATATTAAGACTGCTTAATCAAAAATTTTGTATTAGAAACACATAGTACTAGTCCAAGTTAATAAAACTATTCTGTACTTGTTTGACTCTTAAATATAAAATTGATATAGAAAGATCTCTAGAATATATTTTTTAGTGAAGAAAGCCAGTTACAGAACAGTGTGTACAGCATGCTGTCTTTTGTGTGAGAAGGGGTGAGGATGGGGAAGAAATAATAGAGGCAACTTTAAACTGATATTTTAACTCTCTTAAATTTTAAGTTTCTCTCACAAGTTATATTGCTTGTAGCATAAATGTAACAATAATGTTAACATTTAATTGAAATATTAATAGGCATTCATGATTTTTAAAATATGTATTTTCTTCTGTCCACTGAACTGGACTAGAAGAAATGAGCACCCCTAGTTCCCATGTTGTGTTCTTGAATACCATTCCACATTAGTATGAACTAGGGCTTCTTGGAGAAACTGCTGATGCCATGTCTAGGTCAAGGAATTTCAAGGTGAGCATGGAACACTTTTTGTCTTAAAAAGTATGAAAGGCTTAGAAGATAAATGGGATTATGTCTAAAGGACCTAAGTGCCCCCACTGACCAAAGTAACAATTGAGCAACTAAAATGATTAATGATTGCATTTATTGAAGACACCGAATCAATGAAAATTCATTAGTTGATAATGATGCTCAAAATAAGAGTAAACTAGGAAATTGCATCTGTTATTATTTGAGGCAACTATTAAAACAATTCATTTCAAAAGTTGATAATTAAAGGAAAAATATTATTAAGCATTTATTCTGTTCTTCAAGTATAATTTTATTTTAGGATGACCAAATAGACCCAGTGAATGAGGTTAATGAGGAAAATCTTCAAGATAAATTCCAGTTAATAAATGTGGAAGAAATTTAAAAATTAGAAAAACAATTTCAGAAACTCCAATTAATTTATTGATTCAGGCAAGGATTATCATTTGGTGTTAAAACCAAGTCATGACTGATTGTTGGAAAACTAGACATTCATAAACAGCCAAAGTAACCCCACATAGATTAATTTCTAGTCTCAATGGGGAAAGCATTAACTGTAAATTGAGTGGTCAGTCTGTCACCACCCTCATTTGGTTGTCAATTTTATTACCACTAATGGTTCAATTACCAGATCATGTGTCTTCTAATGGGGCACAACATGAAGTACGCATCACAATGAAGACTGCATGACTTATCCTTTCTAGTATTTTGTATCTTAGTTAAGGCATCCCTCAGAGAATTTAATTTCTGAAAACATGTCAAATAGCGAATTTTTTAGTGGGAGCTATATGTCATTATTTTAAATGGAAAAATAATAATATATTCCTGGCTCATCTAAAAACTCCAACCAGTTTCCATCAGTACCAACTCTTTTAGAACATTAAAAATCAACTAGCTTTTTCTGCTTAATATAAAGTCTTTTTTTTTTTTAAGATTTTATTTATTTATTCATTTATCCCCCCCTTGCTGCTTGTGCTCGCTGGGTCAGCTAACCACGCCGTGCGGGCGGGCTTTGCCTTCACTAGGAGGCCCCGGGAACCGAACCCAGGGCCTCCCATATGGTAAGCAGGAGCCCTACTGATTGAGCCACAGCCGCTTCCCTAATATAAAGTCTTTAAAACACCAATTACCTAATTCTTTAACAATTAAGTCATTAGTGAGGTTGTGTGGAACACTATAGACACAAAGTTTGTTTTCCTTTTAACTGCAACAAATATGATGTAAATAAATTGTGAAATAATATGTTAAAGACACATAATGAAGGCAAATAACAGTAATAATAAGCCAAGACATTTTTTTTTTAACATAGTTACTGAATATGGAAATATTTCCTGAACGAGCTTTGGAGATGAGAAGGGAGAGATGGAGGCTGTGGTCACTGTTGTTGTATGGTGGAAGATGAAGGTGGGCAACAATGAGATTTGGAAAGAGTGAGTGAAACAGTAAATGGCTGAGGTTCATCCATTTCCGGATGCAAGAAGCTGGTGGACAGTGATTTTCTTGGCATTGGAGTCTTCAAAAAGAGATGCTTGTGAATCATCTTCTGAACTATTTACAAAGCAGGACAAGAAACTTAAAATGGACAAGTGTTGCATTCCTTTTGCTTATACAACTTCTGAAAATGCTAGGCTGTGCTGGAAATTGCATATTTGAAAGTGATTTGGTCTGTCCTTGTTGTGATCATGGTTGCTTTTTTTTTAAGAGAAGTTGTAGGTTTATAGAAATATGCAGAAAACACAGAGTTTCATATACCACCCTCTCACACACAGCTTTCCCCATTATTTACACTTTGCATTAGTGTGGTACCTTTTACAATTGCAATAGTAATACAATAATACTATAAACTGTAGTCCATAGTTTACATTGGGGTTCACTGTTTTGTTTGGTACTGTGGTGTTGTGTTGTGTTTTTTTTTCTCAATTTTATACTGGTAACATTTACAACCTAAAATTTCCCCTTTTAACTACATTGAAATATGGAATTCAGTAGAGTTAATTTCATTCAAAATGTTGCACTCCCATCATCACCGTCCATTACCAAAACTTTTCCATCACCCCAAACAAATTATGTACCAATTAAATATTAACCCTTGGGGAAGCAGGTGTGACTCAAGCAGTTGTGTGCCCACCTCCCACATGGGAAGCCCCAGGTTCGGTTCCTGGTGCCTCCTAAAGAAGATGAGCAGGCACAACGAGCTGACGCAACAAGAAGGGAGTGGCTGTGGCTCAAGTGGTTGGGCACCCACCTCCCACATGGGAGGTCCTAGGTTCAGTTCCCAGTGCCTCCTAAGAAGACAAGTGGACACAACAAGCAGACAGACAAGGGAACCATCTGGGGTTCCCTACCCCCACCCTAGTCCCTGGTAATCTGTATTCTAGTTTCTGACTCTATGAGTTTGCTTATTCTAATTATTTTCTATTAGTGATATCATGCAATACTTGTCTTTTTGTGTCTGACTTATTTCACTCACCAAGATATCTTCAAGGTTCATCCATGTTGTTGCATGTATCAGAACTTTATTCCTTTTTATAGATGAACAGTATTCCATTGTATGTATATTCCACATTTAGTTTATCCATTCATCTGTTGATGGATACTTGGGTTGCTTCCATCTTTTGGCAATTGTGAATAATGCTGCCATGAATATCAGTTTGCAAGTATCTCTTTGAGTCCTTGCTTTCAATTCTTTTGGGTATTTTTCGGTAATTGAATCATGTCCTCCACAAAAGGCACATTCAAGTTCCAATCTCTGGTTCTGTGGGTGTGAACCCATTTGTAAATAGGACCTTTGAAGATGTTATTAGTTAAGGTGTGCTCAAACTGAATGAGGGTAAGCCTTAATCCAACATGGCTGAAGTCCTTAAAAGCAAAGACTATTGGACATGAGAGAAACAGCCTCGGGAGAAGCAAGAAAGCAGTGAGAGGCCAGAAGCTGGAAGTCAATGGAATCCAAATGAGAAAGGAGAATAATGCTGCTATATGCATTGCCAAGTGAAAGAAAAGCCAAAGGACCTCAGAAATTGCTGGCTAGCCAGAATATACTGACTGTAGGAGGAAGCAAACCTTTTAGCTTCTAAATCTGTGAGATAATAAATTCCTATTATTAAGCTAACCCATTGTATGGTATTTGTTTTAGCACTCAGGACATTAATATAGGTATATACCTAGAAGTGGGATTGCCAGGTCATATGGGAATTCTATTCTTAACTTTCTAAGGAACTGCCAAACTGTCTTCCACAGTGGCTGCACCATTTTACATTCCCACCAACAATGAAGGAGTGTTCCAATTTCTCCACATCGTCTTCAACACTTAGTTTCTGTTTTGTTTTGTTTTTTAATAATACCAATTCTGGTGGGTGTGAAATTGTATTTCATTGAAGCTTTGATTTGCATTTCCCTAATGGCTAATGATGTTGAGTATCTATTCATGTGCTTATTGGCCACATATTTTCTTTAGAGAAATGTCCATTTGTCTTTTGCCTGTTTCTTTTTTTTTTTTTTTTTTTTAAAGATTTTATTTATTTATTCATTTATCCCCCCCTTGCTGCTTGTGCTCGCTGGGTCAGCTAACCACGCCATGCGGGCAGGCTTGCCTTCACCAGGAGGCCCCAGGAACCGAACCCGGGGCCTCCCACATGGTAAACGGGAGCCCTACTGATTGAGCCACAGCCGCTTCCCATTTTGCCTGTTTCTTAATTGGGTTGCTTGCCTTTTTGTTGTTGGGTTGTAGTATTTCTTTATATGTTGTGGATATTAAATCCTTATCAGGAACTGTATGTACCCCAGAAAATCATGTTCTTAAAGCCAATCCATTCTTATGGGTGTAAACCTGTTGTAAGTAGGACCTTTTTTTTTTTTTTTTTTAATGGTCCACACACACAAGAATGGATTATAAGTAGGACCTTTTGATGAGGTTACTTCAGTCAAGGCCTGACTTAGGGTGGGTCTTAATCCTCTTATTGGAGTACTTTATAAGAGAATGAAATTCAGACAGAGAAAAAGCCACAAGAGCAAGAAACTGAAATCAATGGGACCCGGAAGAGAAGGGAGAGACCAGCAGACACTGCCATGTGCCTTGCCATGTGGCAGGAGAGCCAGGGGTTGCCGATATCCAGTCTTTGAGAAGAAAGCATCACCTTGATGATATCTTGATTTGTACATTCTCACAGCCTCAAACTGCAAGCTAATAAATTCCCATTTCATGGTATCTGCTTTAAATAGCCTATGAAACAAAAACATCGGTAATGCCTTTTTATCCGTTCTACCAGTTTCTGCTTTTTGACGATGAGTTTAATCCATTTACATTTACAGGACTTCTGCCATTTTGCTGTTTGGTTCTGATAAATCTTACACCTTTTTTTATCCCCAATTCTTCTGTTAATTTCATAGTTATTTTATTTTTTGTATTATACCATATTGAGTCCCTTATCATTTCTTTCTATATATTTTTTCCATATATTTTCTTTGTGGTTACCATGGGACTTACATGTGACATCCTAAATCTGTAACAATCACATTTTATTTGACACCACCCTAATTGCAATAACCTACATATCCACACACTCTTATACCCCTCTGCCTCCTACCTTCTTGTACTTTTAAAAAAAATTTTTTTTTCTAGTTTTTCTTTTTGTTTATTTTTTTCTTGTACTTTTTACAAGTTATATCTTTATACATTGAATAATAAACCATAAATTTATTATTACTTTTTTAAAAATATGGAATGCTTCATAAATTTGTGTGTCATCCTTGCTCAGGAGCCACGCTAATGTTCTCTGTATCATTTCAATTTTAGTATGTGTGCTGTCGAAGCAAGCACTCAATACTTTTTTTTTTTTTTTGTACATTTAATAATTGAAAATATAAACAATTAAAAACTAAAAAGTAAACACAGATGAATAATTATATACATTTCTCAATTAAATGTAATGGATACATATAAATTTATTTTTGAATCAAACAGTATATTACACAATATATTTGGTTCATAGTAACGCATTCATACAGTAACTCAATACTTTTTATGCATTTGCATTTTAGAACCTGTAAGAAGTAAAAAGTAGAGTTACATACTTAATAATACAGTATAACAATACTGTCATTTATAATTACCCATATGGTTACCTTTATCAGAGGTCTTTATTTCTTCTACTTTAACCTTCTGTCTAGCATCCTTCCCATTCTGTATGAAGAACTTTTATCATTCTTGCAGGGTAGGTCTAGTGGTGAAGTTCCTCAGCTCTTCCTTATCTGAAAATGTCCTAATTTCCCTCTCATTTTTGGAAGGGAGTCTTGCCAGACATAAAATTATTGGTTGGCAATTGTTTTCTTTCAGCACTTTAAATATTTTGTCCCATTGCCTTCCCGTCTCCATGGTTTCTGATGAGAAATTGGCATTTAATCTTATTGGGACACCTTTGTGCATAACCTTGCTTTCCTCTTTGCAGCTTTCAGAACTCTCTTCTTGTCTTGGCATTTGACAGCTTGCCTACTTTTGTGTCTGTCTGGGATTGGGCTTCTTGAATGTGCATATTTATGTCTGTTAAATTTGGGGATTTTTTTGCCATTATTCCTTTGAATATTACTTCTGCCCCTTTCTCTCTTCTTCTGGGACTTTCATAATGCATATATTAGTGCGCTTGATAGTGTCCCACAGGTCTCTTAGGTTCTTTTCACTTTTTTTTTCCTTCATTCTTTTTTCTTTTTGCTCCTTTAGCCTGAATCATTTCAATTTCCTTGCCTTTGAGTTCACTGATTCTTCTGCCATCTCCAATCTGTTGTTGAAACCCTCTAGAGAATTCTAGGGAATTGTTCATTTCAGTTATTGTGGTCTTCATCTCTAGTATTTCTGTTTTGTTCCTTGTTTGAATTTGTCTCTTTAAAGAGATTCTCATATTGTTCATTCATTGTTTTTCTGATATCCTTCAGTTCTTTCTCCATGTTTTCCTTTATCTCCTAAACATATGGAGGATCATTTTTTAAAAGTCTTTGTCTAGTGTGTACAAAGTCTGGTCTTCTTTGGTTTGTGTATTTTTATCTTGTTCCTTTGGATGGGCCATCATTTCCTGTTTCTTTGTCTTATAATCTTGTGTTGCACACTGTACATTTTAATATTTTTTTGTTAAAGTGTTAACTCTGGGATTTGGTCTGTGAGCTGTATATTCCTTAAGTTTATATCCAGCTAGTGATATAATAGATTTCTTTGAGTGGCTGGATCTAGCAAAAACAAACAAAGTAATGCAAAAAACACCCGTCACAGTCTTTGCAAATTGGCTCTGCATTGGCTGGTGCTCTCCCTCAGAGTTTAGTCCTCCTATCAAGAATATCAGCCCAAAGTGAATGTGAAAGGCAGGGTTCTCTCTGTCTGTTCTGCAGCTGTGTCTTGTCCTGTGCTTGTGCTGGTTCCTGGCCTTAGGAATTCCTCCTGTTTATAGGAATTTTTTTTTTTTTTTTAAGATTTTATTTATTTATTCATTTATCCCCCCCTTGCTGCTTGTGCTCGCTGGGTCAGCTAACCACGCCATGCGGGCGGGCTTGCCTTCACCAGGTGGCCCCGGGAACCGAACCCGGGGCCTCCCATATGGTAAACGGGAGCCCTACTGATTGAGCCACAGCCGCTTCCCTGTTTATAGGAATTTGAATGCCCTCTTAATCTCTATGATATAACTCTCCCGCTCCCACCCCCACCCCCACCCAAGGTGCATTATTGTATGAGTTAAAGCAGGTAATCCTTTGCCCCAGGCTCCTTTGACTTAATGTTTCTTTTCTTTTTTTTTTTTTTTAAAGATTTTATTTATTTATTTATTTATCCTCCCTTGCTGCTTGTGCCGTGCCCACTTGCTCTGAGTTTCCCTGTGTCTGCTTGTCTCCCGTTGGGCCGTCCTGCTGCGTCAGCTCACCGCGCCACGCGGGCTGGCTTGCCTTCACCAGGAGGCCACGGGAATCGAACCCCAGGCCTCCCATATGGTAAATGGGAGCCCCATCAATTGAACCACATCCGCTTCCCTGACTTAATGTTTCTTATACTGCTTTAGCTATCTGCAAGCCTCTTCTGCCTTCAGGTCAAGTTCTGGGAGGGTGAGCCAGAGAAGAGTTCCTACTTCATTTTTTACACTGCCACCAGTTAGATTGCTGCCAATATACAGGCACTGCAGTATGCACATAGGGGTTACTCTGCTCCCTCTGGAACAGGGCCAGGGACCCACCTTCAGTGTACAGGCTGCCTCCACACCATACTGAGGAGGGGTTGGAGAAGGGGCCAGCAAGGGTGCCACAAGCTTCTCTTACCATTTTTTTAAAGCTGCATTTTCTTGATTCAGCA
Source organism: Tolypeutes matacus (assembly GCA_026826555.1). NCBI lineage: Eukaryota > Metazoa > Chordata > Mammalia > Cingulata > Chlamyphoridae > Tolypeutes > Tolypeutes matacus. Next base: position 21,631,916 of record JAKSZT010018658.1, on the reverse strand, counting down.
TTCGCCCAGTTACTACAACCCTTTAACTATTTTGTGGAGTTCTGAGGATGATGTCTCTGCTAGTTTTTGCAAGTTGTTCAAAGATTCTGCGGAGGAACAGCCTCCTGGAGCATCTTATGCCACCATCTTGGTCAACTGTATGTCCTTCCCTGATTTTCTTTTTTGAAATTACAGGATCACATTTTAATTCCTGAATTTTATAGTTCAGCATTAATATCGCCACATGTATACAAATGATGTAAAACAAGTACAGTGATTTTTTTTTAATACGAAATAAACATCTGTTTTAGGAAAAAAGTATACTTCATATCTACACAGACAGCCCATCTTTTCCAAACAATACCCCAAATTAAAACTAATTACAAGATCTCCAAAAGGAGAGGCAACTGCTTCAGTTTAAGCTATTCCAGGAAAAATGGACCCATTAACACATTACAAAGGTGATCTAAAGATTTGTAGCTGGAATTACTGTTTATAGCTTTTCTTTTTCCCAATAACTTAAATATGGGGACATTTTTCTCACTTCAGCATGATCTCAGATCACAGATGAACAGAACTAACATTAAAATATTTAGAGGGAAGCAGGTGTTGCTCAAGTGAATGAGCTCCCACCTACCACATGGGAGGTCCCTGGTTCGATTCCCGGTGCCTCCTATAGAAAACAGCTGGCGCAATGGGCAGGCGTAGCAAGCTGACAGCAACATAACGCAACAAGAGACACAAGAAGAAAAAACATAATGAGAGAAGTAACAAAAAAGCAGGGATCGGAGGTTCCCAGTGCCTCCTAAAGAAGACAAGCAAGACAGGAGCTGACATGGGCAGGTACAGCAAGCTGATGCAACATGATGACTCAACAAGAGGCACAAGAAGAAAAACCATGAGCAACACAACAAAGCAGGGAATGGAGGTGGCTCAAGCTAAAAGGCATCTCCCTCCCACATTGGAGGTCCTGGGTTCAGTTCCCAGTGCCTCCTTAAAAAGAAGCAAGGGAGATGAACAGATACAGCAAGTGCAAACAACAAGTAGGTGGGGAGAAATAAATAAAATAAGTCTTTAAAAATATATTTAGAATTAACTTGCTGTTCTAAAAATAAAACCTCTTAACTGACTCAATTTATTATTTTAAATTCATTTATGTACATGGAATGTACTTTTACTCTTTAAAAATCAACTTTCTTATTACACTTTTGTATGGTTATCAAAAAGCTTCATGTGCTACATACTGACTCTGACACTTAAGTAATTTCTTGGTCCAAAATGGCTTCTAGATATTAAATGTCACTTAATTCAGCCCTATTCTTTGTATGTTAGTTAGTCTTTATAAATTACACATTAAAATAAGCCTGCTATCTGGAAAGGTAGATAACTAACAAAGCAGCAAATTATTTTAAAGTCTCTTCCATGAGATTGTACTGGTAGGTAGTTGTAAGCCTTTTGTTTTCTACACTACCATGTTTCTAGAAAAATCCTTTTGGGACACTACTGATTCTTGGTATTTGTTACCTCAAAAAGTGCTGATTTAAAAATATATATATATTAACAGAAATACCCATTTGGAATCCAGCTTGCTTATTTTTGTCAAAATACATACTGAAAATTCCTGGTGTAGAAAACTCAACATGCACTGTAAAACAGGGTGTACTTCTCTCCAATACCTACATGGCTGAATTACTGTTAGATTTTTCAAAGAAATGGTCCTAATAGCTTAACTTCTTTTTTTTTATGACAGCTGAATTTGTTTTCCATTAAAATTTCTTTTAAAAATAACAACATGGCCAGCACCATTATACAAGTAATGTTATTGGGTTTGCAACTGAAGTTTTACAATTGTTTTCTAGATCAGATACCCACCTGGGGCAACCCTGCATTAATCTTATTTTATCAGCCTTTTCCCTCCCCCAACTGCTGTGCCCAAACCTGAGACTTTCCTTGCTGAGAAAGCTATCTCCCAGCTCTGGTTATTAACCTTTTTTTTTTTTTTAGCCTGAAAGGCAAACCCCTTAATTACTAGCAAGCAATCAAGTTCCTGGGAAGCCTGTTGTTTTTTTTTTTTTGTTTTTTTTTCCGGAACTAAACTCTCCTAGCTGATAAACTGTGTCCTTTGCTACTCCTTGTGTATTTATAAATTCAAGTGAGAAAGCTTTCTGATTCAGATTTTCAGCTCATTGAACAGCTGCAGCATTTTAGTAAGACCGCATGTTGAGGGTCTCCCAATAAAGATTTTATGAGCCAAGTTGAGGTCCTTTTCTTGGGGGATGTTTTTTCTTCTTCCTCTTCCTCTTAATCATCTGGATAATCCCTTGGTGGCTGTTATTGACTTAGCTAAGTTTGTAGTTTTGGAAGAGCACCCATTAGAACTTGCTGGTGGTTCTGACCCATAACAGATTTACTGTTCGTACTGTTTGTTCCATTAGCAGCAGTGGCAGAGTGGGAGAAAGTAAATTTGAAGCCACCAGAAGATGTCCTTTTAGGAAGGTTTTCCTTGTTTTCACTTTCTTTTGCTTTTTAGTCTCCATAAATTTTTCATAACTATCTAGAAAATCGTCTAGCTTAGATTTTCCCACTGGTGCCACAAATGCTTTTCCTTCCTCCTCTTCATCTTCATTAAACCACATTTCTTCATACTCTTCCAAAGCTTTTGCATCTCTGCAGAATCTGTTACTATGCAATATAGATGGTATACTGTTCAGTTTCTGATTTTATCTTTCTCTTGCTCGTATTTACTCTTTTTTTTAAAAAAAAGATTTATTTTATTTATTTTTCTTTATGTCCCCTCCTCTACCAGATGGTTCTCTAGTCTGTCTGCTCATTGTTCGCTTGCTTTCTCCAGGAGGCACCAGAACCCAACCGGGGACCTCCCACATGAAAGGTGATTGCCCAATAGCCCGAGCCACATCCGCTCCCTGCAGGCTGCAGAGTCTGCTGGCTTGCGGCATCTGCTTGTGGCGAGAGGCAGCATCTGCTTGTCTTCTTTTAGGAGTCACTGGAATCCGAACCCAGGACCTCCCATATGATAGGTGGGCACCCAAGGGGTTAAGCCACATCCACTTCCATATAATTATTCTTCAATCCTTTGAATGTCTGAACATAGTCAATCAATTCAAGGGCCTTATAAAAATTTTCAACTGTATGTGCAGTGACTTGATATCTTCCACTCTTCAAAAAGCTTAATTACAGGGGGCGGATGTGGCTCAAATGTTTGGGCATCCGTCTGCCATATGGAGGGACCTGGGTTCGATCCCTGGGACCTCCCGGTAAAATAAAAATATATATATAGAAGGCGCATGGGCTGCCAGGCTCTGTGTGCTGCTGAGCCGTTGGGCCCCGGGAGCCATGCAGCAGGATGATGACGTAACAGGGGAGAGACAAGACAAGATGCTCCGAAAGCTGCAGAAGCCAGGAGCCGAGGTGGCGCAGACGGCAGAGTAACTGTCTCCTGTCTCGGAAGTCTCCAGGATCGAATCCTGGTGAAGACTGGAGGAGGAGGATGAGAAGAGATGGCAGGAAACAGACACAGAGAATCGCTCAGCGAATGGACACAAAATAACAAAAATGGGGAAGGGGGGTGTTTAAAATGGATAAAATAAATAAATCTTTAAAAAAAAAAAAAAAAGCTTAATTACAGCCAAATTCAACAGATTATACCAAGTTTCATTATCCAAAAGAACATTTCTAACTGGCTTAAAAAAATTTCCCTTGGTGATGTAACAATTATAAAAATCATCTTTAAGGCCAATGATCCACCTCATAAAGCAAAGAGCATACAAGGCCAAGAAGGTGTGCTTTGAGTTCATTAAGACCAAAACTCTTCTTAGCAAGAGTTATGGTCTTAGCAAGTCCTTGTTCAAAATATAGTTTTTTATGTGGTATGTGTGATGTTCCACACAAAATGTGAGTAACTCTAAAATTAAGGCTAGCAGCGGTGCTGTTTGATAATTTTCCTTTTCACATTTGTCCTCTGACATATTGGCCAAAAGTGGTGCCATGAGGACATGCACACAATAGTTGAAATTTAGAAATTCACTTTTTTCAGTTTTATTGGTTGTAGCCAGCATATTCTCTGGATCAATTAGAATGTGAAGAAGTCCCATTAACTGAACAGCACCTCCTAATTCAGGATCAGTATCACAGATCATTTGTCCAACTACTACATTAATGAGAAGGATATCATTATCAATTTGCCGGGCTCCTTGGATTACAAATTCTCAGACCATGGATGGACTAAATTCTACAAGATAAGAAAATATATTTATAGCAGCTGATCTGACTTGCAAATCATCCACGTCCATTACAATTTCAAGAGCAGGAAGAATTCCCAATTTTGCCAACGTTTTGAAAAACGCATCCCTGTTTTGAGGTTGCAATGTCAGAAAATGCACAGAATTCCTTGAAAAAATTAACCAATTCATGCTGTTTGTCATCATCTGTGGCCTCATCTGTTAACTGTGCAAAAACTACAGACAAAAACTTTTCATCTTCCTGCAACATGTTGATATCTCGACTTCCTTGAAGAAAATAAAGGACGTAAGAATAGAAAGAAAATTCTCATAAACAGATGGTGTAGGTAAAATGATGTCCTGAATGTACTGTACCCTATAAATCTGATGTAGTTTTTGCCTTAATTCAGAGTCTTATTGGTATAATGTCTTTTTTTTTTTTTACCGGGAGGTCCCGGGCATCGAACCTGGGTCCCTCCATATGGGAGACGGACGCCCAACCATTTGAGCCACATCCGTCCCCTAACGTCTTTAAACTTTGCAGTTTTGGTCAAGAATTCCCTTTGCCTTTTTGGTTGAGTCACGGCAGGATGTCGTTTTCAAGACATCCCATGACATCCATGATACGCTCCTTAGAAAACATTACCTCAAACAGAGTTGCTTTATTTAGGAATAAGATTCCTCTAATAATTTCATACAAATGGTGTAAGCTTTCAGTGTTTTCTAGGTTCTCACAAGCTTGGAAAAGCTGCAGTAGTTTTTAAATATAGCCTTGTTTTCCAAGGCCAGAGCCAGCTTTTCCTACAGGTGGTGAGGAGAGAAATGAGGTAATCAAGTCAGCAATCTCTTCCATGTGGGCAGGTCAATCAAATGACTGGTTTCGGGCATTTCTTTAAATCATTCTGATTCATCAGTGAGGTACTGTGTGACTTCCACTGAAGGATCCTTACCTTGAACCTGACCATTTTTTCCCCAGATCTCATCACGGCCAGCTTTTTCCTGAAAGCTTAAAGTCAGATCATACTTCTCAGCTTCTGACCAAACAATTAAGGTATCCTGTTGTTTCTGATATGCAGTGTTTGAATTCATCTTTGATTCCAAGAGTAGTGATCCCTCGGACTCTGCCCAACCAACAGCGACATCCCCTTGAGGTCCTCCGCAAACGTGGAGGAGACTTGCCCGGTGCCTCCATCATCCCATTGCCGGTCTTCCTTCAGGGTGTAGACCTTCATTCGCCACCGCATATCCGAAATGGTGGCGGCTGCCTGGTCGGTTTCAGGCGCTGCCTCCTCCTTTGCCTGGAACACCCCTCACTCTTGAGAGACGGTAGCAGTTTCATTGAGATATATATCGTCACCTACCATATGAGCTATCCAAAATGTATAATCAATGGCTTTTTTTTTTTAGCTGTTAAAAAGTCCTTTATTGTAAAATTGTAAAATAAATAGAAAAATAGTTTGAAAGAAATTACAAATTTTAAAAGAAAGTGCAAGGCCAGGTTAGATTTAATATAATCAATTAAAAAAAATAGATAGCATAGCAACAAACATTTATAAATATAAATAATTCAAATTACAATAGAAATTAATTATAACAATTCTAATTTTTATATTACAACTCTACATAATAATCTCTAAGAATGAAATAAATTATTGGTCTAGTTATTTGATTTCCATTTAGGCCATAATTCTTTCTAGATAATCAAATTCCTATTTGGGATTCTTCACATCTTATTGGAATAAATTACAGCAGATAACAATTTGCCAACTCATAATTTTAGGAAGCAGAAAAACTCAAAATCTTGTTCAACAATAGTCATGCTAAATCATTAAAGATCTAGATAGATTACTTTAATTAAAGAGTATGAATAAGTAAGGGTTAAAGAAAAATGAAATATCCAAAAATATATCTCTTCTCCAGCCCTCCTCAATTAAAAGCAAGTGTTTGTTTTATAGGGGAAAAAATTACAGAATACTGATCACAGGAACAATTTGCCAGTTGCGCTGAGTAATTGTTCATATACTATAATGTTGTTTTACATTTCTCTGTTCTACTTCAGCTCTTTTTTGGTTATTGTTTGCATGGTATACCTTTTTCCAACCTTTCGTTTTTAACCTGGTTGTGTCCTTACATCTGAGGTGGATCTCTTATAGACAACATATGGACGACTCATTTTTTTTATCCATTCTATCAGTCTATGTCTTTTAATTGGGGAGTTCAATCCATTAACATTCAGTGTTATTACTGTAAAGGCATTACTTACTTCATCCATTTTTGTCTTCAGCTCTCTGTTATCATAAAAATTCAATTGTCTGTCTTCTTTTCCTTTAGTTTACCCTTCTTAGTAATCTTCATTTCCAAACTGTTCTCCAAATCTCTCACCCTTGTTCTTTCCTTTCAGGCTGTAGCACCCCCTTTAGTATCTCTTGTAAATCTGGTCTTTTGGTAAAATAGTCTATCAGTTTTTGTTTGTCTGTGAAGACTTTGAACTCACCCTCATTTTTTAAGGACAATTTTGCCAGATACAGAATTCTTGGCTGGCAGTTTTTCTCTTTCAGTACCTTAAATACATAATACCACTTTCTTCTCTCCTCCATGGTTTCTGATGAGAGATCTGCACTTAATCTTATGGAGTTTCCCTTGTATGTGATGCTTCGCTTTTCTCTTGCTGCTTTCAGAATCCTCTATTGCTGATATTTGTCATTCTAAACAGTAGGTGTCTCGGGATAGGTCTATTTGGATTTATTCTGTTTGGGGTGTGTTGTCCTTCTTGGATATTGATATTTTTGTCCTTCATAAGGGTTGGGAAGTTTTCAGTCATTATTTCCTCAAATATTCTCTCTGTCCCTTTTCCATTCTCTTCTCCTTCTGGGACACCAGTAATGCAAATGTTTATGTGTTTCACATTGTCATTCAATTCCCTGAGACTCTTCCATTTTTTCCATTCTTTTCTCTTTCTGTTCTCCTGTTTTTTCCAGTCCAGATGTTCTGTCTTCGAAATCACTAATTCTGTCTTAAAGCAATTCAAATCTGCTCCTATGTGCCTCTAATGTATTTTTTTAAAGACTTATTTGTTTACTTTTATTTTTCTTTATTTATCCCCCTCCTCAGATGGTTCTCTCATCTGTCTGCTCATTGTTGGCTCACCTTCTCCAGGAAGCACCCAGCAACTGAACCTGGACCTCCCACATGAGAAGTGAGTGCCCAATGGCCTGAGCCACATTTGCCATGGGCTGCAGCGTCTGCTGGCTTGTGGCATCTGCTCGTTGCGGGGGGGGGGAGTCTAGCTCATTGCAACTGGGGTGGTGTCCATCTTGTTGTGGCAGGGGCAGCATATACTCATCCTCTTTTAGGAGGCACTGGGAACTGAACCTGAGGCCTCCCATGTCGGAGGGAGGTGTCTAATCACCTGAGCCACCTCCACTCCCTGCTTTGTTGTGTCTCTCATTATGCTTTCCTCCATGTATCTCTTGTTGCATCATCTTGGTGCGTCAGCTCTCTGTGCCAGCCCGTCATGTCAGCTTGCTGTCTGGCTCATCTTCTTTAGGAGGTGCTGGGAACCAATCCCAGGACCTCCCATGTGGTAGGCGGGAGGTCAGTCACTTGAGCCACATTCGCTTCTCTAATGTATTTTTTTTTTTTTTTAAGATTTTATTTATTTATTCATTTATCTCCCCCTTGCTGCTTGTGCTCGCTGGGTCAGCTAACCACGCCATGCGGGCGGGCTTGCCTTCACCAGGAGGCCCTGGGAACCGAACCCGGGGCCTCCCATATGGCAAACAGGAGCCCTACTGATTGAGCCACAGTCGCTTTCCCCTAATGTATTTTTAATCTCATCCATTGTGTCTTTCATTCCCATAAGGTGTGTTACTTTTCTTTGCAGGCTTTCAAATTGCTCTTTATGCTCTCCTAGTATCTTCTTAATATCTTTTATTTCTTTAGTCATTTTCATTAAATTCTTTGAAGTGATTTACGAGAGTTGTGTGATTATCACTGATTATTTGTATTAAATCTTGTATCTCTTCAGGATATTTGGTTTGTTCTTTTGGCTGGGCCATCTCTTCCTGTTTCCTAGTATGGCTTGTAATTTTTTGCTGATGTCTAGGCATCTGAATATGTTGGTGAATTTACTCTGATGACCAATCTCTCTCTCTTGCCTATTGTTTTTTTCACAGCTCTTCTTTGATATTTGGTTCAACTTATTCTCAATCTTTAAAATTGCCCAGCTTACATTTTCAAAATTGGGCCAGGGACTCACTAGTAGGCGCAGATTTTCTCCCAGGGGTTGGATACAGAGAGTGTGAACCGTTTTTGTCCATGCAATTCCCAGACTGGCCAGCAGATGATGCAAGTCAGCGCACCTTTCCACAGAGGTATTTCAGTCTTGCTTTTCCTGTGCTCCTGTGTTGAATCTCCAGATAGGAGATTCAATGTAGGCTCTGCTGGCTGAATTCACTAAAGAAAAGCACCCTAACCACCACTCCCTTTTACCTTGAAACAGCTGACAGGGAGGAAGGTGTCTGTTTCCCTCTCAGTCTGCTGCAGTGAGCCAGGGGTTTTACCCCAGCTTAATATCTTGGAGGTTGGGGAGGGGAGCCCTTCCTGGCTTCTGTGGGAGCTTGGTAATTCACGTTTGTCATTTCAGCTTCTTTGTCTCTCTGTCCCTCACTCTCCTGGGAGTTGTGTAGCACTGTCTTGGTCTGCTGACCCCCAAAGCAGGTCCCTCGGATAGCATTTGGCTCTTTCTCTGTTGTTTCTGTGAGAGCATTCAGCTCTGCCTGTTAGTCTGTCATCATCTTCCCAAATTTTATCTTTATCTTAATGAAATGCTTTCTTTTGCTTTCTCTGGGTTTAATTTGCTTTCAAGTGTAGAATTCCACTTCATCATTTTGGTCATGCCAGTCTGCCTTTCAGCAGTCAGCATCTTTGTTTGAATGCTGGCTTAGGTCTTTTCTCAAGACTGTGGTGACCCAAAAGTATCTGGGAGTTAATGTCCCCTAGGAATAACCATTAATCAATGACTCAATGGTTTGGGTTTTAAATATCCCAGCTCCCACACCCCTTGGTTGAGATAATTTTGAAGAATGTGTTTTGCACCATTTTCCAGAATTATCCCATGGAATTAACCTTCAGTTACCCACTCTGGTAGCTATTTTAATAAAGCCCTCTTTTTTGACTGTCTCATCTTCCCTCTGTCACTTCTCCCTGCCCCATCTGTATTTTCTGCACTTTCATAGAAATTGCTTGCACTAAAAACTTTACCTCCGGGGGTATAAGGTCAACACACAAAATACAGTGGTGTTTCTATGCACTAGTAATGAACAATAAATAAAGAAAATAAAAGGAAATAAGAAAAAATGGAGGCGGTTGGATGTGGCTCAACTGGTTTGGCGTCCGTCTCCCATATGGAGGGACCCGGGTTCGATCCCCGGGACCTCCCGGTAAAAAAAAAAAAAAAAAGAAAAAATGGAAATAAAGAAAAAATTCCATACAATAGCAACTAAAAGAATCAAATATCTAGAAATAAATTTAACCAAGGATGTAAAAGACTTGTGCACAGAAAACTACAAAACATTGCTGAAAGAGAAGACCTACATAAATGAAAGGACATTCTGTGCAGATGGATTGAAAGACTAAATATTGTCAAGATGTCATTTCTACCCAAAGTGATTTACAGATTCAAAGCAGCCCCAATCAAAATTCCAACAGCCTTCTTTACAGAAATGGAAAGGCCAATCACCAAATTCATATGGAAAGGTAAGGAGGCCTGAATAGTCAAAACCATCTTGAAAAAGAACAGAGTTAGAGGACTCATACCTCCTGATTTTAAAATTTATTACCAAACTGCTATAATCAAAATAGTGTGGTGCTGGCATAAGAATAGACATATAGACTAATGGAGTTTGTAGGTATACATCCAGAGACTCGAGTCTTTAGGGTGTCCATGTGCCAGCTAGGCCCAGAACCTCGGTTGAGTTGCAACACCTAATCTGCAACTCACTGGACTCACACAGGACAACTGACGGGGAGATGATAATGGACAATGGCCATCCCAAGGAATGGAGAGAGTCTGCAGCTGCAGGCAGGATAGTCCCATCTATCTTCACCATGGGTTATAAGGCCCCTTTCAATTGGAGGTGGAGTGGACATCACTATCCCAGAATCCTCAGGATTGGGGGAAGAGCTATGGACTACAGTGGACTTACTGGTATTCTACAATAGACATATTGTGAGTCTAGCAATGGAAGAAATTACAACATTGATGTGGAGCCAGTGGCCACTGGAGGCTCTGGAGGCAGGAAAAGGGAAAAACAGTTGTAATATGGGGACTTTTTCGGGACTTGGGAATCGTCCTGAGTGACATTGCAATGACAGATATAGGCCATTTTATATCATCACATAACATGCAGAACTGTGTGGGAGAGAGAGTAGACTACAATGTGAACTGTGGTCCATGCTTAATGGCAAAGCCCAGGATGCGTTTATCAATTGCAATGAATATGCCACACTAATGAAGGATATTTATGTGGGAGGTTGTGGGAGGTGTGGGGAGTGGGGCATATGGGAATCCCTATATTTTTTGTGTAACATTTATGTAATCTAAGTATCTTAAAAAAAAAAAAAGAATTGAGAGATCAGAACTAAAACTTCACATATGACCAGTTGATTTTTTATAAGAATGCTAGGTGCACTCAATAGGGAAAGAACATTTTCTTCAACAGATGGTTTGGGGAAATCTGTATATCCACATGCAAAAGAATGAAAGTGGACCCCTATCTTATAACATATACAAAAAGTAACTGAAAATTGGTCAGTGACCTAAATATAAGAATGAAAATTATAGAACTACTAGAAGAAAAGTAGGGGAACATCTTTAAGACCTAGTATTAGGCAAAAACACAAGCAACAAAAGAAAAATATATATAATCTGGACTTCATCAAAATTAAAAACTTTTGTGCATCAAAGGACATTATCAAGTAAATGAAAAGACAACTAACAGAATGGGGAAAAATATTTAGAAATCATATGTCTGACAAAGGTTTAAATATCCAGAAAATAAAGAATGCCTACATCTCAACAGCAAAAAGACAAAGAACCCAATTAAAAAACAGACAAAGGGCTTGAATAGACATTTCTCCAAAGAAGATACACAAATGGCTAAAAAGTACCGTGATGATTAGGCTAATGTGTCAACTTGACCAGGTAATGGTGCCCAGTTGTTTGGTTAAGCAAGCAAGCACTGGGCTAATTGTACTGCAAGGACATTTCATGGACTTAAATGGTCAGTGAGTTGATTGCATCTATGACTGAGTACATCCATAATCAGCTGAGGAGATTGCCTTCTTCAATGAGAGACATCTCATCCAATCAGTTGAAGGCCTTAAAAGGAGAAGTGATTTCAGCAGAGAGAGAATTCCCATCTCTACTTCAGACAGCTTCTCCTGGGGAACTCACTGAGGCCTTCATTGGAGTTACTGGCTTGCAGCCTGCCCTACGGAATTTAGACTGTTGCATGAGAAAATTTTATAAGTCTCGTATATTTATTGCTATCTCCTGTCTGTTCTGTTTCCCTAGAGAACCCTAAGTAATACAAGCACATACAAAGATGCTCAACATCATTAGCCATTCAAAGCCACAATGAGATAACACTTCACATCCACTAGTATGGCAATTTATTTTAAAAAGAAAAAAAAATTGGCTAGGATGTGGAAAAATAAAAACATTTATGCTTTATTGGTGGGATGTAAAATGATAAAGCTGCTATGGAAAACAGTTTGATGGTTCCTCAGAAAGTTAAACATAAAATTATCATATTACCTGGTTGTTCCATTCTTGGATATATATACCCAAAAGAATTGAAAGCAGGGACTTGGACAGATATCTGCACACCAGTGTTCATAGCAGCATTATTTACACTAGCCAAAAGTGGAAGCAACCCAAATGTCTCTCGACAGATGAATGGATAAACAAATGTGGTATATATCTACAATGAAATATTATTCAGCCATGAAAGGAATGAAGTTCTGTTACAAGCTATAACATGAATGAACCTTGAAATCATTATGCTAAGTGAAATAAGCCAGATATGAAAGTACAAGTTTTGTATGGTTCCACTTAGATGAAATATCTACAATAGGAAAATTCATAGAAAGAGAAAGTAGATTAGAAATTACCAAGAGCTGGAGGGAGAGGGAATGAGAGTTATTGCTTAATGGGTATAGAGTTCTGTTTTGGATGATGAAAAATTATGGTAATACATGGTGGTGATCTTAGCACAACATTGTAAATGTAATTAATTCCACTGAGTCGTACACTTTACAATGGTTTAAATGACAAATTTTATGATGTATATTTGTTACCATAATAACAAAATTAGAAATTTTTCAATGTCTTGATAAGGAGAGAGTGGACCCTGAGATCTGAGATGGAGATATCTGGGTGGATGTGCTTGAGAACTTTGAACTCAAGATTCCTTGGAAGTCTCTGGACTTAAAGAAGTATTCCATTTCCACTTGAAAGAGGATAACAGCCTCCCCTTGTTCAAAGACATGCAGAGGCCACATCTGAGGTAGGTGCTTCACAAGATGATACTTGTCAACCTCAAGATTTGTCCTCATCTTCTTCCATGGCTTCTAGGCCAATAATTTGGATCATTTCTCATTGTAGCCTAAGAGGAAATACCCACTTTGGGAGAATAGGAATTATTTACTTAAGGACTTGTAGGATCTGGCTAATTTGTATCAAGAATAACTGGGTGAACATGGCTGGCAATGGGTCTTGAGAGTCCTGGACAAAGGGAGTTGGAATATAAAGCTGGATATTGATATAAGGACACTTTCCTGTGGCTTAGGGTTTAATGTTCTGGCCAAGACGCCTGAAATTGGTCCTAGTACATCATTGAAATAACTCCTTGAAGCTTAGAAAAATAATATCATATTAAGAGGTGGATGGAGATGCTTGAACTGCCTTGGAAGAGTTAAAAGGTAGACATGCTAGAATCGATTTACCACTTAAGACCAGAGAACCCATAAGTTAACTATATTCCCTGCGAGGGCCTAGAGGACACTTCTTCAAAAAAGCAAGAAGAGGGAAGCGGCTGTGGCTCAATCAGTAGGGCTCCCGTTTACCATATGGGAGGCCCCGGGTTCGGTTCCTGGGGCCTCCTGGTGAAGGCAAGCCCGCCCGCATGGCGTGGTTAGCTGACCCAGCGAGCACAAGCAGCAAGGGGGGGATAAATGAATAAATAAATAAAATCTTTAAAAAAAAAAAAAAAAGCAAGAAGAAATGTGCTAATGATGAGTACTAACATTGTTGAGAATATCAGTAGTGGCTGCCTTTGAGAACTACGTTTAACCATAAAAGAGGCTGATATGGAACTGGAATCCCTAGTATCAATGGGGATGACAGGATTTTTAAAGAGTAGAGAATAGCACTTAGTTGTCAGGAGCAAGGTGGATATAATTACTGTAACATGCAGCAAAGCCAGAATGGCAACCGGGGGTATAAGATCCATGGGAATCTGTGACAATGGCTAACAGGCCATGGAATTCCCTGTGCAAGAGAGATGGAAGGTCAATTAGAGCATTGCTCAATATATTTTTTTTTTTGTTTGTTTGTTTGTTTTTTGTTTTTACCGGGAGGTCCCGGGGAGCGAACCCGGGTCCCTCCATATGGGAGACGGACGCCCAACCAGTTGAGCCACATCCGACCCCTTGCTCAATATATATACCCAAAAAAGATCAAGAATGGATGAGCCAATGGCTGATTTTAGCTACTGCAAAGGAAAATCGTGATCCCTCACTCAGTTTCTAGACCTGAGCCAGTTCTCAAACCCAAGAAGACAGAATTACGTTGAGGAAGGACTCTGACAACATATTAGCAGTTCCCCAATCCTTCCCCAAAAGGACCAATGGCAATTTACTAAGATAACGATGCACAGGAAAAGAGGAATACCCAGATCCTTCAAGAGTTGTGGGGTTCAGGGTCTGAACTGACACTGCTATCAGGATAACCACCAAAGTGACTATGGTTAAGTGGTGTATGGGAGGTAATGGAGTTGTGGCCCAAGTCTTTCTCATAGTGGGTCCCATGGATCTGTGGTCCCACACTTTGGTAATGCCCCCATTTCCTGAAAGCATAATAAAAATGGATATCTTTAGACTCCAACAGAGCCCTCACATTTGCTCCCTGACCTATGGAGTAAGTCCCATAATAGTAGAGAAAGCTAAGTAAAAGCCCCTAAAACTGTGCCCTTGCCTCTACCAGGCCAAGATAATAAATTAGAGGTAGTCTTCCAACCTACATGGAATTGCAGAGCTTAATCTCACCCTAAAGGACTTAGAATACAGAGATCGTATTATATTGCATTTATTTCACTACTCTAATCCCTGCAAAAGCCAGATGGATCATGGTGGATGGTAGTGGACTATTTGGTGGCCCCAAATAGATGAACATATCCTCTGGTATTTGGTATGTGGCTTTTGATCTTGTAAGTGTAATCTTTTCAATCGGGAAATAAGATCAGAAACAGTTCACAATCACATGGAACAAGCAGCATTATACAGTCATGGTCTTTTCTAAGTCTGCTTTCTTGTTTTCTCTCTTGTTCCCTCTTGCTACTCTCTGTCACAATATAGTCTAAAGTAAACTTGATCATGTGGACATTCCAAGAATATTACACTGATCCACTATATTGAAAACATCTTGTTAATTGGACCAGGGGAATAAGGAGTAACAAGTACTCTGGATGCCCCAGTAAGATAAAAATAAGCCAGAGGGTGAGAGATAAACCATACAAATATTCAGGGGTCTGCCATATTGGTGAAGAGTTAGGTGTCCTGTGATTTGGGGCATGCTGAGACATCCCCCCAGGGTAAAGGTCAACTTATTGTACCTTGAATCTCCTGCTACCAAGAAAGATGCACAGTGGTTGTTGGTCTGTTTGGATTTTGGAGACAACAGAACCTAGGTGCTTTATTTTTTTTTCCTTCATCTTTGGCTTTCAGCATTTTACTATGCTGTGCCGTGTGTGTGTGTGTGTGTTTCTTGAATCTGTAGCTTGATGTCTTTTAAAAATTGGGAAAATTCTCATCCATTTTCCTATCAAATATTGCTTCTGCCATATTCTCTTATCTTTTCCTCTTCTAGTACTCCAATTACACATATATTACACTTTTTGCCACTTCTCATATGTTTCCTTTTTGTATATCCCATCTTTTTGTCTCTCTTCTTCAGTCTGGATATTTTCTACTAGCCCATTTTCCTGATCACTAGTCTTCTCTTTAGCTGTGTCCATTCTGTTGTCAAATCTATACATTAAGTTATTAATTTCATTTATTGTATTTTTCCATTCTAGATTTCCATCTTTTTAATTTATTAGTTTGGCAAAGACTTGTCTTTTTTTTTTTTTTTTTATCCCCCCCTCCCTCAGATGGTTCTCTCATCTGTCTGCTCATTGTTTGCTTGCCTTCTCCAGGAGGCAATGGGAACTAATCCTGGGACCTTCCACATGAGAGGTGAGTGCCCAACAGCCTGAGCCACATTCGCTCCCCATGAGCTGTGGTGTCTGCTGGCTTATGGCATCTAATCATCTTCTTTTAGGAGGCACCGGGATCTGAACCCGGGACCTCCCATTTGGTAGGTGGGCATCCAACTGGTTGAGCCACATCAACAAGTTACATTTTTACATATTTCAGTTATTCTGTTAAGTTCTCCATTGTATCATCATTTTTCTTGAACATGATCAATGGGTTATTTTTAAAAATCTATATCTGAAATCCCAATATCTATGTTACCTAAGGGTCTGTTCCTATTGACTTTCTTTCCTTGGTCCTGTTTCTTTGTATGCCTGGTAATCTTATTCAGTGATTGACATTTTGTTTGAAAATTTGTAAAGGATCTGGATGATGTTCTCTTTCTCCAGAGAAGATTTAACTTTTCTAGGCAGGGAGTTAGAAGTTGGGCAGATTAACTTAATCCAGTCAGAAATGTAATTTGTGGCTAAGTTTATTGTGGAAGGCCTGATCTATTTCTGTTTTACCCTTCCTCCTAGGGTGTAGGTCTTAACTGAGAGCCTGAGATTTATGGAGGTCCTCCTCCTTAATAAGCCTGAACTCCAATTTTTACATCCCCAGTACTATGAGATGCCAAAAACTGTTGAGATTCTCAACCTCTTGGCATATGCTTTCTGCTCAGCTTCTTAACCTCTCCCTTTGACACAAAGAAGCAAATGCCTTGGGGAAAAGCTCAATTTTCAGGACTTCTGTTCTTTCCACTATCTTGGCCCCTCAAGTCCTGGTTGTCCCAGACCTCTCCTGAGCCTGCTGAGATTGTTGTGAACGCTGCTTAGCTTCTTGGCCTTTTATGGCCTCTGTTGAATAAGCTTCATTGTCCTTCACCCTGCCTTATAAATTGGAAAATACTTCAAGGTGAAAAGTGCAGTGGAATTTGAGCTCACCTCAGTGATTTTCCATTGTCTCTGGAAAGTTGGCCCCTCCAATTCTAGCTATCTTGATAGCTCTCTGATGCCTCCAATAGAATTTTGTCGTTGTTTTGAAATTTTATGTGGCTTTTCTTGTTCTTAGGGTGAGGATTGATCTGCTACAAGTCAGTCTGTCATAGCTGAAAGAAGGAGTCTCTTCTTCATTTCTTCTTTCCTTGCTTTGTTTTGTATATCACTTGTCACCAACTGACATGTATTTATGTTTGTTTATTGTCTCTCTTCCCTAGTAGAATGTAAGCTTTATGAGAGCAGGCTATTGATCTATTTTGTTCATTGCTATAAAGCTAGGACCTAGAACAGTGCCTAGTACAGAGCAGGAATTCAAAAAAGAAATGTTATAATCGCCTTATAAATGAATTGTGGAACATTCCCCATATTTTTTCTGGAACTGCTTGTACAAGCACTAAAGCAAAGTGATTGAGAGCATTATGCCAGTTATCAATGTATTAACTCTCAGCTCTAAATTCACCCTTCAGCACTTGTTCTCTAATAATGGACTAGACTCTTTAGGTCTTTCTCCTTTGCAGTGAGCATGATATTAAGAGTTTTCACGGGAAGCGGCTGTGGCTCAATCAGTGGGGCTCCCGTTTACCATATGGGAGGCCCCGGGTTCGGTTCCCGGGGCCTCCTGGTGAAGGCAAGCCCGCCCGCACGGCGTGGTTGGCTGACCCAGCGAGCACAAGCAGCAAGGGGGGGATAAATGAATAAATAAATAAAACCTTTAAAAAAAAAAAAAAGAGTTTTCAGTAAAGGGCATTTTAAGGACTTTGTAGGAGGGAGATTTTCTTCCTGCTTTCAGCATGTAGCATTTTCTTTCCTTGTTCCTGTTACATGGTCCATCAGCAATGTGTGTAGGAGGGGACATCCAGGAGTGTCCCTCTGCTACCATGAAGCCCCAATGTGGGCCCAGTGGCCACCTTGCTGCAGCCCTCCCAGTGCAGGCCTCCTGACCATATTGGTGCCCACCAGCCTCAGCTCACCTGCACCTCTGAGGGTTGTTTCCTATAGCCCTCCTGATGTGGACAGCACATACTCCAGGCCTTATGCTCCAGTCTCCCCAACTCTCTTTCCATGCCTGTCCATCAGTCATAGCTTGCCTGCACCCTGGAGGGTTATTTCCTGCTTGCCTGGCAATTATTGACCAGCTCTGGCCTAGGCAGCTTTTCTGCCATTGAGGGGGCTGCAACCATCTTCTCCAATGGAGTCTGAGTCACAGCCTTGAGGAAGCTCCCTCAGTTCTAGGATACCCATTAAGAGTTTCTTCACATCTTTATACTCTCCTACCATCGTTTCATAATTAAACTTCCTGTTTAAATGACTACATGGCTTCTGTCTCTTGATTTGATACAGAGTGATACAGAATTGGTATTCTGAGTGTTTCCAGGAAAATTCCCATAGAGGTAGGATTTAGGCAATGGTTTTGTTGTGCCTCTGGGCTAGAGTGCAGTGCTGACCTCCTTGCCAGTGAGAAATGAGAAATGGGCTACTAGTAACCCATGGTGTGAAGTGGCATCACAATATCTGTGGTTGGTTGTGATGAAGTGCCAACTGAAGCACATGCTTTGGGAGCCCACATGGCTGCTGCATTTGACTGTTATGGCAGTAATAATTACTATAAGGATTGTGGTGTGGGATGGATTCTTTAGAGTGTACTTGGGAACTCCTAGAAAATGACCAGCTCAGGTCTGTTAACTCTTGCTCAAGTCATGAAACTAAGAAAAAGAGAGCTCTCATGATAACCCTACAAAAGTCTCATTTCTTGAAGTTCCAGAGCTGATATTGTTGAAAATCAAACATAGAATTTAACTGTGTAGGTTGCTGGATTATGACACTTGAGCTCACAGTCTCACCCAGTTTCTCATGTGGAAGTTAGGGCATTGATCAGGAAAGAATGAGACCCTGCTCATGTTGTTCTGAGCCCCCTCACCAGTGGAAGCAGCTTGCCCTCTGGTGTCTGAGGAGACCAAGTCTCCTTGCTTGAAAACCTGTGACACGGCGAATATTCTCGCTGTCCTGATTTTGTGATAATCAGGGTAGGCAAAAACGGTGGTGGGGTGGGGTGTAAAAATGGATAAAAGTAACTAACTAACTAAATAAATCCTTTTAAAAAAAGTATAGGGGAGTATAAGGACTATAGTTAGTAGTAATACTTTGATGATGCTCTTTCATAATTTGTTAACAAATGTTTCACAACAATGCAATGTACTTGTGGTGGGGTGATGTGTGGGAACCCGGTATAATGTTATGCATGTTTGTTTTGTAAGTTCACAATGTTTATTGAACACTTATTGTTTATGTATGTTCATGTATGAATGATATACTTCAATAAATTGTTTAAAAAAAAGAAAAGAAAACCTGTGACAACCTCAGCCTTGAAATGGGATGCTCATTCTCAAGATCTACCACAGCTACCCCTTGACTCCCATAACTAGGACCATAAATGGAGTCAAATCTCAACGTGCTCCAGGGGGACAGAATACATCATGACCTAGGAGGAAATAGCCCAGACATGATGTAGGACTTTGCTAATATGTATTGGTGGTAACCTGGATAACATGTAGGGGAATAGATTCTGAGGTTGTTAGATCAAGGATAGGAAAATATAACACTTAGATCAGGCCAGATTCTTTGATATGGATGTACTCACTTGTGTTTTGGATGGAATGTGTTAGCTTGTACTGCTGGAGGTGGCTTCTTTGGTTGGTTGGCTGAAACTTGAACTCAACTGGAGGTGGCTTCTTTGGTTGGTTGGCTGAAACTTGAACTCAACAGTATAATTTGATGACATTAAGATGCCAGAGCTTGCCTGGCATGATGTGAAGGGGGAAATCCAAAGGTTTAGGGAGACAGGAATATTGGATTGGATTAATCATATGTGACCTGCATACCTATCACCTGCCTATACTCTATGGAAAGGCCCAGAAGACACTCCCTTTTCATAAGGCATTGAGAAATACATCAGTGAGGAGAGCACCTCCCTCCTTGAAAAGGTCTGTGGTTTCCCCCTTTTGTAGGCCATGCATAACTGTAGGGAATGCCACCTTTAAGATGGACTACCTGGGAGCAGATATGGCTCAAGCAGTTGAGCACCCACTTCCCACATGGGAGGTCCTGGGTTCAGTTCCTGGTGCCTCCTAAAAGCAAAAACAAACAACAAGCAAATCAAACAGAAAAAGGGGAGTCGATGTGGCTCAATGGTTGAGCGCCAACTTCCCACATATAATGTCCCGGGTTCGATCCCCAGCCCCATTACCTAAAAAAAAAAAAAAGATGGACTCCCTGATTTCAGTGTTTCAGTGGATGATGGGGTCCCAGAGTAACAGACCAAATCAAAGACAAGGTGGGCACATCAACCATAAAGGATTCAGTAATCCAAATGCCTTGGCCTGTAAAGAGTTTTGGTGGTAGCTAACTGATCATGTGTCCCTAGGAAAGAAATAGATAACCAGTCTATTAGAATATTGCTTGGGAAACGGATGTGGCTCAAGCAATTGGGCTCCTGTCTACCATATAGGAGGTCCAGGGTTTGATTCCTGGGGCCTCCTGGTGAAAAGCAAGCTGGCCCGTGTGGCAAGCTGACCCGAGCAGAGTGCTGGCACAACAAAAAGAGACACAGGGGAGAGACACTAGGAGACGCAGCAGACCAGGTAGCTGGGGTGACATAAGAGATCGAGCGCCTCTCTCCACTCTGGAAGATCTCAAGGGCAGTTCCCAGTGCCGCCTAAAGAGAAGACAAGCAAGCACAAAGGAACACACAAAGAGTAGACAGTGAGTCTGAAACAATGGGAAGGGGGTGGGGGTGGGGGTGGGGGTAATGAATAAATCAATCTTTGGAGAAAAAAAAAGAATTTGCTTGATCTATATAACAGGAAAAACTAATATACACAGGTGCATAAAATATTTAATATATAATTGTATGTACAGTTTTAAAAAGAACATTTTTTACACAGCCCAATTAACATTAACACAGCTAACAATATGACCAACCATTTCTCTAAATAACTAATATCTACTACAAATTCAAAGTTTCCATATTACCCCAAGATATCCGGTTTTGCAAATCAGATTCAATCCAGAACCACACACTGCATCAGTTTTTTTTATGTCTCTCTCTTTTTTTTTTTTTTTTTTTATGTGAATTTGTAATTTTAATAGATGTTGTCAGCTTGCTTACCAAAAAGAAACATTTCAAATTTAAAGGAACAATTTAATTAAGTACAATTTTCCTCACAATGTCACAAAAAATAGGTTTGATCATACACATGATAGCTCTTTTCAATGATCAATTTTATCAGGTATAAAATGAATTTAATCTCTATTTTCCTGAATATTAGAGAATTTGAGTATTTTTAAAACATTGTGGTTTTTTGCCACTTGGATTCACTTTTTTTTTTTTTATTATGGGTAAAAATCAAAATTCTCACAATACATACAAACATTTGTAAAATGATATATAAATATATATGCATATATGTGTATTTGCTTACAAAAATGTTATGTCTCTTAAGCCACTTTTTTTTTTTTTTTTTTTTTTTTAAGATTTTATTTATTTATTCATTTATCCCCCCCCTTGCTGCCTGTGCTCGCCGGGCCAGCCAACCACGCCGCGCGGGCAGGCCCGCCCTCACCAGGAGGCCCCAGGAACCGAACCCGGAGCCTCCCATATGGTAAACGGGAGCCCCACTGATTGAGCCACAGCCGCTTCCCTCTTAAGCCACTTTTAATCTCAAACAGTCTCCTATTTCGTGACACTGATTAGATAAAAAGACAGGCCCGGTCACCCTGTAGAATATTTAACCTTCTAGGTCTGATTACTTCTTTGTGGTGGTGTTCAGCATGTTCCTCTTTCCTCTATAATTCCTATAAATTATTAGTTCCAAAGGCTTGACTGGATTCAGATCAAACAATATGGGCTAGAACACACTGCAGGTGGTACAATATTCCTATCAGGAGACAGTATCTGGCCAATCCACTTGTACAAAGTTCTGTACTAAAATTGCATTCTTGCTAGTGGTTTGTTTCAGGTTTTTTTCTAGATAGGGCTTCTGTGCAATGGATACCTGTGAGTATACAATAAATAAGAGACTAGGGAAGGAGATGTAGCTCAAGCGATTGAGCTCCCAACTACCACATGGCAGATCCCTGTTTCAGTTCCCAGTGACTCCTGGAGAAGATGAGCAAGACAGTGAGCTGGCGTGATGGGCAGGCACTGTGAGCTGATGCAACAAGGAGACAAAAGAGGAAAGACAATGAGCGACACAACAAAGCAGGGAGCCGAGGTGGCTCAGGCAATTCAGTGCCTCTCTCCCACATGGGAGGTCCCAGGTTCGGTTCCCAGTGTCTCCTACAAAGAAGATGAGCAGACACAGAGAGCAGACAGCGAGCACAAACAACTGGGGGGCGGAGGGGAGAGGGAATAAATAAATAAAATAAATCTTTAAAAAAAAGAGAATGGGAAGAGTGTTGGAAAAATGCATGCTGAGATGCAAATATTCTCACTGTCCCGATTTTGTGATAATCAGGGTAGGCTAAACATTTGCTATATTAGAAACCATGCATGTGTCACCAGACCTAGTTTTTCTCCCTAAGTCTGGTTTTTAGAATGCTGGTGATAAACTAAGCCTGAATTATTATATGACCATCCTGTATGGGAAAAGACTGTAACTCTGGGTATCTTTGGTCAACTTTAAGAGATATAGCAGGGGGATGGATGTGACTCAAATGGTTGGGTATCTGTCTCCTGTATGGAGGGACCTGGGTTCAATCCCTGGGACCTCCTGATAAAAATTAAAAAAAAGAAAAATATGGAAGGCAAGGCCCTGCGCACAGGTGTGCCGCCAAGCCCTGTGAGCGGTTGAGCTCCCCAGGCCCCACGCGTGGGTGCGCCGCCAGGTCCTGCAAGCGGATGCGCTGCCAGGCCCCGCGAGCCATGCAGCAAGATGATGACGTATCAGGAGAGTGACACAAGGGAGAACCAAGACGGGACACACCTAAAAACCAGGAACTAAGGTGGCGCAGGCAGTAGGACACCTCTCTCCCACATTGGACATTCCAAGGATCGAATCCCAGTAAAGACAGGAGGATAAGAAGAGAGGGCAGGAAACAGACACAGAGAGTTGCCCAGCAAATGGACACAAAAACAGCAAAACCGGGGGGGGGGTAAAAATGGATAAAAGTAAATAAATAAATAAATCCTTTAAAAAATGTATAGGGGAGTAAGATACAGACTATAGTTAGTAGTAATACTTTGATGATGCTTTCATAATTTGTTAACAAATGTTTCACAACAGTGTGGGGTGTTTGTGTGGGGGGGTGATGTGTGGGAGCCCTGTATGATGTTATGCATATTTGTTTTGTAAGTTCACAATGTTTCTGAACACTTAGAGTTTATGTATGCTCATGTATGAATGATATACTTCAATAAATTGTTTTTAAAAATGCATGCTGACGGGAAGCGGCTGTGGCTCAATCAGTAGGGCTCCTGTTTACCATATGGGAGGCCCCGGGTTCGGTTCCTGGGGCATCCTGGTGAAGGCAAGCCCGCCCGCACGGCGTGGTTAGCTGACCCAGCGAGCACAAGCAGCAAGGTGGGGATAAATGAATAAATAAATAAAATCTTTAAAAAAACAAACAAACAAACAAACAAAAAATTGCATGCTGAGGATGGAGAGGCAGACATATTTAACTTCTGACTAGCATGCACTGGGACTACTTGGAATATGCCTGTGCACATGTAGGAGAATTTTTCTAGGAGTAGAATTGCTAGGAAGGAGGACATTGCATCTTCAACTTTACTACTTACTTTATACCAAATTACTCTCCAATGAGTCAATTTATACCTCTACCAGCAACAGGTAAGACATTTGTTTCTCCCAACACTTGATATTTTCATATATTTTTTTTTACTTTTGCCAATATAATTCTGTGAAATAATAACTTATGTTTATTTTGAAATTTCTAAGAACATTTATTTCCATTTTCTTCCATTTTTGGAAGGATCTTTGGTATGCATTCCCAAACATATTTACAATCATATCTGTATGCAATATCATATCCAACATTTTAACTTATGAAGTTATTTTCCAAGTTTCAAAATATAATTTCAAGTTCTATTATATTCTATTCATCACATAAGACATTGTATATTTAATAACTCCCCTAGAATTATGTATTTCTTTTTTTTTTTTTTTTAAAGATTTTATTTATTTATTCATTTATCCCCCCCTTGCTGCTTGTGCTCGCTGGGTCAGCTAACCACGCCGTGCGGGCGGGCTTGCCTTCACCAGGAGGCTCCGGGAACCGAACCCGGGGCCTCCCATATGGTAAACGGGAGCCCTGCTGATTGAGCCACAGGCGCTTCCCATGTATTTCTAATTTTCACCTATTTTATTCACGTTATTGTTCCAAAATATTTAAGGTCAGAGTTTCTGCCTTTCTTCCTTCCTTTCTTCTTTCCATTTTGCTTCTTTTTTTCTCCCTCATAAGGACCTCATGTCACAGAATTAAATTAATCACAATCCTTTGTTGATAATACATTGCCATCGAACCACAGCTCATCTTTTATTGTATTTTATTTTATTTGTTTTACATTTTGTTTGCATATTCCTTTGCTTGTTTTTAATAGTATTATGAATTCTCCATGATGCCACCAGTTAGTCTAAAAACTAAAATATTGCTAATAACCTGCATGTATCTTGGCTTCTCCCCTATCTCAGACAATAATGCTGCCATGTATTTCACTCATCTATTTTTTGATCCCACAAAATAAACACTAATATTATGATTAGTGTTAGTATGGATATATCTCTATTTAACCATTTTGAATTTTAACCATTTCTTCTTGCAACTCAAATACTTTGGGGGGATTATTTTCCTCCTTTCTCAAGTGTATTCTTTGGGAAACTCTTTTAGAACACTGTTTTAGTCAGCCAAAGGGGTGCTAATGTGAAATACCAAAAATGGGTTGGTCTTTATAAAGTGTATTTATTTGGGGTAGAAGTCCACAGATACCAGGCCATAAAGTGTAAGTTTCTTCTCACCAAAGTTCATTGCCACGTATTGGAGCAAGACAGCTGCCGACGTTTGCCAGGGTTCAGGCTTCTTGTGTTCCTCTCTTCCTGGGGCTGCGTTTCTCTCCTGGCTTAGCTCTTCTGGTTCCTCCACAAGGTTAGCTGTAGACTATCAGGTGAATGGCTCACTTCTCTTCTCCTGGGGCCTTCCTTCCAACATCAAAACTCTGTCATCAGAACTGCTTCTCAAAAACTGCTTCAACTCTGTTCTTGCCATGCCTTTTATATTTGATTCCCACCCACCAAGGGTGGGGCTCAACGCCCTACTGACGTGGCCCAGTCAACGCCCCAATCATAACTCAATCATGCCCAGATTAACAGATCAGTTTACAAGCATGATCCAATTATATTTTTGGAATTCATAATTACATCAAACTGCCCAACTTCAACAAACACATTACTAGATTTTAAACTTTTTCCGTTTTTGTCAATTTGGAATATCTTTATTTGTTCCCATTCGTGAAAGATATTCTTGATGGAGACACAATTTCAGGCAGACAGTGATTTTCCTTCAACATTTTAAGCTATGAGTCCTTGGTGGTCTAACCTCCATTGTTGCTGTTGAGAATCTGCTGTCATTCTGACCACCCTTTAGTGACACCTTTCCTTTCTCTCTTGTTGCTAAGAGATCTCTTCCTAGTCCTTGATGGTATGCACCTCCAGCAGTTCTTCAGTTATGCCCTCACTTGTCACAGTTTCAGAGGCTAGAAGGCTTGCCTCCACCTTGGGTCAATAGCTTCCAGCTGGCTGGCAATCTTTGGTGTTCCTTGGCTTTTACGTCACATGGCAATGCTGTTGGTGTTGTCTCCTCCTTTCTCTTCCAGGTTCCTTTGACTCCTTATGTTTCTTAAAATTATTACACACATAATGATATTTCACTCTTAAATTCTTGGTATTCATCTTATAAAAATAAGGATATTTCCGGTACCCACCGTGATCAAGATGGCAGAGTTGAGATGCTTTAGGGCTCTGTCCCCCCACAGAAGCTTTGAATAATCAGCAAAAACTGGCAGAAATATCTTTCTCAAAGCTCCAGAAAACAGTTAAAGGGCTGTGTAACAGGATGAGTGCCAAATCAAGAAAAGGGCTACTCAAGCAGGTCAGTCTGCTTGATTTGTTTGTTTGTTTTGTTTGTTTTCTCCTCCTTCTCCTCCCTCTCCTCCTCCCCCTCCTCCTCCCCCACCCCTCACATGCCAGGCACATTACTCATATTATCCTTAATCTTCACTAATATAGTACCTTCTTTGACACTGATTCAAGAATATTACACTATTGCTGTTAACTACAGTCATAACATCTCAATAGGGAGTTGATATTCCCATTTTACAGAGCAAAAACTGCAACTGGGTCATTAATTTGTAGCTAATCACAGAATCTCTATTAAAACCCATATCTGAATAACAGTAAAGCTCATTCTCTTTCCAGTGCACTTTCAGAACTGTTATTGGAAAAAAACACAACTGGAGTCACATATATATTTGTCCTAGTTTTAATTTTTTAATATATGTATTATTTATTAGAGAAATTGTGAGCTTACAAAACAATCATGCATAATGTGCAGAATTCCTATACATCACCCCTCCACTGACACCTTGCGTTGTTGTGGAACATTTCTTACAGATGAAAGAACATCATCATAATATTACTACTAACTATGGTCCATAGCTTACATTTGGTATATATTTTTTCATACACCCCTGTAATAGTCAGCTAAAGGGGTGTTGATGCAAAGTACCAGAAATCAGTTGGCTTTTATAAAGAATATTTATTTAGGGTAGAAGCTTACAGTTACAAGGCCCTAAAGAGTCCAACTCAAATTTGATTTCTCACCCAAAGTGTTGAAGCAAGATGGCCAGCGATGCCTGGTCTTTTCTTCCTTCTTCCTCTTAAGGCACCATGGGCTCAGCATCTTCTGATCTCAGTTGTAGGCTGGAGGGCCAGTTTCTTTCTGGGCTCAGTTGTTCTTTTTTTTTTTTTTTTTTTAATTTTACCAGGAGGTCCCGGGGATCGAACCCAGGTCCCTCTATATGGGAGATGGATACCCAATTTGAGCCACATCCGCCCCCAGCTGCTCTTTTGTTTTCACAAGGTCAGCTGTAAACTATCAGGTGAATGATTCACTTTTCTTCCTGGGGCTACAGGATCAAAGCTGACAAGTTCTCTCCTCTTCCATGTCTATGAACCTCTCTCTATTCCTCTGTGTATCTTCTTCTGTCTTCTTGATTGTGTCCATTTATATAGCCCACCAAAGGGGAGGGGACTCAACCCTACACGCCCTAATGATGAGGTAGACTCAAAGCTCTCATCTAGATCTAATCAAGTAAATGTAAAGCCTTTGAATTTAAATCAATCAAAGGATATCATGCCCAGAGGAACACATCAGTTTACAAACATAATCAATATCTCTTTTTGGAATTCATAAACAATATTAAATTACCATGACCCCCCTATTTTTTTTTTTAAGATTAATTTATTTTTTTACTTTTATCCATTTTTAACACCCTCCCACCCGTTTTTGCTGTTTTTGTGTCCATTCATTGGGCAACTCTCCGTGTCCGTTTTCTGCCCTCTTTTCTCATTCTTCTCCTCCTGTCTTCACTGGGATTTGATCCTCGGAACCTCCGATGTGGGGGAGAGGCATCCTACCACCTGTGCCACCTTAGTTCCTGGTTTTTCAGCGCATCTCGTCTTGGCTCTCCCTTGTGTCACTCTCCTGTTACGTCATCAACTTGGTGCGTGCCTCGGCGGAGCCTGGCAGAGCACCACGCGCGGGGCCTGGGGAGCTCACCCACTCCTGGGATCTGGCGGCATACCCGCTCATAGGGCCTGGTGGCGCACCCACTCACAGGGCCTGGCAGCTCACCCATGGGCGGGGACTGGGGGGCTCACCTGCTTGCAGGGCCTGGCGGTGCACCTGTGCCCTGGGCCTGGCAGCCCACTCGCCTTCTATATTTTCCTGTTTTTTAAATTTTACCAGGAGGTCCCGAAGATCGAACCCAGGTCCCTCCATATGGGAGACGGACACCCAGCCATTTGAGCCACATCTGTCCCCCTACCCCCCTATTATTAACATCATTTATTAGTATTGTATATTTGATATAATTCATAAGAGATCGCTCTCATATTTATACTGTTAACCACAGTCCATCATCCACCACATAGTTCACTGTGTTATATAGTCCCATGACTTGTACCATCCATCCAAAGTGTACACTCAGTGGCTCTCCCTTTCATCACAGAGTTGTACAGTCATCACCTCAGTAAATTTTTGAGCATTTTCCTTAGTCCAAAAGAAAAAATTCCATACCCCCTACTATTGACTCTTAGCATTGATATAGTACCTTCTTTGACATTGATTCAAGAATATTACAATATTGCTGTTAATTATGTCCATAAATTATATTAATTGTATTTTTCCCATGCATCACCATAGTCTTACCACCTTGTAATAGTGATGTACATTTGTTCTAGTTCATAGAAGAACATTCTTGCATTTGTACTGTTAACCACAATCCTCATCCACCACCAGGTTCACTATGTTATTCAGTCCCTAGATTATTTTCTAGCTTTCTTTCAAATGACATTTACATCCCTAGACTACCCCTTTCAGCCACAATCACATTTATAAACCAGCCACGTTAGTTATACTCACTATAATGTGTTACCACATTTCCACACTTTTACAGTCAAGCTAATTAAAAATTCTACATACATTAATATCACTACTTCTCAGCCCTCATTCTATCTCCTAGTAATCTATACTCTATGGATTTTGACTCCATCTGTTTATTCTTCATATTTAGTTCATATTAGGGAGACCATACAATATTTGTCATTTTGTGTCTAGCTTATTTCACTCAGCATAATGTCCTCAAGCTTCATTCATGTTGTTGTATGTGTCCCAATTTCATTTCTTCTTATAGCAGTGTAGTATTCCATTGTATGTATATACCACATTTCGTTTATCTATTCATCGGTTGATGGACACTTGGGTTGTTCCCATCTTTTAGCAATTGTAAATAATGCTGCTATGAACATGTCACTATTTTCAGTTCTGGATATATTCCTAGTAGAGGGATTGCCAGATCGTACAGCAGTTCTATATTTATCTTCCTGAGGAACCACCAAACTGTCTTCTACAGAGGATGCACCATTCTACATTCCCACCAACAGTGAAGGGGAGTTTCTATTTCTCCACATACTCTCCAACACTTTTAGTTTTCTGTTTTTTTAATAATGGCCATTCTATGAGATGTGAGATGATATCTCATTGCAGTTTTCATTTGCATTTCCCTAATAGCTAGTGATAATGAACATTTTGTTTCATGTGCTTTTTCACATGCTTTTTTCACCATTTGTATTCCCTTTTTTTTTTGGAAAAAATGTCAGTTGAAGTCTTTTGCCCATTTTTTAATTGACTTGCTTGCCCTTTTATTGCTGAGTTGTATGATCTCTTTATATAGCATGGAAATCAAACCCTTACTGGATATGTGGTTTCCAAATATTTTCTCCCATTAAGTAGGCTACATTTTCACCTTCTTGACAAAGTTCTTTGAAACACAAAAGTGTTTAAGTTTGAGGAGGTCCAATTTATCCATTTTTTTTTTCATTGCTCATGCTTTGGGTGTAAGGTTAAAGAAACCACAACCTACCACCAGGTCTTGAAGATGTATACCTACATTATCATCTAGAAGTTTTATGGTTCTAGCTTTTATAGTTAGGTCTTTGATCCATTTTGAGTTAATTTTTGTATAAGATCTGAGAGGGGGTCTTCTTTCTTTCTTTTGGATATGAATATCCAGTTTTCCCAGCACTGTTTGTTGAAAAGTTCTGCCCCAGCTGGGTGAGCTAGACAGCCTTGTAAAAATCACTTGACCAGGGAAGCGGCTGTGGCTCTATCAGTAGGGCTCCCGTTTACCATATGGGAGGCCCCAGGTTCGGTTCCCAGGGCCTCCTGGTGAAGGCAAGCCCGCCCGCACGGCGTGGTTAGCTGACCCAGCGAGCACAAGCAGCAAGGGGGGGATAAATGAATAAATAAATAAAATCTTTAAAAAAAAAAAAAAAAAAGATTAAAAAAAAAAAAAAAATCACTTGACCACAGATGTGATTATGTGTTTCTGAACCATCAGTTCAGTTCCATTGGTCTATATGTCTATCTTTATGCCAGCACCATGCTGTTTTTACCACTGTAGCTAGGTAATATGATTTAAAGTCCAGAAGTGAGAATCCTCCAACTTCATTCTTCTTCCTTTTTAAGACATTTCTGGCTATTTGGAGCCCCTTATCCTTCCAAATAAATTTGATAATTGGCTTTTCCATTTCTTTAAAAAATTTTTATGGAATTTTTATTAGGGTTGCATTGAATCTGTAAATCAATTTGTGTAGAATTGACATCTTAACAATATTTAGTCTTCCAATCCATGAACACAGAATGTCTTTCCATTTATTTAGGTTCTCTTTTATTTCTTTTATCAATGTACCATAGCTTTCTGAATACAGGTCCTTTATATACTTGGTTAAGTTTATTCCTAAATATTTGATTATTTTAGTCACTATTGTAAATGGATTTTTTTCCTGACTTCATGCCCAGATTGATCATTTTTAGTGTATAGAAACACTACTGATTTTTTGCCTATTAATCTTGTATCCTGCCACTCTGCCAAATTCATTTATTAGCTCTAGTAGGGTTGTTATAAAATTTTCAGGACTTTCTAGGTATAGGATCATATCATCTGTGAATAGATGATTTACTTCTTCCTTTCCAATTTAGATACCTTTTATTTCTTTTTCTTGTCTGATTGCTTTATCTAGAACCTCTAGCACTATATTAAACAGCAGTTGTGATAGTGAGCATCCTTATCTTGTTCCCGATCTCAACAGGAAAGCTTCGTCTTTCACCATTGAGTACAATGTTAGCTGTGAGTTTTTCATATATGGCCTTTATCATGTTGAGAAAGTTTCCTTCAATTCCTATCTTTCATCTTTCAGAATGTTTTTATCAAGACAGGATGCCTTTTCTGCATCCATTGAGATGATCACGTGATTTCCTGGTTTTAATTTTATTTCAGGCTAATTACTCCCACGGATCATAAAAAATGTCTTAAATAATTAAAGAAGAAGGAAAAAGAATACATAAGACTACAAAATAACTGCATTTTAAGTAGAGAAACTTTAGTTCTTCCATTTCTTTAATTTTTTCCAATTTGGGATTTTGTTTATGCACAAAAAAGGCAATTAACAATCTGCTTACTTATAAGAAACCCCTAGATCTTCCAGAATCTAATAAACATGTATCTGAGCTGAGCATTCCAAATACAGCAAAGCAAACCAGAGCAAAATTAATCCTTTAAGAAAGAGTTTACAAACGTAGCCTCAACATAAAAGAGTCTCATAGTAGCAAACCATGAAACATGAAAGGTGGGTGGTGATACATTTCACTAGTCAATTCTTTGTTATCCAGGCACAGAAAGGCCACTAGGATGTGCCCACTCAGAATGCCAGG
Source organism: Tolypeutes matacus (assembly GCA_026826555.1). NCBI lineage: Eukaryota > Metazoa > Chordata > Mammalia > Cingulata > Chlamyphoridae > Tolypeutes > Tolypeutes matacus. Next base: position 21,600,625 of record JAKSZT010018658.1, on the reverse strand, counting down.
TTCTGGGTCAGCCCCTCTGTACAGGCCGGCCCCTTCTCACCTGTCAGGCTGTTCCAAGGATCATCGTCCAGAGACCAGCCAGGGATGTTTAAATTGTTTTAAATATTATCAGCATAAACTGGAGTTTTAATAAGGTTGATTCAATTCTCTATTTAATGATTTAATGCATCAGGTATACGTTTATTTAAAGTAGTGGTCTGGGTCTCTTGATCTAATCACTTTCCACACAAAAAAGTGAATGCTTGTTATTTGATATAATTTTTTGTTTGTTTTTTATTCTTTCTTTGTATTTGATACATGATCTTCAGACAGATTTGGCTCTAGGCTACATTTTATTATATGGACTCTAAACATTTTTTTAACATTGACTTTGCAAATACATCTGAAAATGAAAAGATGACTTTGTTAATGTAGTTAGCAAAAGACAGATGATGTAGATAATTTGTGGAGTCACTGGGAGGTTAACTGTGGCCAACTAATTGGTCAGGGTTTTTTTGTTTGTTTTTTGAGGTGCTGGAGCTGGGGATTGAGCCAGGGACCTAGCATGTGGGAAGCTGGCACTCAACCCCTGAGCCTCATCAGCGACCCTGAGTTGGTTTTTTCGTTTGTTTGCTTATTGTTTGTTTTGTTTTAAGGAGGCACCAGGGATTGAGCCCAGGACCGCCCATGTGGGAAGCAGGCACTCAAACGCTTGAGCCACATCTGCTCCCCTATGTATTGACTTTAGCAAAACAAGTTAAGTGATTTTAATATTTTTTGACAGCAATACAAGTAAAACATTTTTTTTTTTAAAGATTTGTTTATTTATTTTTCTCCCCACCCCTCGTTGTTTGCACTCGCTGTCTGCTCATCTTTTTAGGAGACACCGGGAACTGAACTTGGGGCTTCCCATGTGGGAGGGAGGCACCTAATGGCCTGAGCCACCTCTGCTCCCACGTAAAACATTTTTAAAATTTCAGTTTCTTAATCATCTCAACATGAACAATCACCTTTGCTTCCTATCTAGCTAGTGTTCCCCAAACATAAACTTTTCTTGTTTTTGCAGTTTCCACATGCTACTGAGTGAATTATTCCAAATGAAAACATTCTTTCCACACTTGCCTTAATAAACCACTACCAGCTGCTCTCACTTGTCTCTGAATGAGCCAGTGCAAGGGTTTCTCTGAGCTCTGCACCCAGGATCAGAACTGTGTGCATACACACCTAATTTCACAGAAGGCTACAGATGCTTCTCCAGAGCTCTGTGCCCTATACATGTACAAAAACATTGCCCAGGGATTCCCAGCTCCTCACATCTGGCTCAATGCTAGGTATTACCCACTTTTCTAACATTTGTCTCTCTAATTGGTACAAAGTGGTTATTTCATCAATATGAGTTTTTCATTTCAATTCGTGTATTTATCTTTTCTAGAAGTTCAGTTTGGTTCTCCTTAAAATCTGTCATATCACTATGTATGGTTTCCTGCAGGTATATTCAACCTTGTCTCTTATTTCTTTAAAATAATAAACTTAGTTAATTTATAGTCTATATCAGATATTTCCAATATCTGAAGTCTTTGCATGGAGCTCCCACTATGCCATAGAACAGGCACCTTTATGCAAGTTAGAAAAAGTGGCCCTTCTTCAAGTATTTTTTTAAAAGTTTATTAGAGAAATTGTGGGTTTACAGAAAAATCATGCAGAAAGAGTTCTCATATAACCCCCATCACTCAGTTTTTCCTATTATTAACACTTTTCATTAGTATTTTTGTTACAATTTATGAGCTTCAAGTACATTTTTTAAAAGTTAGACTATTATTACAAAACCTGATCCACTTTGCCAGGGAGAACTTTCTAGAACTCTGATCATCAGTAGCCCTGGTGGCAGACACATGCACTCATGCTCTCACCCACTCACACAACCCCTGGATGCTGGGGCACACAGCTGTTGGCAGCCACAAACTCTGCACCCCTGCCCCAAGGTATCAGATTTGGAGTCTAGCAGTAATAGAAATCGGGCTGCTAGAGCAGCAGGCAGGAGCCTAATTTCCTTGTGCCTCTAGTTACCTTTCACTATAGGTTAGTCATTTTATATTTGAAAAATTATTTGTAGGAATAATTTGAGGGTCAGGATAAAGGTAACTTTCTCCACAGAGGACTTGACTTTGCTTCTGCCAGGAGCCTGGGGCCCTGGGCCATCCAAATTCAAGACTTGGGATTGACTGGATAACCCAGGCAAGTAGAACCAGGCTGTAATTCTGCAAGGTTGGTCCATTTTTGGTTTTCCCTTACTGAGCTTATAAGGTGGCTGAGGTGGAGGAGTGATGTCCTATTAGACGCCTGCCCACCTGGGGCAGACCCTGGGCTGAGACGGTGACCCATTCATCTCCAGAAGCCATCAGAAGCAAAGTGCAGCCTGATGGGCACCCTTGGGGTGAGAGCAGGCTTTGAGCTCCTTCCTCTCTCGTTTCCTGCTGCCTCTACAGTGTGGTGCTGCCCCATTTTTGTTCTTTAAAGAGGATGTTGGAAACATTTATCCAGCTTATTTAGTTGTTTTTCAGCGGGAGGGTTGTTTGAGAGAGTTATCCTGCTATTACCAGAAAGAGGAAGTCCTGTTGTTTTAATTTGCATTTCTTTGATTAGCGGTGAATTCAAGCAGGTTTCCTCTCCAGTGAAATGCCTGCTCATTCTGTGTCCTTTCCTGCAGTGGTTTCCTGCCTTTTTCTTGTTGATTTGCAGGTGTTCCTTAAATACTCTAGATGTTAATTCTTTGTTAATCTTTTATATTGCGATATCTTTTCTTAGTCGAGTACCCATCCATTTTCTTTCCGGTGTCTTTTATGAAATCCTTCATTTCAATGTAGGCAAATTCATCATGATTTTCTCCTCTAGAAGCTTTGCAATTTTTCAGTATCCTCCTCACTAACTATGGTTCAGACAAATCTACTTGTTCCAGTGTCACTGACCTGCACAGAGTAGAGTGGGCTCTGCTCTCCCTCTTTCCTTCACTAAGCTTGCATTTTCACAGCCTGGGTCTGCAGGGTTGGTGAACGACCACACCACATCGCTGCTTCATTCTTTAGCTTGCAAGTGAACGCCACAAACACCTCACACGTGCTGCTGTCAAACTACGTGCCCCTCATCCTGGGCTTAGGAAGTTAAGTTTTAGACCTAAAGGCAGAATTCAACTCTCTTTTATTTCTCCTCTTGATTCAGCCCACCATGCCGGGCTGCTCAGTTATTTTTGGACCCTGATTCTGTCATCCAGTGCTTTGGCTGTCCCAGTTTTTTGCCACATGAAACTTTACTATGTCATTCATTTCCATATCCCAGGAACTGATAAGAATACTGAACATGAGAGGACTGGGGCCAGAGCCCTGGACTGTGTCCTTGGAGTCTCCTTTCAGGCAGGTATTGATTAATTAATGATACCATTCTACCAAGATTTGTTGAGGAGCATCTAAATGCCTGACCCTGGCCTAAATGCTGGGATTACAAAGGTGGCAGGTGAAATAACTTATCTACCCACAGAAAATCCACCTTCTAATGGAACAGGCAGATACAATTAAATATATGATATAATTTGTAATAACTCACACTCGTCCAGTGCTTTTGTCTACAAAGCACTCCCTCACGATTGTCTCTTCTGAGCCCTGTTTGGGATAAGCAGTCCACCGGGAATACATTCACTTACCCACAAACCACCCCACATTTCCCACGTTATCCCGGGGGCTATTATCAGGAGCTTAGTCAAATCCAGGTGCACCAGGACTAGTGGAAGTATTTCAAGCAGGAAAGAGATCAATCTGGCGTGAATTGCCTGTATGAATCCTTGCTCTTCCCCTTTATAATTGCTTGCTAATTATCTGTTCATAATTCACTGCCAGTTTCATTTGTGGCACTCCTTCAAGGATCTGTGAGGCAAATTCTCTCACTATGCTGGGATATAATTCTTCAGGACCAGGAGACTTCAGGAAGACGCTCTTATAGTCCTCACTGTTTATTGGAGGCAGCAATTTCCCTTCTCCCCAGCACTTCTAGGGAGCCTATTAAAGCCCTCTTCTGGGTCCCAGTCCTGCCACCCCACAACTGGCAGGAGATATTGCATAGTGCAGTGTTTCTTGTCTCATTAATGAATTGTAAAATGAACTTAGTGGGTCATGGCCAGCATTTCTTTTTAAATAAAACAGAGGGACGTGGATGTGGCTTAAGCAATTGGGCTCCTGCCTCCCACATGGGAGGTCCCTGGTTCAGTTCCCAGTGCCTCCTAAAGAAGACAGCGAGCTGACACAACAGTCAGGTGCAGCAAGCTGATGCAACAAGATGACTCAACAAGAGACACAAGAAGAAAAACATAATGAGAGACACAACAAAGCAGGGAATGGAGGTGGCTCAAGCAATTAGGCACCTCCTTCTCACATCGGAGTTCCTGGGTTCAGTTCCCGGTACCTCCTAAAGAAACAAGGAAGGTGGACAGACACAGCAAGTGCAAACAATGAGGGGGTTAGGAGAGATAAATAAATAAAATAGATCTTTTTAAAAAAAGACAAAAGAAGAAAACAGAAAATAAGAGAGCAGGTAGTAAGGATGCATTTTAAAAACTGTGGTAACATATAACATATATCACACAAAATATCCTATTTTTACTGTTTTAAGTGTACAGTTCAGTGGAATTAATTACATGCCATCACCACCATCCATTACCAAAACCTTTTCATCATCCTATACATAAACTCTAGGATATAGGTTTGTTCTGTGAAAGTTTCCTTTCAGTTAATTATACATATGTGTGCTGGGTTGTAATCTAAAATGTATCTCTTACTGCGGGTCTTACTCAAAAAAGTTCAGAAGCTACTGACATAGTGAATTTTTTTTAAATATATATTTTTATAACCCCCCCACCCACCCACCCCAGATCACTCCCTCATCTGTCTGCTCATCTTCTTTAGGAGGCATCAGGAACTGAACCCAGGACCTCTCATGTGGGAGGCAGGCGCCCAATTGCTTGAGCCACATGTGCTCCAGATTTAAATCCTACACTCTTCAATCAGCTAGAAATGGGTTCAGCTAAAGTGACCTTGGGGAAGTTTCTTAACCTAAGAGAATTTCCTCTCCAATAAAACAAGATTGTAATACCTACCTCCTTGGGTTGTTATGTGAATTAAATGAAATAATAAGTGCAGATTGCTTAGTTCAGCACCTGGAATGTGTTCAGAAGATGTGGTTATTTTCTAGTTTCAAAGATATGCACACATGGCCTTGTTTCTTTCTCATTCCCAGCGCTATTAATTTCGCTTCCTACTTTCTATTTTCAGCAGTTTGGAGAAGCAAGTCTGCGGCTTTCTAGCAATCCTAGATTACTTGGATATTCTCTCTCACATCCCAGAGGGTTTCAAGGCTCATAAACCAGCTTCTCCCGTGGCTTGATGCTCCCATTACCTGCAGTTTGAGGGTTTTGATTTTAAAATTAGGCCCCCTCTCTCCTTTTCCTGCCTATTCCCCCAGCCTTGTAAGATCTTCTCTCTTTACCTCGCTGGTTTGAGGTGCTCCACCCACCCTCCACAAGCTGGTGACTTTTCTTTCCCTTCCCCCCTGCACCCTAGATTCTTGGCCTCCAGGTTGGGGGTTCACTCTCGTTGAGGCGTGAGTGCACTCCCGCGCGCCCCGCCTCTTGCCGGCGTGTTGCTCTCACTGTTCTCAGATTGGGGGTGCTTAAGCGACTCCCCCTCTAGGTTTTCCGGGGCTGCCTAGCTGCAAGCCTCTACCTGGGCTGGGCTGCCCCAGTCCTCCAGGTCCCAGACTGAGAAAGAGGCAGAGCCTGGGCGCCTCCCGGGGCCACCCAGCACCCAATCGGCTGCTATGGCCGTGTGAACGCGCTGCCACAGCAGGCATCACTCGTTCAGTCCTCAATCATTCATTCATCATCAAGGGCCGGAGATGCCCAGATGATTAAGAAATGGTGCCTGCTTTCAAAATGCTCAGTCTAGTCCTGATGCCCTTAATCCCACGTCCTCAAAAAAGTCCATATTAAGCAACGGATGGGGGAGGGGAGGAGACGCTATCAAACCGTGGAAATTACCTATTTTAAGCATAAAAATTATTTATTTATTTATTTGTTTGTTTGTTTATTTATTTTAGTTTGGCCAGTAGAAAGAATTTATTTGGGAAATGGGGGAAAGAGCAGAGCTTACTGAGAAATGGGAGACAGAAATACACACCAATATTTGGTGCGAGCTCCTCTAGGCAGAGAGGGCTAAGAATAAAATTTAAATTCAAATATACCCAAGAAGTTACAGAGTGGGAAATAGAATCAGGATCAAAGAAACCCGATAGATGAAGTAAAGGTTGCTTTTAGAAGTACCCTCTGAATCAGCAGGCAAATAAGGGAATTACTATACTGTCTGGGGTGATTGATCCTGACTATCAGGGGGAACTCGGACTGCTACTTCATAATGGGGTTAAAGAAGAGGTTGCCTGGAATACAGGAGATTTCCTAGGGCGTCTCTTAGTAATACTGTGTCATGATTGAAGTCAATGGAAAGTTGCAATAACTCAATCTAGGCAGGACTACCAGTGGTCCAGAACTTTGAGGAATGAAGGTTTGGGTCACCCCACCAGGCAAAGAACCACAGCCAGCTGAGGTGCTTGCTGAGGTTAAAGGGCAAATAAGGGAAGCGGATGTGGCTCAAGTGGTTGGGCTCCTGTCTACCATATGGGAGGCCCTGGGTTTGGTTCCCAGGGCCTCCTGGTGTGGGCAAGCTGGCCCGAACCCACGGAGAGCTGGCACACCAAGATGACGCAACAAAGGGAGACAAACAGACACAGAGGAAACGCGCAGCAAATGGACACAGAAAGCAGACAGTGAGCACAAGCGGCAAGTGGGGGAATAAATAAATAAAAATAAATTTAAAAAGTGCATATAAATTGGATAGTGGTAAATATGAGCTATGACCACGTGACCAGTTATAGAAATGAGGGCTGTAATGGTTATGAATATTCCTTCCTGTTTTATTAAGAATATGCTCATATACATACATAAAGCAAATATGTTTTCTTCCCTCTTATCCCCTTGTCATATAACATAAGTTGCATTATCTTTGTCATAGCATTTGGGTTGCAGGATATCAAGTTTATGAGTGAATATTACCCAAAGACCTATTTCTTCTGGGGAGTTAGTGTGTTTCCAGTTGTACCCAGGACAGTTGAATTATTTTAGGGCAAAATATGACTGTTATTTTTATTTAAAGATTATGTATGGGAGCAGATGTGGCTCAAGCAGCTGAACACCTGCTTCCCACATGGGAGGTCCCGGGTTCAGTTCCCAGTGCCTCCTAAAAACAAAAACAAACAACAAGCAAAACAAATGAAAAAACCAACTCAAGGGAGCAGATGTGGCTCAAGCGGTTGAGCACCTGCTTCCCACATACAAGGTCCCAGGTTCAATCCCCAGCACCTCAAAAAAAAAAAAAAAGCTTATATATGGTATAAGGAGATATGTATAAGTGCCAAGCTGACAGGGAATGAACTTTGATGGTTAAGTTCATGTGTGAGCTTGGCTAGGTGTCCAGTTGTCTGGTCAAGCAAGCACTGGCTTGATTACTGCTGTGAGGTTATTCTGTGGATTTAAATCATTAGTCATTTGATTGCATCTATGGCTGATTACATCAACAATCAACAACACAAATTATCTTTAGCAAAGAGAGAAGCCTCATCCAATCAGTTGAAGGCCTTAAAGGGAGAACTGATGATTTCAGCAGTCAGAAAGAATTTCTATCTCTACTGTAGCCAGCCAGCTTCTTGTGGGGAATTCACTGAAATGTTTATTGGTGTTTTCGGCTTGTAGCTTGCTCTATGGAATCTGTACTTATCAATCCCCATAGTCACATGAGCCAATCCCTATAATAAATTTCATTGTAGATATATTCTGTCAGATCTGTTTCCCTGAAGAACCCTGACTAGGGTTTCTTTGGGTTGAGAAATTTTCCCTTCTTTCAATGTGTCATCCTCATTTTTGTTTTCAGATGACATATTTAGTATTGTGTGTCCCAAGGTGGCAGGATACTGGAGCATCGCTTGTAGGCCATGCTGAACACACCACACCAAGGGAATCCTGGGTGATGAAGAAGTCTGCTTCTCACAGAGATGTCTTTTCTGAGCTGCCAGTTCTGGAGACGAGTCTGGAGACTTGCTGTTAGGCCTTCACCTCCCTTCACAACTAGTGTGGTAGCTTGGCATTGTTTATGAATTCCAAAAATAGATATAGGATTGTGCTTGTAAACTGGTCTGCTCCTCTGGGCATATTCAATTGTATTGGATTCAGAGGTTTCACTCTCACTCGATAAAATATGATTAAGGCTTTGATTCGGGCACATAAGTAGGACGGCACTGGGACTCACAGAGAAAATGACATGGCAGAGGAGAGAGTTGGAGTTTTGAGGCCGGAGCCCGGGAAGTAAACACACAGAGAAGCAGATACGTGAGGGAAGAGAGAAGGCTCCATTAGACATGGCAGAGGCCTCAGGAAGAGAGATGAGCCTGATAGTCTACAGCTGACCTTGTGAAGAGAGCACAGCAGCTTAGCCCTGAAAGAATCAAGCCCTGGGGAGAAAGACAAGCCTTATCCCAGCCTACAGCTGAGACCAGAAGAAGCTGGGATCACAGAGCCTGAAGAGGAAGCCTGAACCCTTGCAGAGAGCGGCAGCCATTGTGTGCTAACATGCAGCAACAGACTTTGGTGAGGGAAATAATTTACTCTTTTTTTTTTTTTTTTTTTTACCGGGAGGTCCTGGGGATCGAACCCGGGTCCCTCCATATGGGAGACGGACGCCCAACCAGTTGAGCCACATCCAACCCCCAATAATTTACTCTTTATGGCCTTGTGACTGTAAGCGTCTACCCCAAATAAATACCTTTTATAAAAACCAACTGATTTCTGGTATTTTGAATCAGCACCCCTTTGGCTGACTAATACAACTAGTAAATGAACACCTCTTTGGAAAAAACATTGCAATTGGTATACCAGTAGACAATGACACAGATGCTTCTCAAATATTCCAAGATTACACACCCCTTTCAGCAATCTTATTAGAACTAGGCTTTAATTTTTTAAAAAAGACTAATTAGATAGAAACTTTTTCCTACAACTGTTTTGCACAGAAATTGGTTAAAATTGGTTAATCTGGGAAGTGGATGTGGCTCAAGTGATTGGGCTCCCATCTACCATATGGGACGTCCAGGGTTTGATTCCCAGGGCCTCCTGGCCTGCACAGCGAGCTGGCCTGAGCAGAGTGCTGGCCCATGTGGAGTGGTGGCACAGCAGGATGACACAACAAAAAGAGACACAGTGGATCAGGGAGCTGACGTGGTGCAAGAGATTGAGCGTCTCTCTCCACTCCGGAAGGTCCCAGGATCAGTTCCCGATGCCACCTAAAGAGAAGACAAGCAGGCACAGAAGAACACACAGAGAGCAGACAGTGAGCACAAAACAACAAGGGGGATGGGGAAATAAATAAATAAATCTTTAAAAAATATTTGGTTAATCCATGCTTTACAAATCACATGGACTTTTTTAAAAATGTGTCAAACTTAAATTTCAAAAGAAGTAAAGAGATGTTACGGAAAGATGAGCTGAACAGAATCAGCCACTCTCAGTCCTTACGGCAAGAGCGTGCATGGAGGTGGGGGTGCTGGGCTCACTGAGCAGCCCCTGCAGGTGGCAGGTGTGGCAGTCCTCAGAACCCTGAAAACACAACTAATGATTAGCAAGCAAAGTTCATATATTTTTCAGTATTTAAATGTTTCATTCTGATTACAAAATGTTTAAGAAAGATCAACCCAAGAAGTACACTACATAGAAAGTGAGCCTCTCCACCTCCAAAGACAAACCTCAAACAGTTGAGTGGGTAGTCCATCTTATCTGTAGTGAGATGCCTGTGTGCAAACATCCTCCCAGAAGTGTATATAAAATGAGAAGTAAAACTGTTTGATTCCATCAGATAGTTTGAAGTACATCCGACTTGTGGGAGGATGGAATGGGATGAACAGCCTTATGCTGGTGTTAGGGGTGGTAGTCCACCTGCCCCCGCAGCATCCCTTCACCTAGGGCTGCCCAAAAGAGGAAGGAAAATGAGGCAACTCTCAGAAAACACTTCAACTCAGCATTCCGCATTCTGGGAAGGAGGATGAGAAAGAGGAAAGAGTTGAGAGGCGGTCAGAAAGTGGCGGTGGTGACAACACAGGCCCTTGCCGCAAACCTACCAGGGAACCGAGGGCTTCCCTGGTGTGCAGGGTAGCACACGCTTCACACTTAGTGATCCAAGAGGGTACTAGGGTGTGCCCAGAGGCAGGGACGTGGAGCTCACTGAACAGCTCCTGCTAGGTGGCAATGCTGCAGGCCTCTCAGTCCAGGAGCTGAGCTGCCCCGGGGTGTGGAAGGACATCAGATAACAACCAGTAGGAGCAAAGCCCTCTCAAGGGAGTAAGTACCCAAGGTGTAGGAGACAGCTGCTCATTTCTCCCTACTCTCCTCCTCCAAATTGTTCATTTAATGCCAGCCATGTGTTAGGCAGATGCTGGGGCAGCACGGATGAGCCAGACAGACCAACCTCTGCCATCATGGGGCCAACATCTAACGGTGATGACGGACGCTTATCTGGGTGTGTGTGAAAAGTGATCTTTAAACTGAAGACTTGAAATATATTATATATGCTCCCCCTCCCCCAAACGTCCTCATCCAGGCACCATCCCTTTCCAGTTGCAGTAATTCTGTCCTGGCACCACTGTCTTTGTCTGTACACCTAAGCTCAGCCTATTCTAGCCAAGTCCTCCTTCCTAAGACCTTCTTTTTAATTCTTACTTGCTTTTTTTTTTTTTTTTTTTTTAGGTACCAGGGCCAGGGATTGAACCTGGGACCTCGTATGTGAGAAGCCAGCACTCAACCATTGAGCCACATCAGCTTCCCTGAGTTGGTTTTTTCATTTGTTTGCTGTTTGTTTTTGTTTTGTTTTGTTTTCAGGAGGCACCGGGACAGAACCTGGGACCTCCCACGTGGGAAGCAGGCACTCAACAGCTTGAGCCACATCTGCTCCCCTTTAATTCTCTTTTGTTCAAGGCTGAGATTACCTCATTCCACTGCTCCCCAGAGCACACCACACCTATTTGTGTCCCTGTTTAAGAACTCCTGTGCAAGAGCCGGGGTGCCGTTTTACCACTGGGGACCTGGATAGGGCTTGAATGTCATCTACCATAGCTGCTCTGTACACAAAAGGCAGACGGCCTCTCCTTTCTCCTGAGGGCCTAGGTTTAGCCACATGAGGGCAAGTTTCTTGTGAAAAAAGTGGGGCAGCAGCAGGCAGGATACATCATCTGTGGGGATTTTTTTTTTTTGTTACACAATATATTTATTTCATAGTAGTGCAATTATACAGTATTTGTCCTTTTGTGTCTGCTTCATGCAACATAATGTCCTCCAGGTTCATCCACGTTGTCATATCTTTTACGACTTCATTTCTTCTTACAGCTGCATAATATTCCATTGTGTGACTACACCACAGTTTGTTTATCCATTCATCGATTGATGGACACCTGAGTTGTTTCCAACTTTTGGCAATCGTGAACAATGCCACTAATCTGTTTTATTGACAGCTGCATCAGTCCTTGTGGCAGTTTGATATTATTTATGAATTCCAAAAAGAGGTATTGGTTATGTTTGTAAACTGTTTGGTTACTCTGGGCATGATACCCTTTGATTGTATTAAATTCAAAGTTTACATTTACTTGATTAAATTAAGATTAGGGCTTTGATTTGACATCAGTAGGGCATTGAGTCCCTGCCCCCTTGGTGGGTGGACACTCACACAGAGAAGAACACAGAGGAAAAGAGAGCATTCCATAGACTCAACAGAGGAGAGAGCTTTGATCCTGGAGCCCGGGGAGAGATGAGCTGTTTGCCTGATAGTTTACAGCTGACTTTGTGAAGAGAACAGAGCAGCTGAAGCTGGAAAGAAATGGGTCCTGGAAAGAGAGACAAGCCTTACTGCAGCCTACAGCTGAGATCAGAAGAAGCTGAGACGCTGAGACCATGGAGCCTTTTTTTTTTTTTTTTTTTTTAAGATTTTATTTATTTATTCATTTATCCCCCCCTTGCTGCTTGTGCTCGCTGGGTCAGCTAACCACGCCGTGCGGGAGGGCTTGCCTTCACCAGGAGGCCCCGGGAACCAAACCCGGGGCCTCCCATATGGTAAACGGGAGCCCTACTGATTGAGCCACAGCCGCTTCCCTGCCATGGAGCCTTAAGAGGAAGAAGGAAGGCTGAACCTTCACAGGCATCGCCTGCCATCTTGCTTCAACACGTGGCAAATGACTTTGGGTGAGGAAGTACTTCTTATGATACCTTGGATTGGACTCTTTAGGGCCTTGTGGCTGTAAGCTTCTACCCCAAATAAATACCCTTTATAAAAGCCAACAGAGTTCTGGTACTTTACATCAGCACCCTTTTGGCTGACTAATATAGTCCTGAAGGGAACCCAGTTTCTGCAAGTCCTTGGTGCAGCCTCAAGAGCATCCAAGATGCCCACGGCAGTTAGGAAACACCCTTGTGCCCATTGCAATCAGCAATTACTTTACAGACACAGAGAGTGTTGGGAGCAGAGGGCAGCTCGGACCATTGAAAGTTTATTCTCTCTTACCTGCTGCCCACTGGATTTGGCAACACCACCCACAGCCCTACTCCCAGCCAAGCTCGTATGGCCTCCAAGAACCTGGAGATCCTGAAGCAACATGCCCACTGCATATAGTGGGCATCTCTATTCTTCTGTGTTCTTCTGTGTGTTTACTTCCCAGGGTTCCAGCATTAAAACTCCCACCTCCCTTCTCTGCAGTGCAATTTCTCTGTGTGTCCCTGCCCACCAAGGGGGCAGGGACTCAACGTCCTACTGATGTGGCCCAAAGCCTTAATCATTACTTAATCAAGTAAAAGTGAAACCTCTGAATCCAATATAATCTAATATGTCCAGAGGAACAGAGCAGTTTACAAACATAATCCAATATCTATTTTTGGAATTCATAAACAATGTCAAACTGCTTCAGTGATCATGCAGATCTTCATTAACAGAGAGAATCCACAACAGTCTCAAGTCCCATGAATGTGATGAATGGCTAAGCAGAAAAAGATCTTACCCTACTCTGTCTCAGAACTCAGGCAGGAGAGATACTCCACAGCTGGACCAAGGATGGAAATGCCTTCATTTTTAGCTAATTTATTCTAGAACAGGGTTAGCCTTCTGTTTCTGTAAAGTACCAGAGAGTAAATGTTTTTGGCTTTGTGGTCCATGGAGTCTCCATCGCAACTAGAGAGCTCTGCTGTTGGAGCATCAAAGTAGCCATAGACAAAACGTAAATGAACGAGACTGGCTGTGTTCCAGTAAAACTTCTTTACAAATACAGGCGACCAGTCAAATTTGGTCCACGAGCTGTACTTTGCAGACCCCTGTCCTAGGGGGAGAGCCTCTCAAGAAGCTTTCACAGTCACGGGGAGAGGCACACTAGACTGGACTTCTCCTCCAGAGAAATCTAGAAAAGCATGGTCAGCACAGCAGAACCTTCAGGGCCACTCAAACTAGTGGACTTTTAGGTGAAGGACTAGCACCCAGTCACCTAAAAGCCACAGAAGAAGGGAAGAGCATATTGGCAAATGCTTCGGAAATAAATACGGTAAACACATGGTGGTTTATGGTAAAAGATTCACTCATTCTCCAAAAAGCTTTTGAGCCCTTACTCTGTGCCAGGGTCCTGCCAGAGGTAAGTTTGAGAGTGTCAGGGTGTAGATGGTGTTTAGAGCCATGGGGCTGGATGATTTCACCAGAGGCGGTTATGTAGCAAGAGGAGTACTGAAAGCTGAGCTGGGGGCCTCCAACATTTACAAGTTAGAGAGACATGAAGGATCCAGCATGGAAGATTGTGGAAGCATCCTGTGAGGCAGGGAAACAGCAGTGTCTCGGGGTGGAATGATAAGCACCTCCAAAGGCTGCCAACAGATGGGTGGGTTTCAGTAGGCCTGGGAATTAGCCACTATGTTTGTCAAGGGTGGTGTTTGAGTGTCCTAGGGCTGCCTAGCAAATTACCACAACCTAGGTGGTGTAAAACAACAGAGATTTATTCTCTCTCAGTTCTGGAAGCCAGAAGCCTGGAGTCAAGGTGTTAGCAGGGCTGCATGCCCTCTGTGGGCTCTAGGGAAAACTTCCAGCTTCTGGTGGATCTGTGGCTGTTGTCACTCCAGTCTCTGTGCCTGCCTTCTCTTCTGTGTGTCTCTTAGAAGGACAATTGTCCTGGGATGTACAGACCATCTGATAACCAGGGATGATCTCCTGTTGTATTAGTCAGCCAAAGGAGTGCTGATGCAAAATACCAGAAATCGGTTGGTTTTTATAAAGGGTGTTTATTTGGGGTAGAAGTCTACAGTTACCAGGCCATAAAGCGTAAGTTTCTTCCCTCACCAAAGTCCATTGCCACGTGTTGGAGGAAGACAGCTGCTGATATTTGCCAGGGTTCAGGCTTCTTGGGTTCTTCTCTACGCGGGACTCCATTTCTCTCCGGTCTTAGCTTCTGTTTCTTCCACAAGGTCAGCTGTAGACTATGAGGCTCTCTAGGCTTTGCTTCGCTCCACAAGGCCAGCTGTAGACTATCAGGTGAATGGTTTGTCTCTATCCCGGAGCCTTCTCTCCTTCCTCACAACCAAGCTCTCTTACTTCCTGGGGCTCCAGCTCAAGACTCCAACATCAAAACTTCTCCAATCCTGTCCTTTGCATTGTCTTTTGTACTTGAGACTACACCCACCAAGGGATGGGGCTCAACACCCTACTGATGTGGCAGTTAACACCCTAATCATAACTTAATCATGCCCAGATTAACAGACCAGTTCATAAGCAAAATCCACTATCTATTTTTGGAATTCATAATTACATCAAACTGTTCAACTGCTACACCTGTATAATCTAGATTCTGAATTACATCTGCAAAGACCTTTTTCCATATAAAGTCATATTCACAGGTTGAGGGGATTAGGATGTGGGCATGTCTTTTGGGGGCCACCATTCAGCCATCACATCAGATGGTGTCGGCGGAGTGATGGTAAGAAAGCATGTGGGGGAAAGCGGATGTGGCTCAAGTGATTGGGCTCCCGTCTACCATATGGGAGACCCTGGGTTTGATTCCCGGGACCTCCTGGTGAAGACCAGCTGGCCCGCACCACAGAGATGGCCCATGCCTCGGACAGCTGAGCTGGCACAGCAAGATGATATTGGAAGAAGTTGGGACCACAGAGCCTTAAGGGGAAGAGGAAGACTGAACAGGCAGCCATCTTGCTCCAACACGTGGCAACAGACTTTGGTGAGGGAAGTAACTTATGCTTTATGGCCTGGTAACTGTAAACTTCTACCCCCAAATAAATACCCTTTATAAAAGCCAACAGATTTCTGGTACTTTGCATCAGCACCCCTTTGGCTGACTAATACAATTACCAATAACCTTCCTATCTCCCTCCCAGCCTCTGGTGATTAATCAGGTTGGTGTCCCTTGTAAAGGCTTTCCCTGCACTCGAGACATGCCAGGGTTCCTCTTCTCTTCAAAGGTGTGGCCTCTTTGATGGGCCCCAAGATTCCATTTATGGCTGAAGGTCTTCAGGGTGAATGCTCTGATGAGCAATGACATGGGACTAGTCCCTTATAGAGTGAGCGCACTGACAAACCAAGGGTTAGGAACTATTTCTAAAGACTTTGCCATCTTTGGGACACTGGTGGGACTTCTCTCCAGTGTGAATTCTACTGTGTATAGCATAGGCAGTATAATATATACTTGCTGCATTTAGATGAATTGTTCTGGGTGTGAACTCTCGTGTAATGAAGTGTGACCTCTCTCTGAAATCTTTCCCATATTCTTTACACAAATAAGGCTCTTCTTCAGTGTGAACCATCTGGTGTGAAGTGAGCTGTGACACCTGGACAAAGGCTTTTACGCGTTCATGACATTGGTAACCTTCCTTGCCACTATGAATTCTCATATGCTGGGTAACGTAGGAACCCTGGCTGAAGGCTCACCCACCATATTTATATGGCTTCTCACCAGTATGAATTCTCATATGTCAAGTAAAGTATGCTTTCTACCTGATCGTTTTCCCACAATCAGAATATGCTTAGGGCTTTTCTCCAGTGTGGACTGTTTGATGATCAATAAACATGGCATTCTGAGGAACGGCCTTTCTGCACTCCTTATGGATACACAGCTCCTTTCTCATGTGTGCTCTCTGATAGGAAGAAAGTCTTGGAAGGTTTTTCCAGACACGTTCCATTGGTGGAGCTTTTCTCTATTAGGAATGTACTGACAGGCGTGAGTCACTGATCCCTAATGCTTTCCCCATATTCACGGCACTCGGTAGGCTTCTTTCCATGGGCTGTAAGCTGGGAACCAGGGCTAAAGATTTTGCCATTTTGTTACATTCACGGGCCTTCTCTCTGCTGTAGGCAACATGAGGCAAAGTAGCATTAGACACACTCACTGCAGAGGTGGGGTTCTCTCTGGTGTGGGCACTCTGATGTGTGAGTACATGTAGTATTTATCCATGCTTTCCCACACTCCTTACATTTACAAGTCTCTTTGCCCAGTCCTTGGGGCTACAAGAAGAGGTGAGAGTGAAACTCTCTGGCATAAATTTTCTGACAAGGAGTACCTTGTGACTTCCTAATGGATCCCTTTACTGCACTCACCATACTTGAAGGAGCCGTTTTTTCTAAGACCTCTTGTGGATTCTTGGGATTCATGAGATTCTATGAAACTGGAACTCTCTGCCTGGCCTTTGTGAGTTTTCTCAATGCTTTCCCTCCATACTCAATGTCCTCAGAAATGCCCTGCTTTAGAGTTGGCTACACCTTCTTGGTTCTGCTCTCACCATCTGACAAAAATACATGATCTGATGCTCATTCTGAGCAAAAAATCAAGTTGGGGGAGTGGATGTGGCTCAAGCAGTTGGGCACCTGCTTCCCACATGGAAGGTCCCCAGTTTGGTTCCTGGTGTCTCCTAGAAAAAACAAGAACAAACAACAAGCAAAACAAATGATAAAACCAACTCAAGGGAGCCGATGTGACTCAGTGGCTGAATGCCGGCTTCCCACATACGAGGTCTCGGGTTCAATCCCCAATCCTGGTACCTCAAAAATATAAAAATAAATAAATAAATAATTTTAAAAATCTAGTTGTGAAAAACAGAAATAATCAAGAACGACAAAGAGAATGGTAGTATGTGGTACTGAACTGCATGACTCTTAATAGGAAGGGTGAGGAATGGGGCCAAAAAGGGGATTCCCGCCCCCAAACGATAGCAGACAGAGATGGCCAAGTGCATTGGGCTGACAGAAATATAAGGGAGAGAGCAAAGGATAGGAAGAAACGCTTGATGTGTAGCAATAAGGTTAACCCCAGAAGGAAGGGGGCAAGAAGAAAAAAGGAGGGTGGAGTAAGGGGAAATGGCTCTTAGTACTGAGGCCCCACATGCAGAGAGAGGACCAGGCTGAGGCCACTGCCTCAGGCCACTGGCCACTGTGCAGATGGTCAGCCCAGGGGAGAGGAACCTACCTCCTTTACAGACTTATGGAGGTTTCAATCTGATTTCCACCTGATAGCTTAGAGACTGTAGCCGTTGGCCAATTTAATGTAATTATGAATTCCAAAAATATAATTGGATCATGCTTGTAAACTCATCTGTTAATCTGGGCATGATTGAGTTATGATTGGGGCGTTGACTGGGCCACGTCAGTAGGGCATTGAGCCCCACCCTTGGTGGGTGGGGAATCAAATATAAAAGGCATGGCAAGAACAAAGTTGAAGCAGTTTTTGAGAAGCAGTTTTGATGTTGGAGTTTTGATGTTGGAGAGAAGAGAAATGAGCCGTTCGCCTGACAGTCTACAGCTGACCTTGTGGAGGAACCGGAAGAGCTGAGCCCAGAGAGAAATGCAGCCACAGGAAGAGAGGAACCCAAGAAGACTGAACCCTGGCAAACGCCAGCAGCTGTCTTGCTCCAACACGTGGCAATGAACTTTGGTGAGAGAAGAAACTTAATGCTTTACAGCCTGGTATCTGTGGACTTCTACCCCAAATAAGTACCCTTCATAAAGACCAACCCATTTTTGGTATTTCACATTAGCACCCCTTTGGCTGACTAATACAGAGACTAAGAGAGAAAACGAGGAATGTCCTTGGGTTCTTTGACATTTGAAATGGTATAAGGGAAGTTGCTGTAACAAGGAGGGGGAACTAATGGACTGTCACTCACTTGTGCAAACGAAGAGACTTCTGTTCCCAGCTGCCTGCAGATCTGGTGCCCACGATGCTTCCCCTTGTTCCAGCTGGATGATCAGACTAGGTGTGGAAAAAAAAAAATTCTGTTCACAGCAATGAAAACAGGAAAGGGAAGATAATAGACCAAAACCAGCCTTAAGCTTTCTTTGTCTATGGGAAACAGATATGGGTGAGGAAACAACTGAAAAGCTTGCTGGGAAGTGCAAACAGGCAGGGTTACAGCATCTCAGGGCTGAGACAGTAAAACTCTCCCTCTAGGCAGGGTCTTCATTACAGACTGTTTGCTGGGAAGAGCCCAGGAAAGCTGCCCATTTCAGCGAGGGAAATATCTGAACTCAGGATTAATGGGGCGCAGAAATAGCCCACTTCTTCATCAGGAGGAACCATATAGCTTGCAAGGACACAGAAACTGAAACCAACTAAACCGAAACCTTTAGATCACA
Source organism: Tolypeutes matacus (assembly GCA_026826555.1). NCBI lineage: Eukaryota > Metazoa > Chordata > Mammalia > Cingulata > Chlamyphoridae > Tolypeutes > Tolypeutes matacus. The sequence goes on along the minus strand of JAKSZT010018658.1, from coordinate 21,581,858 downwards.
CTGCTACTAACAAATGGATGACAGCAATGATTTAGTTAGCAACAGATGAATTCGGAGTCAACCAGAGAATTCTCACACAGCCAGGTGACCTTCCCACAATCCTCCCCCATCACCGCCTTGTAGAGAGTCCTCTCAGAGGGGTCTAGACAATGCCACAGCCCCGAGTGAAGTACAAAGCCACCTCTTCGAAAGTCACCTGATCCTGAAACACATGGCTTCTGCTGCTTCCAGCGGGGTGATCCCTGAGAGGCACAACCAGAGTCATCAGAGTCGAGGCAGGGTTTGAGTCTGCGTTTAGTACCTGATGAGCAGGAAGCGTGTGGGGGAGCAGTTGTGGCTCAAGTGGTTGAGCGCCTGCTTCCCACACGGGAGGTCCTGGGTTCGGTCCCCGTGCCTCCTAAAAAGAAAAGAAAAAGAAAGAAAGAAAAAACCAATAAGCAAACAAAACGAAAAACCCAACTCAGGGAAGCTGATGTGCCTCAGTAGTTGAGAGCCGGCTTCCCACATGCGAGGTGCCAGTTCAATCCCCGGAGCCGGTACCTCAAAAAAAAAAAAAAAAAAAAGTCTGGAACAAAAGGCCCGCGGTCACGCTGAGGACGACGCTCTTCTAACAGGGAAGGGGGTGACCAGAGCCTCCTTGGTCAGCAGATGTCCCAGCCAGGGAAGGAGTGGAAGCGGCGCTGGGTCTCGGGAAGGCCAGCAGAGGGAACAAAGCCCGCTGCTAGGCTGTAGCTGCCGGGACTGGGCGTGCTGGCGCCCTCTACAGAGGAGGGCGGATATCTGGGCGCCACGCCTCGCAGAGGCTGTGGAAAGACGCTCGCAGGAGAACAGAAACAGGCAGTATCTCTGCTGGTACCCTGACCAATCCCCAGTGACCAGAAAGAGGTCACATAGACAAAGCAGGAGGATTTGCAAAAGGCGGAGTTTGGGGAGCCCCACAGTTTTGAACCTACACCCAAACCCAAGGCAGAAACCAGACTGTAGCCAACATGTCTCTTGTAGGAGGAAAAAACAGGTAAGCTTCACTCCCAAGACTTTTAAATCCCCCACGCATACCTTAATCATCTTAATTTGGGGTGCTAAATAAATAAGCAGCTAAAAGCATCATATATGATAAAGCCCCATTGGTCAAATAGATCATGTCAGATCCATAACAGTGAAATACCGTGTTTCAGAGAATTAAGTGGAGCTGTATGGAGAGACTTCGAGAAATTTTCATGATGCAGTAAATTACCGTAAATGAGCTTGATCTTTTCTTAGAAAAATTATATATATATGCTAATATATTAAAATCTGGATAAATTTATTCTACTCTTGAAGTAAAGGATTAAGAAAGGCGTTCACTTTCCACATTGCTTACATTTTTTTTACACAATGAGATTGTATTACTTTTATAATCATACAATCTTTCTTTCATTTAAACATTTTTTTTTTTTAAAAAGCTTTTTGGCATAGAAAATTTCAAAGATTCTCAAAAGTAGAATGAAAGAGTAAACTGAAAAGTCATAAACACTCTGCCAATATTGTTTTATCTACTTGCTCTTGTTGACTAAGAAAGCCCGAGTAATATCTCTTTCGAGTTGGATCAGGATCTTGGGGGATTTTTTTTTTTTCTTTACATATTTATACTGGGTATGTCTTACCTAGATTAAGAGAAAACAAGGATTTGAAAAGCAGAGTATCCCTTTTATTATATATATATTTTTACATAGCCCTTTTCAGCCTAGATTCAGTAACTACCTATCCCTCCCATCAGAGGAGAACGGTCCTGCACATTACAATAGGCAAAAAAAGCTTTTAGGAGATAAAATATTTTAAATTTATCCATAACAATTATTCAGTTTTCTTGAGTACCACATTAGAAAGTTGGAAAAAGACTGAAGGAAGCAATAATGGTCTGTCAAGCCACCAGACTGTAATAACTTTAGTTGATAGTACAATCTTTATATTTTTTTCTCCAAAGAGGTACAAAGCAGGTTCAAGTGTGCCATATGGATGCTATTCCAAACCTTAATAATTTCTTTCTCCTGTTAATCACAGCCAGCGTTTAGCCAACTCTCTGAAGCATATGAAGGAGTCTCAATTTCGTAAAATAACCCTGGGCAATCACAAACTAGAGGGAAGCACATCTCTTAGAAATTTCCAATAGTTGTATCTCAACTACATTATGAGAATTTAGAACTGCCAGTTCAAGATGGAGACTATGCAGTGGGAAGAGTTATTTAAAAGGAAACAATTAGACTAAGGGTTCTACATCCTTTCAGCATTGGCTCCCCAGTCTCAACCCACATTCTATCTCCTAGTAACCTATACTCTGTAGTTTACCTTCCTGAATTTACTCATCGTATTTAGTTCATATCAGTGAGACCATATAATATTTGTCCTTTTGTGTATGGCTTATTTCACTCAACATAATATCCTCAAGGTTCAGCCATGTTGTCATATGCATCCCGAATTCATTTCTTTCTTCTTGCAGCTGAATAGTATTCCATGGTATGTATATGTCACATTTTGTTTATCCATTCATCAGTTGATGGACACTTGGGTTGTTTTAGCAATTATAAATAATGCCACTATGAACATCGGTGTGCAAATGTCAGTCCACATCCTTGCTTTCAGTTCTTAAGAATATCTTCCTAGTAGAGGGATTGCCAGATCATACAGCAGTTCTATATTTAGCTTCCTGAGGAACTGCCAAACTGTCTTTCACAGAGGCTGCACCATTCTACATTCCCACTAGCAGTGAAGGAATGTTCATTTTTCTCCAAATCCTCTCCAGCACTTGTAGTTTTCTGTTTTTTAAAATAATAGCCATTTGGCAAGGTGTGAAATGATATCTCATTGTAATTTTATCTCATTGTAGTTTTAGTGGGGCTCCTAAGGGCTCTGGAGACACCCAGGTCCTATGGTCAGGGCTGATAGCTCTGGAGTTTAGTACCTTGCCAGTGGGCCCTACTTTGGAGTTTGTGCTCCTGGGAGTGACAGAGTTGGACTTGATTATGTCTTCCTTACACATGACTCATCTGTCCCTTCTATTTAAACCTCTACTTGGGGCTGGAGTTTGTAGGTGTATGTCCAAGAGGCACAAGTCTTTGGGCTGTCCATGTGCCGCCTGGGCCCAGAACCTCAGTGGAGTTGCAACACCTACTCTACAGCTCATTGGACTCACCCAGGACAACTAACAAGGAGATGATGATGGACAACGACCATCCCAAGGAACAGAGAGAATCTGCAACTGCAAGCAAGATAGTCCCATCCATCTTCCCCATGGGATATAAGCCCCCTCTGAATTAGAGGTGGAGTGGACATCACCATCCCAGAATCCTCAGGATTGGGGAAAGAACTATGGACTAGAGTGGATTTATGGTATTCTACTATAGACTTATTGTGATTCTAGCAATGGAAGAAATTACAACATTGATGTGGAGCCAGTGGCCACTGGAGGCTCTGGAGGCAGGGAGAGGGAAAAACAGTTGTAATATGGGGGCTTTTTTGGGACTTGGGAATCGTCCTGAATGACACTGCAACACAGATATAGGCCAGTTTATATCATCCCATAACATGCAGAACTGTGCGGGAGAGAGAGTAGACTACAATGTGAACTATGGCCCATGCTCAGTGGCAAAGCCCCAGGATGCGTTTATCAATTGCATTGAATGTGCCACACTAAAGAAGCATGTTTATGTGGGAGGGTGTGGGAGGTGTGCGGAATGGGGCATATGGGAATCCCTATAGTTTTTGTGTAACATTTATGTAATCTTTAAGTATCTTTTAAAAAATAAAAAAAACTATTATTAAAAATAAAATAAAATAGCCATTTTTTAAGGTGTGAAATGATATCTTATTGTAGTTTTTTTAAAGCAGTTTTATTGAGATATATCCACACACCATACAATCTATCCAAAGTGAATAATCAGTGGCTTTTATTATAATCACAGTGTTGTGCATTCATCACCACAAAAAATTTTAGAACCATTTACTCCAAAAAGAAAAACTACACACCTCTTAGCAGTCATGTCTCAATACCTCTATCCTTCCCCACCCCTACATAACCACTAATCAAATTTTATCTTTATAAATTAATTTCTGGAAAGCAGATGTGGCTCAAGCAATCTACCATATAGGAGGTCCAGGGTTCAGTTTCTGGGGCCTTCTGGTGAAAGGCAAGCTGGCCCACACAGTGAGCTGGTCCATGTAGAATGCTGGCCTGTGCAGGAGTGCTGGCCCACGCGGAGAGCTGATGCAGCAAGATGATGCAACAAAAAGAGACACAGAAGAGGGACAATAAGAGACATAATAGACCAGGGAGCTGAGGTGGTACAAGAGGTTGAGCAACTCTCTCCACTCCAGAAGTTCGCAGGATCAGTTCCTGGTGCTGCCTAAAGAGAAGATAAGCAGACACAGAAGAATACATGGAGAGCAGGCAGTGAGATTTATTTATTTATAAATTTAAAAAAATTGATTTATACTTACATTTTATATAAATGGAATCATACAATATGTAATACTTCGTGTCTAGTTTCTTTCACTTTGCAAAATGTTGTGGGGTTTTTTGCCTGATATTACCATCTTGTAACATTTACATACATTTGTTCAATTTCAAAGAAAAACAATCTTATATATGCAATATTGCCCATATACATATTTCACATGTGGTTTTATTATGTTGTACAGTCCCATGTTGCATTTTTTAGCTTTCCTTTTAGTAATATACATGACCTTAGACATTCCCTTTCAAACTCTGTCATACCCATATAATAGCACTGCTAATTACAAACATTATGTTGTGCTTTCACACTTTCTATTCATTTCCAAAGACTAACAAACAATTACCAATTTTACACAAATTAACCCTCAGCTTTCCATTTTCTAACCTCATTCTATTTTCTGGTGACCCATATTCAAGTTATTAACTCCATGAGATTACACAATATATTTAGTTCATAGTAGCGCAGTCATACAGTATTTGTTCTTTTGTGTCAGGCTTGCCTCACTCAACCTAATGTCCTCCAGGTTCATCCATGTTGTTATATGCTTCATTACGACTTCATTTCTTCTTACAGTTGCATAATATTCCATTGTATGATACATCACAGTTTGTTTATCCATTCACTAGTTGATGGACACCTGGGTTGTTTCCAACTTTTGGCAAATCGGTGTTTGTTCGTGTCACTGCTCTCAGTTCTTCTGGGTATATACCCAGTAGTGGTATTGCCGGGTCACAGGGCAAGTCTACATTCAATTTCTTTAGGAACTGCCAAACAGTCCTCCACAGTGGCTGTACCATTCGTCATTCCCACCAACAGTGAATAAATGTTCCTATCTCTCCACATCCTCTCCAAAACTTGTAGTTCTCTGTCTTTTTAATAGTGGCCATTCCAGTAACTATGAAATAATATTTCATTGTAGTTTGATTTGTGCTTCCCTAATCGCCAGTGATGTTGAATAATTTTTCATATGTTTTTTTTCAGTCATTTATATTTCTTCTTTGGACAAATGTCTATTCAAGTCTTTTTTCTTCCTTTTTTTTTAATTCAAGTCTTTTGCCCATTTTTTAATTGGGTCGTTTTCCCTTTATTGTTGAGTTGTAGCATCTCTTTATATATCATGGATATTAAACCCTTATCAGATTTATGATTTCCAAATATTTTCTCTCAGCTGGCTTTACACCTTTTTGACAAAGTCCTTTGAGGGGCAAAAGTGTTTAATTTTGAGGAAATTACATTTATCTATTATTTTTTTTGTTGCTCATGCTTTGGGTGTAAGATCCAAGAAACCACCACCTACCACAAGATCTTTAAGATGTTTCCCTACATTTTCTTCAAATGGTTTTATGGTTTGGCTTTTATATTTAGTCCTTTGATCCATTTTGAGTTGGTTCTTGTATAGGGAGTGAGATAGGGGTCCTCTTTCATTCTTTGGTTATGGATATCCAGTTATCCCAGCACCATTTCAGGAAGACACTATTTTTTCCTGGTAATGTGGTCTTGGTAGGTTTGTCAAAAACCAGTTGGAACTTCCGAGAAGATGGTAGACTAGAAAGACACGAGACTTTCTTTTCTCCTCGAAAAATAGCTAAAGGATGGGCAGAAACAGCCTGGGAAAAAAATCTTCTAGTATTTAGGATACCAGGTGAAGGCTGGACACCGACCAGAGGAGAGACGAGCAAAGGAAAAGAATCATGATGGTAAAACTGTGAGTTAACTGTAGCTGTGGGAGCGGATGTAGCTCAAGTGGTTGAGCACCTGCTTCCCATGTACGAGATCCTGGTTTCAATCCTTGGTACCTCCTGAAAAAACAACAACAAACAAACAAACAAAAACAACAACTGCAGTTGCTTTTTGTGGTGATGAATGCACAACATTGTGATTATACTAAAAGCCATTGATTATACACTTTGGGTAGATTGTATGGTATGTGAATGTATCTCAGTAAAACTGCTTAGTAAATAAGTAATAGTGCAAGAATAACCAGAAATAGCAGCTATATACAGCAAGGGAAGCATAGAGAGATCAAGGGGCAAAGAATTTTCTTGTTAGTTTATTTGTTTTTTTGTTTACTATTATTATTGAAATGATGAAAATGCTCTAATGATGATTGAGGTGATGAATGCACAACTATATGATTATACCAAATACCATTGATTGTACACTTTGGATGAATTGTATGCTTTACTAATATGTAGCAATAAAACTGATTTGTTAAAAAATAAAATAAAAAAGAGGCACCAATCAAAAAAAAAAAAAGAACTGCAGCTGAACCTGCTGGCAACCTCCCCCACCCTATAGACAATTTTGAATTCTCAGGCCTTGGGGCTGGTGGCTAGAAAAAGGGGGGCCCAGGGATCCACCTCCCCAGGAAAGGGGAGAGAGAGGAACACAGCTTTAGCTGTTTCATCTTTTGACCACAAATTTGGTCTGCTGTGTCCAATGAGCCCTTCCAGGCCAAATGGGGCTGCATCATTGTTTGCTTTGGGAGCCAAGAAGGGACCAATGTGATCCAACCCTCTCTATCTCCCTCTCCACTGACCAGGACTGGCTGTTGAGGACACAAAAGGGAGTGGAATTATTTCCTACCCAGGAAAAGGGAGGGGGCTGCCAGGGAAGGTGAGAAAATGGCCTCTGAGAAAGTTTGAATTATGAGGCTCTTAGCCTCCAGGCAGGATCCTCTATCACGATGATCCAGTCCATGTTGCAGCAAACACACTCAGACTAGGTTTTGAACTGAGAAGGCTTCAAAGAGTGCCTTCTGCTGGCAGAACAAGGAAGTGCATGTGAGGAAATTAAAAGTAAATAAATGAGAGGCTTTTTCCAGCCTTTACAGCCTCCCTCCCTAAGACCCTAGGAAGCGGGTCTGCAACCCATTCCTGGGTCCATGGCCCAGATTTGAGCAACTAACAGGGACAATCCTAAAGACCCAGAACAGGTTGAACCAAGAATCAAAGAGCAGCAGTAACACACAGCCTCCTGCCACTGAATCCCTACAAAAGAGAAATTGAGCATCTGAATAATCTCACCATCCTAATCAGATACCTGGACATCAGCAAAAAATTACAAGCCATACTAATAAAATGGAGGAAATAGCCCAAGAAAAGGAATATATCAAAGTCCCAGAGTACAAACAGGATTTGAGACAACTAATCAATGAGATACACAAAAATTTCCAAAATCAAATTAATGAGTTGAAAGATGATATGGTTAAAGAGATAAAGGATAAAAGAAGACACTGAGCAAGCACAAAGAATACTTTAAGGGAAGCGGCTGTGGCTCAATCAGTAGGGCTCCCGTTTACCATATGGGAGGCCCCAGGTTCGGTTCCCGGGGCTTCCTGGTGAAGGCAAGCCCGCCCGCGCAGCATGGTTAGCTGACCCAGCGAGCACAAGCAGCAAGGGGGGGATAAATGAATAAATAAATAAAATTTTAAAAAAAAGAATACTTTAAGAACCTGAATAGAGAAGGGAGCGGATGTGGCTCAGGCAGTTTGGGCACCTACTTCCCACATGGGAGGTCCCAAGTTCAGTTCCTGGGGCCTCCTAAAGACAAAAAACAACGAGCAGACAGTGAGCAAAATAATGAGCAGATGAGAAAAAATGAGTAGACAGTGAGCAAAAACAAAGAGCAAGACAACAAGTAGACAATAAGTAAAGACAAACCAGCAGGGAGCAGATGTGGCTCAAGCAGTTGAGTATCCACCTCCCACATGGGAGGTCCTGGGTTGGGTTCCCAGTACCTCCTAAAGAAAAACAAACCAGAGTTCAACGAGCAAAAAACAATGAGCAGACGAGTGCAAACAATGAGCAAAGAGACAAGGGAGCCCTCTGGGGCGGTGGGGGGAACCTGAATAGAAAAGTAACAGAGGGAAGTGGATGTGGCTTAAGCAGTTGGGCACCCACCTACCACATGGGAGGTCCTGGGTTTGGTTCCTGATGCCTCCTGGAGAAGATAAGCAAGAAAGCAAGCTGGCATGATGGGCCCGCATGGCGAGCTGACGCAACAAGATGCCGCAACAAAGGAGACACAAAGAGGAAAGACAATGAGGGACACAACAAAAGCAGGGAGCTGAGGTGGCTCAAGTGATTGAACACCTTTCTCCCACATCGGAGGTCCAAGGACTGGTTCCCGGTGCCAGCAGACACAATAGAGCACTCAGCGAGTGTAAACAACGAGGTGCTGGGGAATAAATAAATAGAAAAAAATAAATAAAATTACGAAAAGTAACAGAGCTCAAGAGAATGAAAGACATGATAGGTGAGATAAAAAACACATTAGGGAGCGGATGTGGCTCAAGTAGTTGAGTGCCCAGCTCCCACATGGGAGGTCTCGGGTTCAGTTCCCGGTGCCTCCTGAAGAAACAGAAAAACAAACAACAAGCAAAACAAACTCAGGGGAGCCGATGTGGGTGGGGGCCAGCTTCCATGTCACACCTATTATTTCCTCTCCCTCCCCTCAGAACCTCTGGTGGCTCAAGCGATTGAGCTTCTGCCTACCACATGGGAGGTCCTGGGTTCAGTTCCCAATACCTCCTAAAGAGAAAATGAGCAGACACAGAGAACACACAGCAAATGGACATAGAGAGCAGACAGCAACAGCAAACAATGAGGAAGGGGGAAATAAACAAAATAAATCTTTTTTTTTTTAAAGTGTATATACAACCTAAAATTGCCCCTTTTAACTCCATTCAAATAATTAATTAAGTGCTGCTACTGACGTTCACCATGTTGTGCTCCCATCACCACTGTCCACTACCAAAACATTTCCATCGTATGGGACTGGCTTTTTTCTTTCTTTTTTTAGATACCAGGGCTGGGGCTTGAACCCAGGACCTCATATGTGGGAAGCTAGTGCTCAACCACTGAGCCACATCAGCTCCCTGAGGTTAAATTCCTATACATACAAACAAATGTGACCCAAGCAATCTGTCAAAGGCTGCTACTAACCTGTCAACACCACTCTTCCCTTCTTTTCTACTAACAGAAACTCATTTGTACCCAGGGTGACAAAGTGTTTGGTGAAAGAGACCACATCTCTCAGCCTCTCCTGCAGCCAGGATGATTATGTGATATAATTCTGGCCAATGAAATTAAAGCAGAAGTCATTTGACAGGTCTTCCAGAAGGCTTTTTAAAGCCTTGTTACTTATAGTGTGGTACTTTGTTAGAAATGCAAAATCTGAGGCCCCTGCCCAGACTCAACTGAATCTGAGTCTGTATTTTAATAAGATTCCTCTGTTGATTCATACAGGCATTAAATTTTGAGAAGCACTGCTCCAAAGGGAGCTGACTTAGCTTCCTCTTTCTTCCTTTCTGGAGTGTGGATGTGATGCTGGAGCTCCTTGGCCACCTTTTGATCATGATGTGACCTTGAAGAGGGAAGCCAAATGCCAAGGAAGGAAGTGGGGAAAATAGGAGCCTGAGGCACTGATGGCTAAACTGCCTACTTCCAGAGGTCTTTGACACAAGAAAACAAGCCTCTGAGCATTTACTACTGAGAAGACTGGGAGAGAAACCAGAAAGCCCTAAACAAGTGCGCAGACGGCCCGGCAGACTGAGCCGTGGCTCCACTTGCTCCTTAGGTTGTGGTAAATGCCGAAGCTAAGTGAGCTTTCCCACACTCCTATCTTCAGAACAACAAGTATTACCTAGTAAAGGGAAATCCAGATACTCTTTTATTATTCGTTGATGCATTTTCTAATAGGAGGATTGATAAATTTAAAAAATAAAAAGAAACAAAAAATAAAAAATAAAATAAAAGGTATTCTCTGTTTTTATATTACTAACCATTTAGTGCTTTATGCAACATCTTTTTATTTTCCTTCTAATTTTAGGTAAACCTGGAGCTTATTTTATCTATACAGAATGTCAGCTATTTAAGACATTCTAATGAGTCAGGCATACTTATATTACATTTTCTGGGACATCATGCTTTAAAATTGTGTTTCTTACCATGCTGTATGTCCCATATTATGAACCATTCCTTATATGCCAAAACATATTTTATATATATTTATCACTACAATTTTGGAATTAAGATATTTAAACCCTGGAAATATTCATAATCTGAAATAGGTAAGATCCCAGACATATTGAAGAAACAATGTTCTGCTGCATTTTTAGAAATGCTTCCAAAGATTTGTCATGTACAGAAACTTAGCAAACTCAGAATAGAAGAAAACTTCCTTTACTTGTAAAGATTATATATTAGAAACCTTCAGAAAATATTATACTAGGTAGAAAAACTTCAGATATATCCCCTTTAAGATCAGGAACAAGAAAACGGTCTCTAGCATTGCTACTTTTTATACAGTATTAGAAGATTCTAGGTGATGCTAAATGGAAAGAAAAAAATAAAAGCTGTAAGGGCTGGGAGGGAAGAGGTAAAACTCACTGTTTTCAGATGTTATTGTTATCTAGGTGGAAAATCAAACAGAATCAAAAGAAAAACTTGGAACTAATAAGAGAATTCAGCAAAATAACTGGATGCAAAATCAAATCAATAGCATTTATCTCTACATCAGCAATAAGCTAACACATATTTTAAAATATAAGATCCATTCACACTGGCAAAACTAGAAAATGCCTAGAAATTAACTTAACCAAGACACACAACAACTGTGTGAAGAAAATCTTAAATTGCTAATAAAGGACATGAAAAAGGAGCTGAATAAAAGGAAGGCATTTAATGATTTTGGATGGGACCACGTACTAAAATATCAATTTTCCTCAAAATAACCTACAAATTCTATGCAACCCCAATCAAAATTATAGTTGGATTTTTTTTGTTGAAGTGAAATTCATGTACTATGAAATGTACTATTTTAAAGTGTACAATTCAGTGGCATTTAGTGCATTTACAATGTTGTGTAACCATCACCAAAACATTTTTATCATCCCCTAAGGAAACCCTGTGCCCATTAAGCATATGTACCTATTACCCATTTATATGAAATGTCCAGATTAAGAAAATACATTGAAACAAAAAATAGATTAGTGGTTGTAAGGGGCTGTGGTGACGGAAGAATGGGAAGTAACTGCTATGGGTACAAGATTTCTTTTGGAGATGATGAAAATGTTCTAAGATTATGGTGATGGTTGCACAACTGTAAATACACACGCACACAAAAACACTGAATTGTACACTTTAAAAGGGTGAATTTTATGTTATGTGATTTATATCTCAAATTTAAAACTGACAAAACAATATCTATAATAATCAGCAAAGAATATGACTAGGCAGTTTGCAGATGAGGAAACCAGGATACTCAAATTCATTAGTGATTGGAAACATGCAACATTAAAATAAGATCCTCTCTATACCTATTAGACTGGCCATTTAGGAAATGGGACGGTGCCAGGCAGCAAGAATGTGGGGATACAGGAGCCCTTGTACTAGTGGGAAGGCAGAGCCCACTCACTAGTCAGCATAAAATAAGTATACACTATGGGAAGTGGATGTGGCTCAAGCAGTTGGGCACCTGCCTACCACATGGAAGGTCCCAGGTTCAGTTCCTGGTGCCTCCTAAAGAAGATGAGCAAGACAGCGAGCCAGCACGATGGGCTGGTGAGGCGAGCTGACGCAACGATGAGACACAAGGAAGAAACACAATGAGAAACCCAACAAGCAGGGAGCGGAGGTGGCTCAAGCAATTAGGCACCTCCCTCCCACATAGGATGGTCCCAGGTTTGGTTCCTGGTGCCTCCTAAAAAGAAGACACAGACACAGAGAGCAGACAGTGAGAGCAAACAACCAGCAGGGGAGGGATGAATAAATAAAATACATCTTGAAAAAAAAATAAGTATGCACTGGCCCCATGACCCAGCAAGTCCATGCCTGGGTATATACCCCAAATTCTCACGCAGGTCCTAAGAGCACTGTGTGAGTATGCTCACAGCAGCATTAGTTGTGGGGCAAGGAGTAGGAACAACCTGGCAACCTAAGCCTCCCATCCTGGGAGGAAGATGAGGAGGAGGCACGCTGTGGGAGACTTTACAGCTGCTGGAAAAATTGGAAAGATGGACCTAGAGCCACAAGGATGACTCTTACAAATGGAGTGCTTCATGATAAAGAGAAATGAGATTGGGAAGTGGATGTGGCTCAAGCGATTGGGCTCCCATCTACCATATGGGAGGTCCAGAGTTAGACTCCCAGGGCCTCCTGGTGAAAAGCAAGCTGGCCTATGTGGCGAGCTGGCCTGAGCAGAGACCTGGCTCTTGCAGGAGTGCTGGCGCAGCAAAATGATGCAACAAAAAGAGACACAGCAGAGAGATGCAGCAAATCAGGGAGCTGAGATGGTGCAAGAGATTGAGCAGCCTCTCTCCACTCCGGGAGGTCTCAGGATTGGTTCCTGGTGCCACCTAAAGAGAAGACAAGCAGACACAGAAGAACACACAGACAGCGAGCACAAAACAAAGGCGGGGGTGGGGGAGATAAATAAAAAAATAAATCTTAAAAAAAAAAGAGAGAGAGAAATGAGATTTAACACAAAGCACTAAATTAAAAAAACACATGCTTATCTATGACTGTTTTGTAAACCCACAATACTAAAGAAAAGATATACACATACTCCATTAGTCTAAAAACACACATCCACACCAGTTACCATTTTTTGAAATCCCAAAAGTTTAGAACTGATTCTGCCAGCAATAATTACCAATTTGGTCAATATTGGCATTAACTATCCCTCACAAAAGGTAATTACTTGTTTACATAATAATTTCATTTTAAGTTAATATATGTAGGTATGTTATAGAAATGTCTGGAGAAAGGAAGTATATACATCAAAATGCTAACAGTGTTTTCTGGAGGGGTGACAAGATGATGAGTTAATTTAATTTTCTTATTTGTACCTTCCTTTATTTACTGAAACTTTTACAGTGTGCATGAATTTTACAATAAAAAAATAAGCAAAGCAAAGAAAATGAATGTACCCCAAAAAAAGCTACGCAAAAAGATAAAGGATGACCATGATAAAGAATGATCTACTTTGGAGTGGTGGGATAAAGTGAGAGGGCCCTTACTTGACCAATGATGACAAGAACCCCAAACCTAGGAGTATGATTTACACAATTCTCTACCTTGAGAACCACAAGAATTCCATACCATGTCGCATTACATTTTTTTTAATTAAAAATTTGTTCATCAGCTTTATCACTCCCTTGGTCTTCAGACACTACTCAGTATACTTGGCTACATTTCAAAATAACATGATCTTCAAGAGAGAAAGACATTCCACCTGAGGCTTACATTTATTTATTACCTTTGAAGGCAACTCCAAAAACATTGTAAACAGGCACAGCAAAGCTAAACCAAGCATAAAACTTTCCAAGATCCTATTTTTAAGGAGGAAAGGTTGAAATACACACACACTCTTTTGTTTGCTTATGAAACACTGTAGCATACTATTGAATACATCTTCCATCCCTGTTTTTCCTTCTTCCTCTACTCTGGGCACTCTTTCTTATTTTTTTAAAAGATTTATTTTATCTATTTATTTTTCCCCACCCCCTCGTTGTTTGCATTTGCGGTGTCTGTTCATTGTGTGCTCATCTTCCTTTTAGGAGGCACTGGGAACGGGATCTGGGAGCTTCCATGTGGGATGGAGGCGCCTAATGGCTTGAGCCACCTCCGCTGCCTGCTTTGTTGTGTCTCTCATTATGTTTTCCTCCTTGTGTCTCTTGTTGCATCATCTTGTTACAACAGCTCAACATGCCAGCCCATTGCATCAGCTCACTGTCTTGCTCGTCCTCTTTAGGAGGCACCAGGAACTGAACCTGGAACCTCCCATGTGGGAGCTCAGTCACTTGAGCCACATCTGCTTCTCTCGGCACTTTCTGTATTAGAAAATTTTAAAATAAAATCTCCCAATATTTAAGCTGTATTTTGAATAGTTAAGTTAAAATGTCTCCACAGCAACCCAAACTGGCAGAACTCACACTAGAACTGTAATAAGAGAGTGGATAAGCAGGTATTAGTACTGTAACCCCATCTCTCCTACTCCTAGCCCCCCAGAATATATGCTCTTGAAGGAGGGATTTTTGTCATTTTGTTCACTAATGATCCAGTGTCTAGAACAGTACTGGCACATATTAGGTATGAAAAAAAATGTATAGTGCAATATAGAAAGTATTGATTAAAAATAAATTACAGGGGAAGCGGCTGTAGCTCAATCAGTGGGGCTCCCATTTACCATATGGGAGGCCCCGGGTTCGGTTCCCGGGGCCTCCTGGTGGGGGCAGGCCCGCCTGCACGGCGTGGTTGGCTGACCCGGCGAGCACAAGCAGCAAGGGGGGGATAAATGAATAAATAAATAAAATCTTTAAAAAAAAAATAAAATAAAAATAAAAAAAAATAAATTACAGGGGGGCGGATGTGGCTCAAATGGTTGGGAGTCCGTCTGCCATATGGAGGGACCTGGGTTCGATCCCCGGGACCTCCCAGTAAAATTAAAAAATAAATAAATAAAATAAATAAATAAATAAATTACATGAACCCATCATATGTATGACTTTTTGATGAGGTTGCCTCAATTAAAGTATGTGTGTGGACCAGCCCAAAAAATAAATAAATAAACAAACAAACAAATAAATAAATTACAAGAAAAATAAGAAAACAAAAGAAAAAGGAAATGACACATGCGTATTGTAGAATTTTTAATCACCTTGACTGTAAAAGTGTAGAAATGGATAAAGTTGATGGTAACACATTACAGAGGGTATAATTAACATGACTGGTTTATAAATGTGATTATGGCCAAAAGAGGGTAGTCTAGAGACATACACTTCAATTGAAAGAAAGCTAGAGAATAATCTAGGGACTAAAATAACATTGTGAACTTGGTGGTGGATGAGGATTGTGGTTAACAGTACAAATGCAAGAATGTTCTTCTATGACCTAGAACAAATGTACATCACTATTACAAGGTGGTAAGAATATGGTGATGCATGGGAAATGTAATTAATGTAATTTATCAATGTCAAAGTAGGTACTATATCAATGCTAATGATCAATAATAAGGGATATGAGATATTTGTTCTTTCAGACTAAGGAAAAACGTTTAAAAATTTACTGAGGTGATGACTGCACAACTCTGTGATGAATATGAGAGTCACTGAGAATACACTTTGGATGGATGGTACAAGGCATGGGACTGTATAACACAGTGAACCATGTGGTGGATGATAGACTGTTGTTAACAGTACAAATATGAGAGTGTTCTCTCATGAATTATAACAAATGTGCAATGCTAATACATGGTGTTAATAATGGGGGGTGTATGGAAAAAAAATACCAAATGTAAGCTATGGACCATAGTTAGTAGTGAAATTCTGAGGATGTTCTTTCATAATCTGTAACAAATGTTCCACAACAATGCAAGGTGTTGGTGGAAAGGTGATGTATGGCAATTCTTCGTGTTATGCATGACTGGTCTGTAAGCTCATAAATTCTCTAATAAAAAAAAGTAGTTGTACATACATATGAAATCAATTCACAAATACTCCCAAGAGGAAACGATACTAAATAGATTCCTACCAATCTATGCATTCATCCAATGGTGTATGCAGGCTAATACACATTTTGTCAGTCGGATACTTAGATGTTAAAAAAGATACAGGGAGGGAAGCAGATGTGGCTCAAGTGGTTGGGCTTCCATCTACCATATGGGAGGCCTTGGGTTCGGGTCCTGGGGCCTCCTGGTGTGGGCAAACTGGCCCACGGAGAGCTGACGGCCCACACTGAGCTGGCTCAGCAAGATGACTCAACAAAAAGGGAGACAAGCAGACACAGAGGAAATGCACAGCGAATGGACACAGAAAGCAGACAGCAAGCACAAGTGGCAAGCAGAGGAGGGAGGGATAAATAAATAAATAATTTTTTTTTTTTAAAAAAAGATACGGGAAAGCGGATGTGGCTCAAGCAATTGGGCTTCCGTCTACCATATAGGAGCCCAGAGATTCAATTCCCAGGGTGTCCAGGTGAAAAGCAAGCTGGCCCGCATGGCGAGCTGGCCCACGCAGCAAGCTGGCGCAGCAAGATGATGCAACAAAAAGAGACACAGAAGAGAGACAATAAGAGACACAGCAGACCAGGGAGCTGAGATGGCGCAAAGACTGAGCCACTCAGGAAGGTCCCAGAATCGGTTCCTGGTGCCGCCTAAAGAGAAGACAAGCAGCCATAGAAGAATATACAGAGAGCAGACAGCAAGCACAAAAAAACAAGGCATGGAGGGTGGAATAAATAAGTAAATCTTTATTAAAAAAAAAAAAAGAAGATATGGATTCTTGCCACACAGGAAACAAGATAAACATTATGGAGAAAAAGACTACAAGGTGTGGCAGAGGAGCACTGTCTTTGATATGACTTGGAAAGCTGGCAATGGAGACAAACTTACTGGAACGTGTCCAAATATCTGTAACAGGCTCTTACATGGCTTGCTGAGCCCAAGATCAATCAGCCTCTTTATGGATTCCATGATATAGTTCGACTTCCTATGTAGTTTCTTATAGGGAAAAGACGTGTGACCAACTTGCAGAATAGTTGTAAATTTGCATGCTGGTTAGTTATAACAGCTTGGAAGCTTATATAAATGTCTAACAATAGGGAATCAGTTAAGAACAAAATTCATTACAGTGCATATGGATAATATAAGACTATGCAGCCGCTAAAAATATTATGTAAAAGAGTAGATAATTCCATGAGGAAAAGGCTCACAAGAGAGGACAATTTAAAAAGCAGGTTATAAAATATATCAAAAGATCCCAAATGTGTTTTAAGAAAATGCTCATAAATAAACCTGGCAGAACCCTTACTTAATGTGGGGTTATGTCTCAGGGTAGAATCAGATATGACCTGTTTTATTTTCCATTTTTATAAATTTATGCCTCTTTTTTTTTTTCCTGTCAGGCAAATTAATTGACTTCTCTGTGCCTGTTTCTTTACTTTTTTTTTTTTTTTTTTTAAGATTTTATTTATTTATTCATTTATCCCCCCCTTGCTGCTTGTGCTTTCTGGGTCAGCTAACCACGCTGTGTGGTTGGGCCTCCCACATGGTAAACGGGAGCCCTACTGATTGAGCCACAGCTGCTTCCCTGTTTCTTTACTTTTTAAATGGGGATAATAAGAGCAATTCCCCCTTAGGTTGCTGAAGACAGGTGGATGCTTAGAGCCATACTGGGCAGGTGGGAGCTGCTCAGTAAAGCTTAGCTACTAGCAGTGAAATGTTGCAGAAGTTGGTGGTGTCGGGGAAGCGGCTGTGGCTCAATCAGTAGGGCTCCCGTTTACCATATGGGAGGCCCGGGGTTCAGTTCCCGGGGCCTCCTGGTGAAGGCAAGCCCGCCCGCATGGCGTGGTTAGCTGACCCAGCGAGCACAAGCAGCAAGGGGGGGATAAATGAATAAATAAATAAAATAAATAAATAAAATCTTTAGGGGTCAGATGTGGCTCAACTGGTTGGGCGTCCCTCTCCATATGGAGGGACCCGGTTCGATCCCCTGGACCTCCCAGTAAAAAAAAAAAAACACATCCTTTTGGGAAGCGGCTGTGGCTCAATCAGTAGGGCTCCCGTTTACTATATGGGAGGCCCGGGGTTCGGTTCCCGGGACCTCCTGGTGAGGGCGGGCCCGCCCGCACGGCGTGGTTGGCTGACCCGGCGAGCACAAGCAGCAAGGGGGGGATAAATGAATAAATAAATAAAATCTTTTAAAAAAAAAAAAAAAAAAAAGAAGTTGGTGGTGTCAGCCTGAGGACCAGGCCGGTCTCACCTGTGGTGTCTCCACTGGTAAAGGCAGTCTGAGGCGCTGGCAGGCTTCCCTTTGAGGCTTCTCCATTCCATTCCACATGAGCAACAGGTGCACAGCCAGGAAGTTTCAAATACGTTTCAGTGTTCTTTTGGACAGGATGTTGTTAAAGCATATGGCAATAAATAGTTTTTTTGTTTTGTTTTGTTTTGGGAGGTACCGAGGTTGGGGATTGAACCCAGAACCTTGTATGTGTGAAGCCACTGCTCAACCACTGAGTCACATGGTGTTGCAGTTGGTCAGTTTGATGTAATTATGAATTCCAAAAATATAATTGGATCATGCTTGTAAACTGATCTCTTAATCTGGGCATTGACTGGGCCACATCAGTAGGGCGTTGAGTTCCACCCCATTGGTGGGTGGGGAATCAAATATAAAAGGCAAGGCAAGGGAAGCGGCTGTGGCTCAATCAGTAGGGCCCCCGTTTACCATATGGGAGGCCCCGGGTTTGGTTCCCGGGGCCTCCTGGTGAGGGCGGGCCCGCCCGCACGGCGTGGTTGGCTGGCCCGGCGAGCGCAAGCAGCAAGGGGGGGGTAGATTAATAAATAAATAAAATCTTTAAAAAAAAAAAAAAAAGGCAAGGCAAAGAACAGAGTTGAAGCAGTTTTTGAAAAGCAGTTTTGATGTTGGAAAGAAGGCCCCAGGAGAAGAGAAGCAAGCCATTCGCCTGATCGTCTAAGCTGACCTTGTGGAGGAACCAGAAGATCTAAGCCCGGAGAGAAAAACAGCCCCGGGAAGAGAGGAACACAAGAAGCCTGAACCTTGGCAAACGACGGCAGCTGTCTTGCTCCAACACATGGCAATGAACTTTAGTGAGAGGAAACTTACGCTTTATGGCCTGGTATCTGTGGACTTCTACCCAAAATAAATGCCCA
Organism: Tolypeutes matacus; assembly: GCA_026826555.1. Taxonomy (NCBI): domain Eukaryota; kingdom Metazoa; phylum Chordata; class Mammalia; order Cingulata; family Chlamyphoridae; genus Tolypeutes; species Tolypeutes matacus. The sequence goes on along the minus strand of JAKSZT010018658.1, from coordinate 21,562,695 downwards.
TTTTTGGTATTTCACATTAGCACCCCTTTGGCTGACTGATACACATGGGCTCCCCTGAGTTGGTTTTTCCCTTTGTTTGCTTGTTGTTTGTTTTTGTTTTTAGGAGGCACCTGGGACTGAACCCGAGACCTCCCATGTGGGAAGCAGGCGCCCAACTGCTTGAGCCACAATCGCTCCCCAATGACTAGTTATCATCCCCAAATAATATCAGTGGCCATGGTACTGACAGAAGCCAATTGCACGACCAACCTGTGGTCTTAAAAAGGGATTCCTGGGTTGCACAGTCAAAGGGGTATGTAGCCAAGTTAGCCTGGCTGGTTCCAGTTAAAGGGGTACAGTCCCAGAGAGGACAACTAGGGAGGAATTCTGAGTGGGACCTGCTGCTAGGGTAAACGTGACCTGTCCTCGAATTCCAGGGCCCAGATGACTTATTGTGCCAATGAGGATACTTGAGAGACTGAAAGGGAGTGCTATGCATAATAACATCGGGACACCGAGTCTTAACTAGAATCGTCCCAAACCAATTGGGACATGTGGTCACCAGAGTAAAAATAAAGTGTTACTTCCTCCATTTTATTATTTGGTTTTCCTATGTCATATCTTATTTTTGTCTGTGTCTTTACTCTTTTGGTTATCCTTTCTGCTATTCTTTCTTATATACTCTCCTCCAAGCTGTCTCTCCTGTCTTTTTCTTTCAGGTTCTAAGGCTTCCTTTAATATTTCCTGCAAAGGTAGATTCTTTTTTGCAAACATTCTTAGTTTCTGTTTGTTTGTGAATATTTTATACTCACCTTCATATTTGAAGGACAATTTTGCTGGATAAAGAATTCTCAGCTGGCAGTTTTTCTCTTTCAGTAGATTTGGACATTTTTACAGCCTCAAAATTGTAAGCTTTTAACCTAATAAATTCCCATTATAAAAGCCAATACATTTCTGATACATTGCTCCTCGCAGCTTTTAGCAAACTAAAACAGGCTTTCTCTCTGTCTGAATTTCATCCTCTTTATAAAGGACTCCAGTAATAAGATTAAGGCCCATCCTGATTGAGGTGGGCCACACCTTAACTGAAGTAGGCTCATCAAAAGGTCCTACTTAAGGTCCAGGGTTCGGTTCCCGGGGCCTCCTGGTGAAAGGCAAGCTGGTGCTTCCAGGAGTGCTGGCCCACGCGGAGGGCTGGCGCAGCAAGATGACGTAACAAAAGGAGACATGGGGAGAGACAATGAGAGACACAGCCGACCAGGTTGCTGAGGTGGCGCAAGAGATTGAGTGCCTCTCTCCCGCTCCGGATGGTCCCAGGGTTGGTTCCTGGTGCCGCCTAAAGAGAAGACAAGCAGACAGAAGAACACAAAGAGCAGACAGCAAGTGCAAAACAATGAGGGGGTGGGGGTGGAATAAATAGAAATAAATAAATAAATAAATAAATAAATAAATAAATAAATAAGGTCCTACTTAAATGGGTTCACACCCAAAGGAATGGATTAACTTGAAGAACATGTATTTCAGGGGTATATACAGCTTCAAACCATCACAATCACTGATCCATTTTGAGTTAATTTTTATATGTGGTATGAGGTAGCTTCTTTTTTTTTTTTATTTTTTTTTTTTTTAAAGATTTTATTTATTTATTCATCTATCCCCCCCTTGCTGCTTGTGCTCGCCGGGCCGGCCAACCACGCCGTGCAGGCGGGCCCGCCCTCACCAGGAGGCCCCGGGAACCGAACCCGTGGCCTCCCATATGGTAAACGGGAGCCCCACTGATTGAGCCACAGCCGCTTCCCTGAGGTAGCTTCTTAATAATAGACCTTCACCTGCCCATAGGAGGGTGGAGAGAGGGTCTGAGCAGCAGCTCCACTTTGAGTCAGCAGGGTCAGGGACTGTCCCATCAGCCAGCCTCTGCTCCCCTTTCCTCGCAGGGCCCCAGTGGTTATGGGTCAGGCAGTGGCCCAAGAACCACCTATGCAGACATGGCTGGAGAGGCTCAAGAGCTATATGGGCTGCTGGGACCAGCTGGGACTCAATTTCGGATGTGCATGTTTACCTCAACAAATATCTTCTAGATTCTACAGGTGGAAAACATGACTCCATTCATAGCCACAAATTAGAATACAGTTTACCAGGGGCAGGGTTGAAGGGTAGGGAATGGGGAGTTTTGGTAATGGATGGTTAGTGATAGCACGACAATGTAAATGTAATTAACTCCACTGAACTGGCATACTTGAAAGTGGTTAAAACGGGAAATCTTATGGTATATATGTTACCAGAAAAAAATTTTTTTTAACTCATTGGAACAGTTACCACACTAATGCAAAATGTCAATAATAGAGAAAACTCTGTGTGGGGTGGGGAGTATATGGGAACTCTGTACTCTTTGCATGATTTTTCTAGAAATCTACAAACTGCCCTAATTTTTTTTTTTTTTTTATTTCTCTGTTCTCCTACAGTTGCAGAAAAGCAAATATTATAATACAATAATGTCACAAAATGCTGGTTTTGGTTTTTTTTTTGTTTGTTTGTGTTTTTTTTTGCCTTTATAAGGGGATATTTTATTGTTAACTACTTACCTTCACAGTTTCAGAAAGAGGTACAGATTAGCCTTATCCAACATGATCGGAAATTGACAAAACCTAGTGAAGGAAGTGTTCTGATTGCTAAGGATTTAATTTGGATGCTTTTAATCTTTAGCCATTTAACACTTCAAACATAATCCGTAATAAAAGCATCCTCTCCCTCACTTTCACTTTAATACCCCACCTACCTCACTTCAGTATAGCAATATCTTCATTAAATATAATTCCAAGAGGAAGAAGTTCCCTGGAGAGTAACCATGAGGACAATCCACAAAAAGAAAAAACTCAAAATAAAACTCCATATAATTTACTAGTCTAGGGAAACACAACTTTCCAATATATAAAGAAATAAATCCAGGGGCAGATGTGGCTCAAGTGGTTGGGTGACCGAATGCCATTATGGAGGGACCCGGGTTCGATCCCCAGGACCTCACAGTAAAATAAAAATAGAAGGTACGCAGGCGGGCCATACCCGGTCTGAGTGCACTGTGCTGCCAGGCCCCACCCGCGTGGCGAGCCAGGCCCAGCCGAGCCACGCAACAAGATGATGATGCAACAGGAAAGAGACACAGGGGAGAGCAAGACAAGACGCACGGAAAAATACAGGAACTGAGGTGGCACAGGTGGTAGGACGCCTCTCTCCCACGGAGACTGAATCCTGGTGAAGACTGGAGGAGAAGGATGAGAAGAGAGGGCAGGAAACAGACACAGAGGATTGCCCAGCGAATAGACACAGACCGCAAAGCGGGCGGGGGGGGTGGGTGGAGGGTGTGAATAAATAAGAAATCTTAAAAAAAAAAAAAAAAGAAAGAAAGAAAGAAATTCAGTAACAAATGCACTAAAAGGTCTTTATGAAGAGGTTCTGTAATAACTATTTACAAGATACCCAAGCAGGAATGGAGCACCTAGCACAGCACTGGCCCTCAGATGCCAAAAGCGTTCTCTCCGCCAGAGACCACAAACAAGAATCTCATCTTTGTCTTTTTCCTTCTCATAAAGCTGTCCGCTAGTTAGGCTGGATTGTGGGACTGTCTTATCCACAAAGAGGAAGACTGCCTTTTCAGAAGGAAGCTGGGTCCTTTTCCTGACCGTCCACATGATCTGAGCCAGTGATATCAGATGGAACCAGCTACTTCCATTTGTCAGTGTTAACAACCTGAGGCATTTTCTGCAATCACTGGAATCCTGTCGGGATTTTTTGTGCAGATCTTTGAGGATTCGAAGGATTCGAGGATCCATTTGTGTCCCAGCAAGTGGTGCTCCTTGAATATCCACTTCCTGGCGGCAGGGAGGAGATGGAGCCGGCTCTTGGCTCTTGGAGCCCTGAAACTCGAAACTCGAAACTCGGTGCACTGCCCACAACTACGACTAAGGTTATTTTTAGTCTTTCAAAACATTTAAGACTTGAGAGATTGATGTTATATCTTGGGAAAGTAACCTTTAACTTCTAAAAAGTCTATAATTCTGATTGGTTACGTAATTTGTAGTCCTGGTAACACTATTTAAATAGATAAGCTAGGTTTTCTAGAAGGTGTGATTTTTTTTTCATTCTTAAGCCAGGAGGGGGTCATTCTTAGCAACCTCTTTACCTCATAAGAACACAGAGTTCAAAAAGTACAAAAGCAATGACTCTATTGGATTTCTTTTCTTTTCTTCTTTTTTTGAGGTACAGGGGGACGGGTATTGAACTTGGAACCTTGTACGTGGGAAACCGGTGCTCAACCACTGAGCCATATCGGCTCCCTGGATTTCTTTTTTAAACATAATTTGACTGTCTAATGTTTAATTTAATGTTAATAAGCAATAAAGCTCCAACAGATTAAGTGTCTGGAGGCTGAGGTCATCATGACTTTAGCAGACCTGTAAAGAGGCCACCTGACCTAAGTGGCTGGAAGGGAGGATATGCATCGATCCTGGGCCAGGGCCAGGACCCAATCCCTCGACACCTAGGAAAGCAGACAACAGGCATGGCTCTGGGCCCCCAAACACATAGGAGCCAGAGCAGGTCTTCTTCTTCAAGGGGCATAATAGACTTTCCTTTCAGGACAACTGTCAGATCCTTGTACCCCTGGATATGACTTCACTAAGAGGACAGAAGTGGAAGGAGGGTCGGAGGTCCCATCGCCCAGGTACCCTTTCTCAAAGACCAATCTCAATGCCAGAATGGGGGCCTCTGGGTATAGGGAGGTGCTTGTTTGAACATGAGGGTTACTGAGAGTTTGAGGGATTCTAGATCCAAAGTTCTATTCCCTACTTTGCTTCCATTTCCAAAGAGAAATGAAGATGTGAATTTCTAAATAGAACCTACAGAACTGTGAAAGTCACACGGTTCACTTAGAAAACCTAAATCCACTGGGAGCGGATGAAGGTGGAATGAAACCCATCTTTAAGCCTTCCTTCCCAGTAATCCCAAACCAGAACAAGACATTCGAGGAAAAGTCTGGAAAAATCACTGATAACAGGAAAATCAACTGAAGGATAATGAAAAACTTTTTTGGTCTTTGTCTGCAGTTCCTGGGAGGTAAGCTCTCAGTCTCTGAAATTCCTGTGGAATCTTGTTACTCCTGGTAGGCTCAGGACCACACCTGCTGGTTCATGGGCTAAGGAGATGTCAGGGAGAGGCCAGCCACACCTGCAGTCTTAGGGTGGGGAGTGGCTGCACCAGGAAAACCAACCTTGAGGAGTTGGGGCTTTGAGCCAGCTCTTATCAGCCTGACTTCCCCACCTCTGGGAGAGGAGGGGCGCTAGAGATAAGCGTTCAGCCACGTGGGCACTGATTCTGCCAATAAGTACACAATGAAACCCACATAAACTAAGGTCACTAAAGCTGTGGTGAGCTTCCATGTTCGATGCTGTCACCGATGTGCTAGGAGAGTGAGGACATGGCAGTTTGCATTTGAGACCCTCCCAGACCTCACCCTGTGTGTCGCTTCTTTCTTGCATCCTTTTACTATAATAAAACTATCATCCTAAGTATAGTGCTTTCAGTGAATTCTGGGAGTTATTCAAGCGAATTATCAAACATGATGGGGTGGTGGGAACACCAAATTTGTAGCCAGTTGTTCAGAAGTGATTGGAGGGCCCCAGAGCTTGCAAGGTTTGCCCTAATGGGACCTAAAGGCTCTCCCCAGCACTCTGGCCAAAAGAGGGATTGCCATACCAGTAGGGGACACAGGCAAATCCCAAGCCTTTTGTCTGCCAAAAAATTAAATAATATAAAGAAGAAACAAAAGAAAGATAATTAAGAAAAGAAGGAACTTGATTGCTTACTACAATAACCAGCTCAGCGGTCTACTCTAGCAAATTCTAGAAGCTTTCCATTCCCTGAAACTCTCCACAACACACGGGGGGTTGGGGGGGAACGGACTCTTGGTTAGGAAGAAACCGAGTTAAGCCTCGTAATCAGACCGATTGTGGAAGTCCTTACTCAGGGCGAGGATGTTTCCACAATTCTCTAGCATCACTTCCCTGTAGAGAGCGGTCCAGGCACTCTCACTCTTGTTTTGTCAAGTACGCGGCCATATATATCCTCAAAGGTAACAGATTTATCCAGTTTGACCCGGAGGTTATTCCACTATTTGCTCCTCGGATGAGCAGGGCTGGAAACTGGAGTAGGGGGTGGACCGGCCCGAGTAGAGGAGGGTGGAGTGGCTTTGAGGTTGTCAAGAGTGCGGACGACGCTGGGCGTGCACAGAGGCGGGAACGGCGTCGGTCCCCGCCACGGGACTTGGGATCTGCGGGCCACTCCCCGCGACCGCCGGCAGCGCTGCTGGGAGAGGAGAAAGGAGAGGAGCGAGTGGTGAGAGTACCCAGCCTGCCTGCCGCCGCTCTCGCCCGACTGACCTACACAGGTAGCCGACCACGAGGGTCCAGGAGCCCTAAGCCCCGCCCCCGGCCGTCTTCCGCGTCCTCTCTAGGATGCGCGGAGGACTCTTCGTATCCCAGTGTCCCGCCCAAAGGCGGCTAGATGCCGCTGGACCGGGGCCACGGCCTCGAGCCCAGCTAGTCTCTAATCCGGAAGGTGACATCTGGGGCCTTGCGCCCTCAGGCCTCCCCGCCCCGGGATTAAAAGGCGCAGGCGATGTTTCGATGGCGGGATGTATCAGTGTGCAGGCTTTGTGTGAAATTATCTTTGAAAATTCGTTTTCCCTTTGGACATCGGAAGAGAAGTACACGGAAGAAAAAGCAAGCAGCCGTACCCCTAATATACAGAAATAACTACTATTAATATTTTCTACGCATCATTTGCTTTTTTTGTTTTTGTAAACACCAACTTTCCCGCTTCATTTTGTAATGTAAAGTTCCCCCACATTAGCTGGATTATCATCATTTATTTACTCTTTCTATATCCACATCAAATCTATGCTGGACTGAGCCAGAGGAATATTGGCCTTCCGCAGAAGACTATTCCTCAAATTGCGCCTCGGCCTGAACTTGGAAAAGAACTACGAAGCTTGTTATGGTTTACTCTACATAAAGATTGTTGATGGTGATGCTCATTAATGACGCAGTCCCTCTCTGTTTTCTCCAGGAAGAAATTTCTTGTGGTCTTGCTATCAAGGATGGTTTTACTCTTCTAGAGCAGTTGATTTCGTTTTTGGCCTATGGACCCTGTGAACTTCGAATTTGACTTAGGTTGGCTTCTAGAAAGCTTAGAGAAAATCTTGTGGGGCAAGGATGTAGGAAGGAAAGGTGTGTGTTTTGATATACTGTCAACCCTACGCCTGGCTCCCTCCCACTTCACTATCTCTGTTTTCTCTTTGCCTTATCTTTCTTGTCGTTTTCAGTGTATTTTGTCTTGCTTTTTTTGGTTTAAGCCTGTCACAACCTTAAATCCCTTTGAAACAGGATGGGACATAAAGGAATACTTAATTACTCAACCATTTCCCCAACTGTTGGAATAAACAGCTTTGATTTTTAGCTATTTAAATTTTTGCCACGGGAAACGGATGTGGCTCAAGAGGTTCGGCGTCCGTCTACCATATGGAGAGACCGGGGCTCGATCCCCGGTACCTCCCGGTAAAAAAAAAAAAAAAAAAAAAAAAATTTTTGCCACAAATGAACATTTTTTTTTTTACCATAAAGTGCTTTTTCTTCTTAGGTTTTTTTTGTTTGTTTGTTTTTTGGTTTTTTGGTAAGTGAAATTCCTAGAGAATACAGGATTTAAGAGAACGAATATTCGGTGAATATTTATTGAAGCTTGCTGTGGGATATAGAGATTACCCCAAGATGGAAATATCTAACATTTTTTGAGATTTTACTCCATGCCAGGCATGTGCTAAGCCCTTCACATGGGTCCTGCCCTCAAATTTCTCAAACTGTGTATTCTTATAAAAGCTGCATAATCATAATAGGGCCGAAAGAAAGAGTTCCCAGCAATGAGAGAATGCTGTGAGATGAGGGTATCAGATGTCAAGGAAGGTGAATATATTAGGGAAAGCAGAAGAACTATTTGCAGTTGCTTGTGTTTAAATTAATTTTCAATTTATTAAAGTAAATTTGAAAACAGATTTTTCTTGAGTTTTTAAGTTTAACTTACACATCTCAAGAGTCTATTTGGAAATCTCAATAAGAGCAATCACTTGTACTTTGATTAATGTTCAATTACCTCATAGGCTTGACATACTAAATTTGCTTGAACATTATTAACATCATTTACAAATTTATTTAAACTCTTAAATCTTTAAACTACATTCACAAATGTAAGCACATTCCTTTTAGGGCAGATTTACAAGTCAAACAAGGGAAAAGAATCTTAAGCATGTAAATAACTTTCATAAACCTAATAATACAAACATTTAAATGCGTGGTAAATCAAATTATCTTAAAGATTCCAATACTGTTTACAAACCTAATCAAATTATCACACCTTTAAGCTTCAAATTACAAGTATAAAATAAATTGCACAATTCAGTTTGAAATCTCAACACTAATCTGTCAGATTCTCTAATATGCCAAATTCTCTTAAATATAATAAACTCATTAAAACACACACAAGTGTGTTTCCCATACTTACAAAAGCTTTTCCTTAACCTTTGCACAAAAGCAGTAATATTATGGATATATTTTTATTTCATTGTTTCTAAATTCCTTCTCAAGGTGGTAGAGTTAAATACTTTCTGTTCCTATTTTTCTTCTCACAATTCTACATTTTATTGATATTCCCTATGACTAAAGAAAACTCTGATAATTACCATTCAAATAAACTTAGAGCTCAACAAAACGAATATATATATTAATTTATATTATTTTATCTATGCAAAGAAACAAAATCAATACTTAGAATAGAGTGAATGATGCAATTAACCATTATCTTATACCATCAAGCACTCCTTTCTTTTTTTTTTTTTTTTAAAGATTTTATTTATTCATTCATTAATCCCCCCCTTTGCTGCTTGTGCTCGCTGGGCCAGCCAACCACGCTGTGCGGGCGGGTTCCCGGGGCCTCCCATATGGTAAACGGGAGCCCCACTGATTGAGCCACAGCCGCTTCCCCAGCACTCCTTTCTTTACTATTATAACTCCCCCTTAGCTACACTTTTTAAAAATTGCTTCGTCTGTGCGAGTATTTTCACTGTCCTGATTTTGTGATAATCAGGGTAGGCTAAACATTTGCTATATTAGAAACCATGCATGTGTCCCCAGTCCTAGTTTTTCTCCCTAGGTCTGGTTTTTAAAATGCTGGTGATAAACTAAGCCTGATTTATTATATGACCATCCTGTATGGGAAAAGACTGTAACTCTAGGTATCTTTGATCAACCTTAAGAGATAGAGCAGGGGGACAGATGTGGCTCTAATGGTTGGGTGTCCGTCTCCCATATGGAGGGACCTGGGTTCGATCCCCGGGACCTCCCGGTAACAATTAAAAAAAATATATATATATACATAGAAGGTGCGCCGTCAAGCCCCGCAAGCGGGTGAGCCTCCCAGGCCCTGTGCAAGGGTGTGCCATCAGGCCCCATGCATGGGAGCGTTGCCAGGCCCTGTGCATGGTTGTGCTGCCAGGTTCCATGTGCAGGTGAGCCCAGGCCCCGCAAGCCACGCAGCAAGATGATGACGTAACAGGAGAGTGACACAAGGGAGAGCCAAGATGAGATGCGCCGAAAAACCAGGAACTAAGGTGGAGCAGGCAATAGGACGCCTCTCTCCCATATTGGAGGTTTCGAGGATCAAATCCCAGTGAAGACAGGAGGAGAAGGATGAAAAGTGAGGGCAGGAAACAGACACAGAGAGTTGCCCAGCAAATGGATGCAAAAACAGCAAAAACGTGGGGGTTGTAAAAATGGATAAAAGTAAATAAATAAATAAAATAAAAAATTGCTTTATCTGTAAAATGGGCATGATAATTCCTATCTTAGAGAACTGAGCAACCAAAATGCAATGTCTGTCATCAGCATAGTAATAAATAATAACTCAATAAATGTTCATTCCCTTCTCCTTTCTTTCCTCCTCCTCCAGAACTCAGATGTATGTTGAGAAAATACCAGGGTCTCTTCCTTTTCCAAATGTGTGGGCGAAATATGGAAGAGGGAGTTTTGCAAAAAGAAGAACATCTTTCTCCAGAGAGGCACCCCCTCTCCTTACTCTGATCCCTCCACTGTCGACAGTAGAGTTCTGAAATGGTTTACTATTTTTAAAAATAGAAATATTGGGAAGCGGATGTGGCTCAAGTGATTGGGGTCCCGTCTACCATTAGAAGGTCCAGGCTTCGATTCCCGGGGCCTCCTGGTGAAGGCAAAGTGGTCCACATAGTGAGCTGGCCCATGCAGAGAGCTGGCCCGTGCAGCAGTGCTGGCCCCAGCAGAAAACTGGCGCAGCAAGATGACGCAACAAAAAAAGACACAGAGGAGAGAAAATAAGAAGAGACACAGCAGACCAGGGAGCTGAGGTGGAGCAAAAGATTGAACACACAGCGAATGGACACAGAGAGCAGACAGCAAGTGCAAAAACAGTGGGGATGGGGGCGGGGGGGAGAAAGAAAGAAAGCAAACTTTTTAAAAAAGAAAAATATTATGTACACCTGTCTCTTTTGTTTAAAGGATGTGTTAAGGATTCTAAGGAAAACAAACTTTTTAGAGGAAAATCTGTTTAAATTATTTGATTATTTAAATCAAATCCTTTTAAAGCAATCTAGTATTTATTTATTTATTTATTTTTATTTTTTTGCAATCTAGTATTTTTAAGGAAAGAAAGAACTCAATAAGAGTTTGTGGTAGATTGATTGCACCGATGATCCCAATTCTTCTCCTCTTTCCATATCCACATCCTTTGCCCTGTGATTTTTTTTTTTTTTTTTTTTTTTTTTTTAAGATTTTATTTATTTATTCATTTATCCCCCCCTTGCTGCCTGTGCTCGCTGGGTCAGCCAACCACGCCGTGCGGGCGGGCCCGCCCCCACCAGGAGGCCCCGGGAACCGAACCCGGGGCCTCCCATATGGTAAACGGGAGCCCCACTGATTGAGCCACAGCCGCTTCCCGTGCCCTGTGATTTTATAACTCCTCCCACAAAAGAAGCAGTCTGTTTCCCTACCCCTGAAAATCTGGGCTTGGCCATGTGACTTGCCTTGGCAAATAAGACTTTAGCAGACTTGAGGCAAGCACAGGATTGAACAAGTGCTTTAATGTTTGCATTTCTTCTCTTGCTTCTCTGCAAATAAGAAATACATGCCTGGTTTAGTCTGAGAACATGTCTGGACCAGCCTGCTGAAGGGATGTGAAAGAGACACATGGAGGAACCAAGCTGCCCTAGATGAGGCCACACTAGATCAGCCAATCCCCACCCCAATGATTAAAGATAAACTTTTTGTGCAATTTAGGGTCTCACATCTTTATTGAGCAATTCATTAGTCAGGCAGCATCTCATTCAGAAAGTAGAAGTTCCACAAGGGGGTGGAAAGGAGACGCTCATAGAGGGTGAATGTAGAAGCAATCTTCTGATTGGCTGGCACTAAGTTTCCGTTTTACTTAGGAGGGGGTCCTACAAAGTGGGGAGCAGGTGGTTGCTTAGGGATGAAGAAATGAGTTGGCTATAATTGATAAAGATCTGGCTGTATTTAAATTTGGTCTTCTGGGTGAGTCTGGCTTTTACAGGAAATAGAAACTGGCTCAGATTTATTTATTTGTTGGTTGGTTGGTTTGGTTTTGCTGACATGGGGTTTAGCACAGGTGCCTCCATGTTAGGCCTACTAGATTTATTTATCACCAGCTAACCTGCCTGCTGACTGAAGCTGTAGGAGCCCAGTTGAATCTGTAGAACTGCTCAGTCTAACACTGACTATGAGAAATAATATGTTGCTTTAAGGCACTAGGATTTGGGATGGTTTGTTATGGAGCAATAGCAAACAGATACTAACAGGTAGTATGGAGCACTAACATAACAAAAACCTGAAATATGTGATGTTCACTTTGGGACTGGATAGCAGGGGAGGCTGGAAAATAGTGAGGAAATTGTCAGAGAAAGTTGGAAAAATGACGACCCATGTTACAGAGTGGCAAAGCAGTTGGCAAAACTGTCACCTATTGTAACTTGTGAGATAGAAGATATACCTAATGAACTTGTACATTTGAGTAAAGAAATCTCTTTACAGGATGTTGAAAATGTCAGCTGGTTCTTCCTATCTGTGTTTGATAAGTTTTATAAGAAAGAGATGAGATAAAGGAATAATTGGCTAGTTTGCAAGCAGAATTTAGAAGAAATATAGAGGGAACAGAATTTTCTGGGTTGGAGAATAAAACTGTTTTCCTTTCCAGCCTTTTAGGCCAGTATAATAATATCAGAGTATGAAATGGCCTCAAGAGTGTGTCTGAAGACTCTGTTGTGTCCTCTGAAAAAAATGAAGACAATGCTTAGTAGATCTCTCGGATGGGAAAAAAAGGGGGGGAGGGGGGCTCCCAGGAATTTTAAAGTCTTTACCCCCACAGAATTGTTATCAGAGACTAAGTCAAGAAAGATGCATGTCTCACTCCAAAAGTATTTTCCTGTAAACATAAAACAAAAAACAAACGTTTTTAGGCTTTTATGCTATCTTAATTTTGGTTGTATTCTTTGATGTTAACACATTTTATATAATTGTACTATAAAGCTGTATTGAATCATGTATTAAATATTAGATGTGATTTAATAATGTTAATCAATTTAGACCCATTTCAGTCACTTTTTTTTTTCCAAAAAAAAAAAAAATACTGCCTGATGCTGATGTTCAGTGTAATTTCTTTGCCTGTTCAGTTTCAGAATGTGGTGCTCAGTTGTAGAATGTATTGTACCTTTTAACACCTGTCGTGTACATTCCATGTAACAGAAAGGGCAACAATAAAATAGCAGCGCTAAAGAAAGAACATGGTAGGAAAAGATCTGGAAGCATAGTCTGTTTTTTTTTTTTTTTCATCCAGAATAATTACAATTCTCGAGCTTCTGAGAACTTGGAAGCTAGAAAAAGCAACTCAAGTTTCCTTTATTTTGTACGAAAGAAAGGAAGGAAGGGAGAGAGGGAGAGAGGGAGGAAGGAAGGGAGAGAGGAAGGAGAAAAGAAAAGAAAAGAGAAAGAGAAAGGAGTGGATGTAGCTCAAGTGGTTGAGTGTCTGCTTCCCACATACAAGGTCCTGGGTTCAATCCCCAGTACCTCCTAAAAACAAACAACAAACAAATAAAAATACCAACTCGGGGGAACCAATGTGGCTTAGTGGTTGAGTGCTAGCTTCCAACATTCGAGGTCCCAGTTTCAATCCCTGGCCCCCTCACCTCAAAAAAAAAAAAAAGAGGAAGGAAGATACATGCATGTCTCAAGAGAATTTTCTCTTGCTGCATGTAGTATATTCCAATCAGAAATACCTGGACAAAAAGGAATTGAGACTATTCAAATTGTACAAAGCCCTCTGTGCTGTCTACTCTCTACCAGCAGGAAGCAAGCTGAGAAACAAAAGCCATTTCTTCAGAAGAAGGCATGGAACATGACTGAAAAGGAAAGATGTCTCAGAGTTGAGGGAGCCAATTACCAGGGAGAATGATAGACTGGGTTGCCGCTCCCAAGGAGCAAACCAGGTCTAATCAAGAAATATCCCCCATTGCCAGAGTAGGAGGTCATAGGTGGATTTGCCCAGCCGATTTCAGAATTGTTCTGGACCAGTAGCTGCCACATACTTACTATTCTTTCTTATTCTTTTTTTTTACCGGGAGGTCCCGGGGATCGAACCCCAGTCCCTCCATATGGTAGATGGACGCCAAACCTCTTGAGCCACATCCATTTCCCCCTATCTTACTCTTTATAAAAGTTTATTGTGGGAGCAGATGTGGCTCAAGCGGTTGAGCACCCACTTTCCACATGGGAGGTCCTAGGTTTGGTTCCTGGTACCTCCTGAAAATACAAAAACAAACAAGCAAAACAAATGAAAAAACCAACTCAGGGGGGCCAATGCGGCTCAGTGGTTGAGTGTTGGCTTCCAACATACAAGGTCCCGGGTTCAATCCCCGGCCCCCAATATCTAAAAAAAAAAAAAAAAAAAAAAAACCTGGAAAAAAAAAAGTTTATTGTGGTTATCCTTTACTTACATTGTATTTTGGGTGTGTGTGGGTTAGATAACTTGTCTTTTTAGTTCATAGGTATTCCAGTTAAGAGCCATATCCAGAGTTGACGTAGATCACAAGATCCTGGACTTTGGGCCTAACATCATGATTGGGTGAGTCTTTGGGGGTGTTGGAATAAGAGTGAGCATATTTTGCATGTGGGAAGAACATAAATAATTGTTACCAGATGAAGGACTCTGGTAGACTGGTTGCACTGATGACTCTGATTATCACTCCTCCCTGTATCCACACTCTTTGCACTGTGAATTTGCAAGTTATTTCATAACAGAGTATGCTTCCTCACTCTCTTGAATCAAAGCTTGGCCAAATTACTTGCTTTGGTCCTTAAGATGCTTTCAGACTTGACACAAGTAGAGGTTTGAAAAAGTGCCTGTGAGTTTCTGCTTTTTAGCTTATTTCTCCGTGATTACCATGAGAATATGCCCCAAACATGCTCAGGTTAACCTGCTGGAGGGATGTGAACAACAGATGGAGGACAGCTGAGTTGTCCCAACTGAGCCCATCTTAGCCAAGCCAGCCCTTAGCTGACCTGTCAGTTGACCACAAACACATGAGTGAGCTCAATCAGGAGTAACAAGCCTGGCCCAAATCAGTAGAATTGTCCAGTTGACCCATTGACTGGGAGACATAATCAATGTCTGTTGTTATAAGTCATGAAGTTTTGGGGCAATTTTGTTACACAGCAGTAACTAACTGATGCATGGTTATTAAATATATATGTACATAGGAAAAAAAAGAGTTTGGAAAAGTACTTCATAAACTTGTGAAAGTTAAACAAGATAAAATATGTTAAAGTCATAGTGCAATGCCAGGCAAATAATTAAATACACACACACACACACACACAAAACACCTAAAAAACTCTAGCTATTTTCTTTATAATAAAATATTTTCAGGGGGACGGATGTGGCTCAAATGGTTGGGCGTCTGTCTCCCATATGGAAGGACCCGGGTTCAATCCCCCGGACCTCCCGGTAAAATAAATAAATAAAAATAATGTGTATTCCTTTAAAAATATATATATATATATTTTCAGGAGCCAGTGTAGCTCAGTGGTTGAGAACCAGCTTCCCACATATAAGGTCCTGGGTTCAATCCTTGGACCTGGTACCTCCAAAAAAAAAAAAAAAAAAGAAAGAAAAGAAAAACAAAACAAAAATACACACACAAAACCACATTCAAAGCCTATAATGAGAGTCTATTATTATTTTTTTTTTTTTTTTTTTTTTTTTGGAGATCCCAGGGATTGAACACAGGACCTCATACATGGGAAGCAGGCACTCAACCACCGAGCTACATCCGCTCCCCAGCAAGAGCTGGTTTTTTCGTTTGTTTGTTTTGTTTTTAGGAGGTACTGGGGATCCAACCTGGGACCTTGTACATGGGAAGCAGGCATTCAAACACTTGAACTACAACTGTTCCCCGGGGCCTATTATTTGATCAGCAGTGTTGACAAACATCATATAATACATACAACTCAAGAGTTCCTGCCTTCAAATCACATACACGACAAGATAAGAAATACAGGGCTCCCTTCTATTTGACACAGATTTACAGATCCTTCATGGCACTCAATACATGTTTGTTGAATGAGTAAAATAAAGCATTCTCATTTGATTTCCTTTTCAGAGGGACTGGCCCAAAAGTATTTAAGAGGCAAACCTAAGACTTATACCCAGGTCCCTAAAATTAAGGTGAAAAGCTCTTCCCAATTTAACAAGGTGATGAGTGATTTGGATTCCAAGTTGGAGGTGTTCCTGGCAGAGTAGAAATTTGCATTGGATGTCCAAGGTTTAGGTAGCAGCACATTGAAATAAAAAAAGCGGGGAGTGGGGGGGGGTGTTGGGAACAACAGACCAGATGGGAAACAGATCCAGTTAAATGTGGTGCAGTATGGGGGCAGGTGATCGGAGCTGGGGAGAGGAAGTGGAAGGAGCTCTGAAGACCCCAGAGTGGTCTGTGGACCATCCGGATGGTAGGAAGGCTGGAGCAACACAAAAGGCATCAGGAATTGCTCCAAAACTGAAACGGAAGAGTTGAGGTAAATGGAGCTGAAAGGTATAC